>BPTQ01000007.1:135815271-135897359 GCA_019973895.1 Chrysanthemum seticuspe | reverse complement strand
TAACAATCATATCCTGGGCACCTAGTCCTTCAACGTAGGTTAACATGATTTTTAATTAAGCATATAGGATAATTAAGAAAGTCCGTTAGATGATATTAATTTGAAAACATTCTCCCCCTCAATCAATGACTCAATTTTTGAAAAGTTTAAAAGCGCTGAAGTCATTGATTGAGTTTGCAAATTTTATGAAAACTCTGAAGCTGACTGTTTTTAAAGCAACTTATTTACCACCATTTTGTTAAAACAACAAATATTTTTCTGAAGAATTTTAGACGGAAAAACATTTGTGTAGGAACATCAGTCTTTTTGACGACATGCTTTCCTTGTTTTGTTTTAGGATAAGTGCACGAAATATTTGAAAAATTGGTTTAGCGCAACACTTTCCTTCCTTTAAAGAGCGGGTTCCTATCAGAAATAATAGCAAGCCATAGTTTTAAGCACGGGTTGCAGTCTGAAGTAACTGCAAGCCACAGTTTGTGACATGTTTAGAAAGAAATATTTACACCTCCTGCTCGAACTTCATCTAAAGTCCCGTGCCATTATTGAATGACATTTCTAAGACCGCAGATGTTATCGATACCAGAAGACATGTCTTTGAAAAACAATATTTTTGGTGTTTTTCAAATTTTCTGATTTTTATGGCTTTTTGAAGATTTTATATTTTTCTATTTTCTTTTGTTGGTTTTATATTTTTGTATTTTGTTTTCTGAAAAATATATACAAAGATAGTGTAGATGATATAGTTAAAGAAGATGATGATACGAGTACCGAGATAAGGATATCGAGCAGCCCCGTTGTAGAAGATAGAAGTCACCATCTCTTAAACATTCACCACCAAAGCTTCCAAGACTCTTGAATCGAAGAGAGAAATTGAGCCACTTGAAAGTGAGACTTTGGTAGCTTCCCCCCAAACCGTAAATCTTCTTATTGAGCAGATTCTAAGCTTTCTTTCAAGCTTGCCTTAGCCAGATGCACAAGAACGCACACCATATCATCGATCTTGCTGCTCCATATAAGAAGGATCATTGTAAGTCTCCGTTCGGGGTTATATCATCAACAAGAACAGCAACGTATCATCCCACACATAAAACAATCTTCTCAAATTTCTTTTCTACTGACGTTGAAGCAATCCATTCCAAAAGGTGTCAAGAGACCACTTCCCCAGAGTAGTTGAATTGATGCAGTCAGTCTCTTAGACTAGAGCTCACGAACCCGAATACACATACCCGAAGACAAAGAAACTTATACCATTGAAGTAGCAGATTAAGTCCAGTAGCCAAAGAATAACCCCGATGTATACTTTTCTCTCCCCCTGAAGAAAGTGTATGAAGCTCAAGAACCCGAAGTACCCGAATGCCCAAAGAGAGAATAACCGATAACATTGAAGAAACATGCCGAATCACTGATTATCTCTGCGGAGGACTATCTCTGCGGATTTCAACTCCGAAATAAGTGATTATATCTCTGAATCACTGATTAAGCACTCAAATGAAACAGCTGAGCGTCCCCAATGTACACAATCTCTCTCCCCTGATGATTGTGATAACATCAAAATCATCACACACTTGTGTACCTCTTTCATCTTCAAAAACTAACTCTTCCATCACTTCCCCCACATAGTTGGAATAAGAACACTAAACGCCTTGATGAGTAAAACCTTGAGTTTCTCTGCGGTCATGACATTTGTTTTCCCGGGATATCTTCAATCACTTAGAAGAATTAAGTTCATCAAGTTTACTCGCCATGAGTCAAACCTTGAGTTTCTCTGCGGTAATAACATTTGTCTTCCCGGGATATCTTCAATTAATTAGAAGTATTAAGTTCATCAAGTTTACTCGCGTTTAGGTGCTTGTCTCCTTCCCCCTTGCTGGTTTTGATACTTCATAATCAGCAACACACTATAAGCCCGTATACTAGAAATCTGTTGAGAAGAACACTTGAAAGTCTTTGTGAGAATCAACTTGCTGACGAATGTGAGCAAGTCTAATTGGGGATTAATTCGACATTACACTCTCCCCCAATTAGTGCTCTCCCCTAAACCGACAATCTGTTTGATAAATGCTCAGATTAAGAAGAAGTCTTTAGATAATTAAATGCAACTCGTCTTTAGTCTTCTAATCATGTAGTAGAGGATGTAGAACCGACTGTAGACTCGACCTTCTTCAAGATTGTCCAGTTGGGGAATAGATAGTTAACATCTTCAACTCACCAAAAACAAGAACATCACCAAAAAGCATCCCAATAAACTTACATCTTGCAAATCCCCTTAACTAAAATCCCTCCCAATCAAACAAGAACAGAAAGATGTTCATCAAGGAAATCAGCAATCAGGCCGCAACGAACACACAAGATGGTAACACCAAACTACCAATCACATCAAACAAGAACAGAGAGATTGTTCGGAATCATCATGTTGATGTATACGTGAAGCATTAACCGGAAGCACTTTGTCGATAAACTCATCAATCCGAGTGAAGATGTCAACCAACGGCTCTTAGAAGAAACTCCATGTAAAGATGATCCGATAAGAAGAAGCTCAGTTCTTACATGAGTTAGGAGCTGTATGACCATATATTCTCATAAGTCAATCAACCATGCAGAATAATCACACTTCTTCTCCCCCTCAAGAATTGCATACGGAGATGCCATTCTTGATTAAACAAGTGAATATCATCCAAATGTAGTCTATTCACACTTCTTCCCCGCAAAATTAGCACAGGATGTCGCCATCGTCATTATAGTTGAGAAAGTGGAATCAGAAAACAATCAACAGTAGCCCGGTTCACTTGATGACTGAAGCGCATGGAAAACGTATGAAGCATGTTGATGAGAATGGTCATAATAAGAAGATTTCTCTTCTTCAGAAGATAAATCGCACTGACACGTACACCTTTCTTTTCTTTAGAGAACGAGGCTTGAACTGTTGTGTTCAAACGTCATAAGAAGATTTCTCTTCTTTTGAAGATAAAGCGCACTGAAACGTACACTTTTCTTTTCTTTAGAGAACAAGGCATGAACTGTTGTGTTCATACGTCATTATCTCTCTCTTTTCAGTCTCTTTTGGCAAAACATGTAATCAACCATTATCATTCAGTAGGCTCTTTGTAGTGACAGCTGATGAAGAAAACCCAATATGATGAATTTGACCCTGAAGTAAACTAACCCGAACTCGTGACTTAAACTTGTACATATGTAACAAAGAGCGGTGCCGATTTCCATTAGCATCTCTAAGTACTCTCTATGTACTCTATACTCTTCAACCAACCAACCATCAAGTATAAGACGTACATCACCTCTTGAAAATCCACAATTAAATGTGACACTGAGCACTACAACGTAACTCCTTAAAGTGATAGTTATTTTTTGTGGCAAAAAGAGCCCAATTTCCCCTCGTGGTAAAAGAAAAAAAAGACTCCCAAAAATAACTAGATTTCCAAGTCTTCGTTTTTGATAATAAGCTCGAACAAGGATCTTGAAGAATCTTCATCCATCCATCCCCGATACCTTCAGATACTAAGTACACTCGCCCGTGATATTTCACTTCAACCTCAAATAAATAGTACTGAATTAACGCCGTTGTCACATCTTCTAAACTGCTCAAATCTAGCCTTCTTTGATATTTAAATGAACTTTGATAATGGTTTCATCCCGACCATGGTTAAAAGCACAGAACCCCGTAAAACCAAGTAATAACCATACTGCCATAACGAATATCCAAACACACATCCAATTCATGAAGTACACCCGATTATCCCTTCTTCGAAACAGAAAACGTAGCACCAGCATCAAATAAGATCCTGAAATACACATTCCTTTCTCCAAGATGGTTCCATCAATACGGGATTTTACAATTCTATGGTTTAAACTGAGAAATAGGTTCTTTCGCGGGATTTTACAAAACCAAGAATAAACCGTAAGATAGATCTGGAAATGCACTTTACTATTATCAGGATGTTTCCATTGTCACGGGATTTTACAAGTCTATGATTTAAACCGAGAAATAGGTTCTTTCGCGAGATTTTACAAAATCAAGACAAAACCATAAACAATGTCAGCTTGAGTGTGTTATGACAACTTTGGTTTCGGTGAATATCTGTTTTAGGGGAACATGCAGCGGTTCATCAACGGTTCATTATCCAACATCAACAACATCATCAACTATCCAATAAACACTTTGGTAAACACATCATTCACGCATTCTGTCGGCAGTTGCTGTGACCACTTAGTGAAGTAAACCCGATATGTCAAACTTGATCATGAAGTAGAATTCCCCAGATTTGTTACTTAAACTTGTACTAATCCTTGTGAAGAAGAAACGGTGTACCCAATGTACAAAACCTCTTGACATTCTCAACTGAGTGAGACACCGAAATGATAGCTACGTTGTGGGTTAATAGAGAAAGAATCACACACGTAACTAAATAGCCAAGTCTTTATCACCCTCTATAAATGCTCAAACATGTCATCTTCGCGGAAGGGTAGAAAGAAAGAAGACAAAATAAGTAGACTCGCCCCGGAAAACCTCACTTTAAATCCAAATAAGAAATACCGTCCAGACAACCCCGTAGTCAACATTTTCATTATCAAATCAAGCCGTGATAGAATATTCTCCGTGAAAATGTATACATCAAAGCATCAACTCTCATAACACAACGAATCTCATCATCAAATCACAACACGCATGTCTCAAATTACATCATGAATCAACTCTCATAAAATCCAAATCATGAGAAGTCCATCTGACCCAATCATGTGAACGGCCCAAACTCGGTTGCTTGTACAAATCAATGCCCGGTTCATGAAAATAAATCCAAGTCCTATGACCAAATCAAGGTAATTACACATCATACACAATTGAGGTCCAAGCCCAACACAGTCAAACCATCCGATCACAATTAAATCCAAGCATTCACAACAAATTCACCAATATACGTCCAACTCGCAAAACATACGATCCAGCACAAAGTTTGATCGGCCCATTGTTTGAATGAAGTCACTCGGCCCATAATAACCGAAATATTTCCAATGAGGCCCGTGAAGTCAGAATTAAAACCAAGTGCTGCCCTAATTTCATGGATATAAAAAACCACACATACTCTCACATTTGCCCTAATAATTCTCACACTAACCACCCCCTTTCTAATATCTCTCACCATAACCCTAAAAACATTAACAATACGCCTCCATCTTGACTGCTCACATCAAGCCGCTCCTCTCACTTCAACTTTGTGTCTTCAAACATGATTTTCACATAACATTTTCTCACTAACGGACAACGAATTGATTTAATTCGAACATTGTTTTCTTTATTCTCTGATTTGGAGATGCCACATGGATGGCTAAGAGACATGGTCTTTAGCTCGACCTAAAAACCACAGGGATGGTTACGAGATCAAACCAACGGCTTCAAGGTAGGTTAACTAACTCCGTTTGTATTAGCCAAACTGGAAGAAGGTTAAAAACCAAAAATAGGTTAACTAACTCCGTTTGTATTAGCCTAGATCGATGAAGATTAAATTTCGTGTTTTAAGACTCTTGTCAGTCTCGATTTTATCATTCATAGTCACGAATTTAATTCTGAGATTTAGCACGAGAGGTTCCTTGTTGATTGTAATTTTACGAAGTTCATCAACTGACCTTGATTCTTGACTTGAAATCATATTAGACGAACCAAAGAAACGGAGTAACATACATGTTATTTTCATTAACTTTATATTCGGATAGTACAATGATGGATCTGTGATGATAGTTTCAAGATATAAACGTCTTGTCTCTGACTATACTTGAAACATTTATGAGATTCCTTATTATTCTTTGGTTAGTAGAGTCTTGATTAGTCTCGTAACAATTCATGGATCAATGAAGGGTAGTTTATAATCAACGACCTTCAGTGGTGTTGATGGTTTCATAAGAGCCGTGGCATAAACCAAACTGAGATCTTTACTTGTACATTTCAGATATTAGACAAAGTCTTTTAGATCTATGATGTAAGATGAGTCTTGCTCGAGGCTTAATCCTTTAAGTACTCAGTGTAGTAATACCATATGAGCAAGATAAACTGAGATCTTATGTTGATAATGATAGATGAGTCTTGCACTTTGCATTTTTTCAGTTTTGAATAAGATATGATGTAGATGTAATCTTGTATGAGATGGTTTGAGGTTTTTGGATGTTGGTTTTGTGGTAACAAGTAGCTTTATGATTTAATTTCTTCACCTTCTTTTAGTCAACTCGCTATTTGTCACAACTCGCTACTTGTCAAGTATCTAGCCTAAATCGCTAAATCAAGTCGCTAGGTCAAAGGTTTGTGCCAAGTTGCTAGCGAGATTTGTGTAAAGTAGCTACTTCAATAAGTCGCTACATCATTATTTTGCATTCCAACTCGCTTACCTTTTCATTACAAGTCGCTGTCAAAACAGCATCTTCCAAAAATCATAACAACTCGCTACTTGACATAAGTACAAGTCGCTACGACTTGTGAATACAAGTCGCTAGGCATTTTTGACTCAACTCGCTAGGCAGATTTAGACACATACATCAACTCGCCTTTGACTTTTATAAAAACGTCAACAAGCCACCAAGTCGCTTGTAATATACATTGAATCTGGACATACTGTCAAGTCTCTACGAAGAACTTGACCAAGTCTCTATGAAGAACAACATAAACAGCAGTTAACAAAACTGGTAATAACCCATATTCGACCCATATTTATGACCAAACAGCTTAAATTAACCAAAAAAGCCAGCCTAAGATAGACATTAAATCTACAAACATCATCTAATATGAGCAACAACCAGGTACAAACATCAACCCCCACATCAACAACACACAAAAACAACATCTTGAACGCATAAAAAACCGCTTAAAAAATCATGAGAAAAACAACCCAAATCAACACAACACAAGAACCTTGGCTCTGGTACCATTTGTAGGATCGATATATTATTGTGTTTGATGATTCGGGTGGTCTTGGATGATCAAAATACATGTTTGCCATGTTTAGAGAGAGAAAGATAGAGAGGGTGTTCTTGCTAGAGACTTGGTTCACAAATGTGTAAGGTTAGATTATGAGAAGCACCACCCCTTCCATGGATGGAAGGGGTATTTATAGTTACAAAATACACGACCTCCTATCGGCCTGTGGATCAGGCATACAGTGGGTAAAGACCCGTCCTTCCTCCACGGTGTTGCACTAAACTAAACTATGCTAATAATTAACTAACTAACTACTAAATAACGTAAATACTGACACGTCTACGAGCTAACATATGCTAGACCTTAATTGGGGTGACCGACACTTTAACATGGAATTTCCAATTCCTAACAGTTCAGTAACGAAGCTTCCTTCCTCGTCCTATTCTACTCCCCGAGTATCCAACTCGAGAGTATCATTTACTATGTCAACAAGCTCCCTTCTCGGCGGAGAAAACCTTACAATGTCGCTTACAATCTTTACCGATACTATGCTAAATATCAAGTTCTAATCGAGGTAGAACCAACACTTCTCTCTTTGTATTTTAAGGACTAAAATACTAATGTAACTCACTATTTTACTATTTTGATGTATTATGGTGATTATGAACTTTGAAATATGGTAGTATGATATGGTGATACAACAAGACTATAAACAAGTACTAATGACTACAATACATGAGACTCGAGAGATCTTCAAGTGTTCTTTCATTTGCTAGACAAAATGGTTAGTTGGATTAATCACTTAAATGGATATCAAACAAATTAATGATCAAAGAAAGAACGTATGACTGAAAGAATGTATGCAACAGAGATGATGGAAATGGGTGAGGACCAATGTGTGCAAAGGGCTTGCTTTTATAGGAGGGGACCATGCAAAGGCGGTCGTCCCTCTAATAGTGCAAAAAAAATATCTGATTTTTTGAGTGTGCAATCTTACTTGATTTGGAATCTTTCTAAGATTGTCTTCATGGAATGTGCATGGATGAGATCTTAATACATTATCAAATCCATGCAAAATATTCATTACTAAAAATGGGTCTTAAAATATTTCTCAAAGAAGATCATCTTAGATTTTGTCCCAAAATAAAAGATTACTTCTCATTCCAAAATAAAAAGATTTGAATGATATGCAAATGATCTTATTGATCTCATTCCAAAATAGGAAAGTTCTATTTTAGTATGCTTTTTGTCTTATTATCATAAGCAATTTATAAAACTTTTTTACATATGTGTAAGTAAACTTGTAAAAGTTTATGCAATGTTGAATAAAATAATGTAAGTGTAGACTATAAAATAATGTAAGTGTTCTTTGATCATTATACAAATTATAATATACCATATTCATACTTTAGTGATTTTCGTCAAATAAAAAACTTATGTATAAAACTTGTTTACGTAAACTCGTACTTAATATGTTTATATTTATCACTATTAAAACTTAGAAAATCATTAAATAAAAATTATGTTTTCAAACGATTATTTGTATTAACACAAGCTTCAAACATACACACAAATAAAACACAAACTTATACATTGTAAACGAAACAAAAAATAAAAAATAAAAAATAAAAATAGAAAAATAAAAACAACCACACTATAACCACGCCATCATAGTGACACACGGTCGCACGCCATAATGCCACCACCGGTACAGTGACGCGAGCCGTAAATGCAGTGCAGGCCTACGACACTTAACTTTATTTTTATTTATGACATTACAAATCTATGTATCTACTTAGTCAATCATTATATGACTATAAGATGAAAATATTCAATTTGCTAACAAACCATCTTTCTTTTTAGCATATATACACTTAAGGCGTGCTTGATCAGAGGTATTAATGGTAGGTAATGGCAATGACAATAATAAGTTGTGATTAGTTTGCTATAATGCAATAAATCATCATGAACTATTGGGTAAACCACCATTCCTTTTTTATTTATAGATGATGAATCAAGTAATGAGTCTTATTTATAATTGAGTCTTTTATTTCTTTTTCTCCAAACATCACTCCCACCGTCCTTCGTTCTCTTTCCTTAGTGTGTAAGGTGTGGAACTCGGGAAACCCAAAAGAATAAAAAAATATCTTCTTTCCCTGCGGGACCACCATACCTACCATTCGGCAACATACAATTTTTTTTTTGCACAAGGGAGTTAAGTCCCGAGAGATTATAAGAGAGAGAAATGTTTTAGAAGATAGAGAAAAAATATTTTATAATGTTGTGAGTGTGTATTTGTATTTTATGGGTATTTTTAAATGATAAAAAATTTAATACAAGAGAGAAAAAGTGCTGCAATGGTTGAGAAAAAGTTGAAAGAAAATATTTTGAAGAGAAAAAAAGCTGATGTATAAATTGATGTGGCGAAGGAAAACCCTCAACCACACCCTTCACTCTTATTCTTTTTCATGTTTTTTTTTTCTTATTCTTTCATTGTATTTGCTCTTCTTTTAATTTATTAGCTTTGTTGACAATGAATTATTAAAACAAGGATTGCGACGAAACCGCCACGTTGCGGCGGGGAAAACCAAACCGAAATAAGATCTGCATAGTCAGGCCCACTGTAAAATTGAATAGGCTGTCTCGCCAAGATATCAAAGTTAAGGTCAGGTCGGTCAGCTATTAGAATGTAAACCAAATGGCGGGCTTGACTGCAACCAAAGCATAGTTAAGGTCAACCTTGCTTGCCAATACACCGGGGTTGGTACACATTTCCGACGACAAATGCTGCAAAATCAGTGTATAAGTGTCAGATTTCGACATGGTAAAGTTCAATTAAAATTTAACCCAAAATCACAATATCTTCTAGCAAGTTAAAAATCCAAAAACATAAAGGCAAGTATATACGCCAAAACAAAGACCGTCAAGGTATATATGAATTTCGAAACATAAGGCGAAACAAATATCCCTTTGCAATTCAGAATCCTTTTTTTCATATATTCCAATACCAACATCACAACAAAATTCAGACATAAAAAATAAGCACCTGAAATACTCATAGCAAACAAATTTAATTGAAGAACTATAACCCAACTCATATACATACGTCCTTAATATTATGTAATTGAAGACAGTTCAAGCATAAACACGGATACCAAAAAACTCCGAAAACTCAAAACCTAGCTGCCGCATCTTGATTAACGGTTACTGAATCTTCAGGCAAAAAAAGAAAAAGAAACCGCAAAATCAAAATCAAAACCCGTCTTACAAAGCCCAAGTCTATGCATCTATCATTTGTTTAGGTGCTAATACTCCAACCAATAGAATGCTACAAATTGCTTATCAGTAATACTCAAACAGCGAGTGAGCTCATGATGACCAAAATCAAACCGAAACTGATTTTCAATAAAATACCACTTTGTACTTGCAAACAGGTTAGAAGAAACCTTAGAATTCCACTGGTGTTTATAATGAACTTCGTACCTGAAATACAATTTTCAGCAGTGGCGAGTTCTTCTCATCCCTTTGTCGATTTTAAAGAACTACTACGAATTCGTAGCTGCCTAGACTGGTGAGATCATATGGAATCCATAAAAAGCAACTTCTCAAAATTTCCTCACATATAAAGACATATATTCAAATCAGTTTGAGAGTGAAAACCTGTTGTGCAAGAAATGAGTTTGATTATATGTAACAGTTAATGACACAACATTAAATAACTTATAATAGTAGAATTACCGGTATTTATCAACGTCTGCATCTTTCAATGTTTCTCGCATAAGCCTTCCACCAGCCTTGTACTGTAACATGCACAATTTGTATATTTTATTGATAAAGGCTAACGATAATATATTATCGAATTAAAGCTAGAATTTGAGATTGACTTACCTTTATGAAAGTCTTAGGTCCAGTCACATCTTCAAAACGAATAGCATAACCAACATCTCGAAATTCCAAACCCTCTAATGCCACTTAGTTGTTTACATCATGTTCGACACCTTCATAATCAAGTTCCCAACGTTAATACCATACAAAGTCCTTCAACTTTATAAGGATTTCCAAATAAGAAAAGATTGGTACCTCCTTAGCATTAGGATTTGCGGGTAGAGCACACCGTTCTCCTAGATGATTGATCGTTGGATTTCCAGTCCCTCCGATTGCATACATTCCTGCAATTATGGTGAAGAGCAAGTTTTGTCTTCTACATATCGGTTACGTAAGGTCCTGCAAATATGGTCAAGTACAACTTTGTTTTACAAAATACTACAGACCTCAGATCTACCATCCGTTTCTGCTATGTACAAAATATAGCAGACTTTAAGCTGGTTACCTAGATGGCATCACACTGCTTTCACGCTACTCGTGTTTCTGTTTCTTGACATCTGGTTGGTCTGTGTGCTGCTTCTTGTCTTTCAAGAGGTCTCTGTGGACTCAAGCCTTGATTGGTGAGGTTTTTGCATCTGGCTTTTATGAGGAAGTACCTGACCAAAATAAGATTTTTGACCCGTTTGAAACATTTACACATAATTGTCCCGTCACACGAACTCAGCAGACTGAATATGTTGTTAGTTGTTACTAAAATCTTTTAAAATGTAACAATATACCTTTCTTCTTCTTCTGCGTGACCATATAGCAGGTATGAAAACAGCCACATAACAACCGAAACTACAATATCAATTACTTTGATTGCACAATATCAATTACTACCACCTTCGGCATATCAGTAGCGGCTGAAGCATCAAATACATGTTAATCTTCAGAAAAAGAGCAACATATTTATCGTACAACTCAATTGACTAAAAATTTATGTTCAGTATAAATCGTCGGTATAACCATAGCATATTATCCGTAACATATTATGAATTAGTGCTTGTATTACCTCGTGTGATTCAACATATGTGTCCAATACTCTGATGTGGGGTGGAACAACTTGCCATTTGTTTTGTATTTTCACCTACAATGGTAGGTGTGTGTGGGACACCCCGTCGTTTTCTATCCATTCGCACCTGCAATGATCGCAAGCATCACTTGATTAGTATTAGGTATTCCAAAGCAATTGATTGGTATAAGCCAACTGTCAGAATCCAATGTCCCTTACATCCATTGATAAATGATTTCCAAGAAAACTCGAAGATCTTCCAATATCAGTTTCTTGAAACATAAGTATCATCCATAAGAACAACAAAACATAAAAAAAATCAACAATAGCGTAATAACAAAAGAATGATGCACAATGAAGTTGTATTCAAACCTTAAGAGTTTCCACAGACGAAGCCATCAGTTGAAGCTGCCTTAATGACTTGCAGAACACCAATTTCGACTGCCATACGAATATCTAAACCCATATCAATATGAAACCCTATATTGATAATAAAGATATAACTTACATCAAACATACCAATCACAGCTTCTCCATTAGTCCTAATCATAGCAACCTCATCATAAATATCCCTGAAAGTCTCGTCCAAATTCCTACAGCTACAAACAAAAGGAAATCAACCCCAATAATTTCCAGTATTTGACCTTGAACACAAACACCAAATAATTAAAAAATTTAATATAATCCATGCCAAGAATGAAACACAAACCTAGTTTTCATCTGTTGCAACATGTCGGGGCGAAAGGCAGTTGTTATGTGTGTGTAGGAAGAATCTGGAATATTAGAGGAGGTGATGTTTATCTGGAAACTTTGAATGGGTAACATCTATCTATACATAATACAAAAACAAACAACATACGAAGGTAACGTTTGAAAAACGCATAACACAAAAAATGTAAGAAAATCAAACCTGATGGTGGTGAAGATGAGATCAAGCGGTGGGAGTATCTGGTAAGTCGACAAACATTCTGTCAAATATATTAAGAATATCAAAGACGGTTGCAGGCTAGGGTAGCGGGCTTGGGCAGACCAGTTGGGCTGGCGAGAAAGGGAGTAGCCCTAAACGACATCTTTTGTCACCGTTTTGTATCCTCAAATTACTATATATATAATTAACACTAGTTTTTACTTGCAAAACTAGATAAATAAATTGATAAGTCCTGAATGAATTATTTGTCTATGTTGCTTTGTTGCACTGGTAACTATAAGTACAAATAGAATTTTATAGATTAGTTAAAAAAAGGTTGTAGATTAATTGAACGGTTTTTGTGGTATCAAAGTATTTTAGATGTGTGATTTTTAATTTTTTATATAATAAAGGAATTACATTATTTTGGAGTGATTTTGTCAATTCATTCTTATTGAAAAAACAATTGGGCCAATAAGAGAGCTTGATTTCGCCATGTAAGCAAAAACGTGTAATGTGATTTTTGTTTTTTTTTGAACGGCGAATTTTATAAGAAAAAACTAGCAAGAAGCTAGAACATTACAAAGAAATAAGATGAGGGTTTTTGAGCCACTCAATCCAACTAAACAAAGCTTTACATCTAAAACGACACCGATAAAAAGAACTAGACACCACTTCATCAAAGATATTCTCCTTTGAGGGAAGTTCACGGCCGAAAATCCTTTTGTTGTGAAAACTCCATATATACCACCACAAAACGTAGCAAATACCTTCGAAGATCTGCTTATGTTTTAACGACATCCAGAGATTCAAAATCCAGTCCAACCACTCTTCATAGGACGTGATCTCCATATAATCAATATCCCACCAACGAGAAATCTTACGCATAAACTCACTAGTAAAACGACATGTGAAGAAAATATGCCTAGCCGACTCCACCGCATTGTCACACAAAGGACATAAAATAGAATGAATATCCATACCTCTACGGGAGATATTAAATCTAGTAGGAAGACAATCGAGCTTAACTTTCCACGCGTGAACATTAACTTTGATGGGAACCGCTTTAATCCACCTCGTTTTAGTAGTGCCTCCGGAAGCAAGACGCCATCGATTAACTTCCTAACCGACGCAACTGAAAAGTCACCCGAGCCTTCTAAAGACCAAACCCATCTATCTTTCATATTAACAAGCACACAACCTTCCACCTTCTCCTTTAATAAATCAAACTGAACCTGCTCCACTCCACCCCTCGGGTTACGTCTAAAAGAAAACTCTAACCCACAATGGGACAACTTCGACGCAACATCTATACTTTTAATCGATTCCAGCGCATACATTCTAGGAAACAAGACTTTAAACGCGGAATCACCACGCCAAGCTACATCCCAAAACGACGTGTTCCCCATTACCCAATTTAGAATGAAAGAAACTAAGCAGATCAATACCTCGCAACTTCAGCAGCTCTACTTCATGAATTATATTAAGCCATGTGGACGGGTAAGTAGACTTCACCTTCTTACCTATTTTACCATCTTCTCCATGCAACGCTTTTATCACCCTAGACCATAAAGAAGAACTTTGAGAAATAAATCGCCACACCCATTTGAATATAAGGGCTCTATTTAACGCGAATAAACTTGACACACAGAGACCACCTTTATCTTTAGAAGCCAACGCGTTTTTCCATCTCACCCAGATCGGCTTTTTACTATGAGTTTCCGCACCACTAAAGAACTGAGAGCGTATGGATTCCATATGACGTAACACCTTCATCGGGACTTTAAAAATAGACATGTGATAAATTGGAATCGCGCCTAATACCGATTAAGAAGAGTTAATCTACCTTCTATCGAAAGGGTCTTTAACTTCCATTTTGATAATCGAGTTGTCATACTCTCAACTATCTCGTTCCAAGATTGTAACCGAGACATAAGGCCACCCACTCTCGATCCTAAATTTATGAAAGGAGTTTTGAGAGTCACACATCCGATCTTTGCAGCAACCTGTTCCACCTTGACAACGTTCACACAAATGCCCATCAGCTTACTTTTATTCATATTAATACGAAGACCAGAGGCACGGTGAAAACATTCCAACACATGAACAATAGTATCAATATTAGATTCACTCCATTGACTCATAAATATAGCATCATCTGCATAAAACAAATGTGAAAGATGAAGCGAAGGAGCCAACACGATCCCTTTGAACAAACCTGCATCCACCACTCTTTGAAACGAAACATGTAAGCTTTCCATGACCAAAATAAATAACAAGGGAGAAAGCGGATCACCCTGTTTAAGACCTTTGTAAAACTAAAATTCCTTCGTAGGACTTCCATTCACAATAACCAAACCCCTAGAAGAACTCATACAACTTTGAATCCACCTACACCACTTCTCTCCAAAACCAAACTTCTTAAATATGTCGTCCAAAAAATCCCATCTTACCGAATCATATGCATTTTCAAAATCAACCTTAAAAACCATAGCTTGTTTCTTCTTCTTCTTACACCATTGGACGATTTCATTCAAAATAAATGGGCCATCAAGAATTTGTCTATCCGCCACAAATGCATATTGTATCTCTTTAACAAGGTCACCTAAAACCATTACAAGACGATTCGCCAATATCTTTGCAATGATTTTATACAAACTCCCAATTAAACTAATAGGTCTAAAATCTTTAACCATATTAGCATTAGGAACTTTAGGAATCAAAGTAATAAAAGAAGAATTGCCTCCTTTCGGTATCTAGCCTTGATGAAAGAAACATTTAACATCATCGACAACATCACTTTCTATAAGGTTCCAATACCGACGATAAAAACCGAATGTAAAACCATCCGGACCAGGAGCTTTATCAATCCCACATTCCCACACTGCCCTTTTAATCTCCTGTTTAGACACCTCGCGTTCCAAATCTTCTTTTTGATAAGAATTAATTCTATTAAGAAAATTCATCTCCAAATGGAGACGGTTTTCTGTGGGCTGATCAAAAACGGTTTTTGAAATGAGAAAGAAATTCACTTTTAACCAAAGATGGAGACTCCATCCATATGCCATCCACCAAGACCCCACGAATAGCAAGTTACCCTCTTTTCTTATTAAGAACACCGTGATAATATTTAGAATTCTCATCACCCTCGATAGCCCACTTAATCTTCGCTTTTTGAGCCACTTCCAAAGATTCAATCTTCCCCACTTCTTAAAGTAATCTAACGACTTCATGTCTTCTATTAACATCGTTATCCTCTCCGTCTCCTTTGTCAATAGTCAGATCAAGATCAACTAACTCAGCTTTTAAACTTCTCTTCCTACTATTCAAACTCTCCTTATTTAATTTGCTCCACACCCGAATTTTTTCTTTCAAGTATCTAAGCTTTTTCATCATTTTAAGAAAAGCATTAGAATCAGTAACATGAGCTTCTTCCCAGGAATCTTCAACTAACTTGTCAAAACCTTCCGTTTCAAACCAATAATGAAAAAATCTAAACGGGACCGGCCCATAATAATAAATAACTTCACGCATTAAAATCGGACGATGATCAGATAAGTAACGATCCAAAGATGTGGAAGAAATGTTAGGACAAGAGCACATGAAACTATCGGAAATAAGAAAGCGATCAAGTTTACTCATCTTCGTGGCAAATTTATGACACCAAGTAAATGAGCATCCACCTAAAGGCACCTCCACTAAACCCGCATTAGAAATGAAAGAATTAAAAGCATCAGCACCTTGTCTATTAAACACCGATCCAAACCTCTCACATTTGTCACGGACTTTGTTAAAATCACCCATAATAATCACTTCGCCTTCCTAATTCGATATCACGAGCGATAAATAATCCCACAACATTTTCTTTTCACTAAAACTCTTGAGGGGCATATATCGAAATAATAAGTAACTTTTTTCCATTAGGCACCCAAACGCCTCTAACCATAATGAAATAATCTGAAATAGTATCATTCAATTTCTTAAACATATTTGGGTACCAAACACAAAGAATTCCACCCGAGTTACCAACAGATTCACTATAAACATAATCAAATGCAAGATTACCCCAAAACTTTTTAATGCAAAATAGCTCAATAGTCTCCATTTTAGTTTCTTGTAAAGATAAAAAATTCACCTTATTAGATAGACATAAATCCTTAACCCAATATTTTTTAGCCTTTTGGGCGAGGCCTTGAATATTCAATGATATAAAATTCATCGATAAACTTCGTTCGCTCCTTGTGATTCAATAATTTCTTCCATATTTTTCATACATCCCTTCATATCATAACCGATGGTCTGTCCCACCTTTACCAAGTCGTCAATCAGTTGCAATATTGAACCACCTGTACGAGGTACTTCAGATGTCTTAAAGTGTCCTGAACAAATGGATTCTTCTATATCATTCGTAACTTTATTCTTCGGATGTGCTTGTTTCTCAACAGAAGAAGCAACTTCCTGAACATCACTCCCCCTTGTCTTTTCCTAATTAACGTATGGAACTTCTTCAGAGGTGTCTTTGTCATCTCTTGGAGTAAATCCAGGTGGACACTTTAAACTATCTTATGGAATAGAATCTTTATTATTAGTATCACTCTTTTTATTAAGTATTTCATAAAGACCAAACGGATCCTCAGATTGAACATTGTATTGTCCACCCGAAACTTCTTCCAACATAGGTTTATTTGGTTCCTCCTCAAATTTAGTCTCAGGTACCTCTTCCACATCACTATCTCCTTCCAAATCTACCGAATTATTCAAACCATCCACATTAAGTTCGCCTTCATATAATCCGTCATCCGAATATTTTTCTTGTTCATTATCATCCACAAAATCTGGAACCCATCCTGGCACTTCTTTAGCAAGCACCCAAAATATCTTGCCTCGATACACTACTTTAAAAGACTCAATAAGGTTGGCCTTCATTTTCGTACTAATGCAAATTCTTTTTCTATGAAAACACCCATCCTCCAGATCATCAACATCCAGAAAATCACCCCATCTGGAAGCGATACGGCTGAATGTATTCCTAGACCACATCTTTAATGGAACACCCTTAATCTCCACCCATGTAACCCTCTCATCAATGATGAAATCATATGATGCTTGAATCAGAGAAAACCATGTACCCGTGCCCAAATTGGACTGGAAACTCTTCTTTGCTCCTTCAGACCGAAACTCAATCATAACCCAAGACCCTCTCATGTACTTCAACTCCATATTCATAAAACCTTCATTAGCGAAAACCACCTTCAAATTTGATAGGGATGCGAAATCCTTTACCTTTCCCATCAAACAAAATGAGTAATCTTTCTGATTCAAGCATGAGTCATCCAACACCAAAGATGGATTGTTATCCCAATTCTCCTTCGGAAGTTGAGTTCCTTTGACAGCATGGGCATATGAATTGGCCGCACCCTTTACCCCAACACCATTATTTCTAACTCCTGCATTATCCTTTTTCATCCCATTATCATTATAATGATTACTATGTTTATTTAAAGGTTCTCTTTGAAACCTTGCAACATTAGCATGAAGTTTATAACGCCCAACCCACACCGTACAAAGGTTGTTAACCAAACGCTCCATATCAGCTACCTTGACAAATCGTACATAACCAAACCGTTTACCTGCATTTGATCTTCTATTGGGAATATAAGCATCGACAACATGCCCATATGTCTTACATGAATTCCACAGGTCCTTAGCGCCATATTGATCAGGAAAATTGGTGACAAACACGGACGTGGAGATCTTATGAACCTCATCCTCCTTAGACCGCTGACTACCCATGAAAATCAATACTGGAAATTGGATTAAAAAAAATTTTGAATTTGAAAAAGAGGGTTTTGAAAAAATTGAAATTGGTTGAGGCCTTGAAACGAAAAATGATTAGTTGATTGATATACTGGAAATTGGATAAAAGATTGATATTGAAAAAGAGAGTTAAACAAATTGAAATTGAAAAAGGGGCATGATCTACCGGAGTATTACTTTTATTTTTCTAAATGGCAACCATCTCAATGGCAACCATCCCTTCTAGTTTAGGGTATGTTAAGAGCTTAAGGGTCCTTTCACTTTCACAAAACAAGTTAAGTGGTGAAATCCCACAAGGAATTTGTGGGCTAGTGAATTTACAACAACTTGACTTAAGCTACAACCATCTCACTGGCTCAATCCATCCAGAAATCGAAAACTTGAAAAGTTTGACCATCTTGGACTGCTACAACAAGCTTGAGGGTCAACTAAATTAATTTTGGTCAAACTTTAATAAATTAGGTGAAGAAATTTGGTTGATAAAAAAACACATAAACATATAGGTGTCAAATTTGTGAAAACAAAAACTTAAAAAAAGATGAGGTAATTAATAAACTTTAGTGGTTAAATTTTTAAAAATTATATAGAGTTAAATGTAAGATTATAAGCGTCCGTGTTTTTTAATAACTTTGAATTATAAACAAATACCCTCTTATACTTTATACTCTTTATACTTTATATCTTAAAAAATACAATGTATATGTTGTTTTAAAATAACAACATATAAATTTGCATAACATTATAATTATCAATTTTTTACTATATACGTTCAATAAAGAATAATTTATTTCATTTTTAAAAGTTTAACCTATGTGGACACGAGTTTACATCTTAAATACGGCTAAATTATTGAAAACGGAAATATAATTATCAAATTGTAAGCACGAGTTACTTTGATATAAAAATAAATATACATGATTGTACTTATAACAATGACTTATATAATTCTTATTTATTTACATAACGATATCTAGAAAAACATTTTTAAAAAACTTTAAAGAGTATACTTTAACTTTATCAACGCTCATTATGTGCTATTAAACTTGCATCATGTGTACAACATAATATCAGTAGTGAAATTTAAATAACAACGTCAACATCTTTATCAGTTAAATAAAATTAAATTTTGAGTTACCTAACATAAATTTCTACAAATATTTTATCAAATTCTAATGGATATTAATGAATAATAAAAAAAAATGTGCAGAAGTATTAGTTGTACTTATATCACAATTTTCATAAGCAAATTCTTATATGTGTATATACTGAACTAAAATGTTAAAATAAATTTGATTTATGTGTAAACTTCATGCGTGCACGAAACTTATAACTATATAATTATATGCAATTACCTTTAAAGACATAATATTCAGTATTAATACAAAATAATTTTTTTATTAACACTCCGTGCGTGCACGAGTATTATAACTAGTTTTGTTAAAAGTAGATTATTTATAAAGAGTTGATTAGTGTTTACATACTCAATTATAAAAGGAATTTTCATAGTATTCCTTAGCATTTCCACCATCATTTACATTTCCATTACTTAAAATAAAACGAACACCCCCTTTACTTTCTTTTTAGCATATATACACTTACAAATTATCAAATTGGAGCAATTACATCAGAAAGCTAACCCTATAATTCTTTATTCATTAAATTGACACCAATTTCAACCGGTATATATATTAATCCTTATAATATACTCTTAGGATAAGATGAAGATTTAATTATATATTTTGAGTTCTATTCTGACACATGCTATGGCATGATTTTGACTATGCTCATGAATGGTAAAATTAGCGATGGCAAGAATCAGTAGCGGAGAGCATAAGAGGGAGTAGTAAATGTTTGTGTTTACATAAGTGTTCAGTAATGTAGTTATGTAATTGTAATTATTAGGTTAAAAGAAAAAAATCAGTTGTGTTTTTGCCAAAAAAGCATTGCATAAAAAGCGTTAAACGTTAGTTGGTTGAAAATGCATGTTTTAAAAGTTCTGCTAACCTTACTTTTGATATAAGCATAGCAGAAAAAAGTTGAACGTTAGTTGGTTGACAACGCTTGTTCCAAATGTTGTGCTAGCCTAATAGCCTTACTTTTGATATAAGAGTGACCGCAGAAACAAAATGACTTATAAATTTCATTTTATTGGGTTGGAATTTCAGTTATTCAGTTGGGCCAAAGCAAGCTTAAGGAGCCCATTATAATAATAAGACAAACTCACGAAATTAATAATGTAACTTCTCGTATTTTTTATTTGATTCTATCGGAATGGCTATTATATTATATTATAAAATATACTAACCACCAAAAGTGAACGGGGGCAATAAATTTTTTTTAAGGAGTCCGTTTTTTGCTAAATGACTTTCCTATTGGTCCTTTGTTAATTACTGTTTACAAAGTAAAGCCCAACAGTACTGTATTAGATATTGGGCAAATTCTCATTGGCTGAGATGTGGTAGTGTATTTACTGTTCATCCTCCGTTCTGTGTAATGACCCCGTGATACAACAAAAAGTGTAATTTACCATGTCAAACCACCAAATTTATGTACCAGATTTTTCCAGAACCTCCCATCACCCCTATCCAAAAAACACGCACAACAATCTACTCTCTCTTCAGCTATCAACACATACCTTCACTCGATTGAAAATTAAAGATGATTGATCCGTTATTACAAGTTCTAGGGAAACATTAGTGGCAGGTACAAATATTCATATCTTTTAATTTTTACTGTTTACTTTACAGCCAGTAGGTAAATTTATGTTTGTTCGTATTATGGGTGTTTATGATTTACTATTTATGTTTT
Source organism: Chrysanthemum seticuspe (assembly GCA_019973895.1). Taxonomy (NCBI): domain Eukaryota; kingdom Viridiplantae; phylum Streptophyta; class Magnoliopsida; order Asterales; family Asteraceae; genus Chrysanthemum; species Chrysanthemum seticuspe. The sequence continues at coordinate 135,876,032 of BPTQ01000007.1, read as the reverse complement.
CCAATTGAGTTTTAGCAAATTTGGATTTGGCTCATCTATGTTTTGTATGGTGTTAAATTTTTATGCTACCTGAAAGGGAATCCAGAATCTTGGTAGGATGTTGGACCTTTTGTTTACTATAGTTGTATAGTGAAGAAGGAAAGGAGAACCTGTTGATTGTTAAAACAAGACCTTTTGGGAGTGTGATTAACGGAACACAGAAACATCACCTCAAGCTATAATAAGGTTCATGAAGTAGTTATTCGATTTTTATTAGTGGCGAGTAAACTCTCAAATTTCAAATTATCTGAATGTGTGAAGGGCAAAATTATATGATTCATGAAATTTTTATTAGGATTGTTTTAACTTATGACGTAATAGGTTGAAGTAGCTTATCCAAAATAGGTGGTCAAAACCACAACTATAATGGGTGGCTTGATGCAATGCTTACAGTTGCAAGCTTAATTATTGATATTATTGTGATCTAAACATAAAATCTTTGTATTTATAAAATCTGCAGCTTAGTCTTTTTGCATTGACTACGTTTTTTATCTTGCAGCCTATGAATAAAAAAGCATGGCGAGGATGGAACCAACAATGATGATGTCTTGATGAAGGTGGTTTTGCTCCTAATACCTAGGTAGTGTTAGGTGATCTATGAAGCTTATATAAAAACTTATGTTTGGATTTTATAATATACATATAAATTTTAAGCTTATAGACAAATTATTACTTTAATATGACTTATATTAAAAGCAGGTAAAAGTTGATTGTAATTTTTTTATACAGTTGAATAATGAACTGTTTTGTGTACAACCAGAAAAAACTGAGTGCAAGCAGCAGCAGAGGCAGTAGAAAATGCTCGATGACTAGCTGAAGCTAAAGCTAAATTGGAAGGAAAGTGAAAAAGAGACCTTGAGACAGAAGCATCTCGGCAGGAATTATTGAAGGTATTGAAAGCTTTAATTGTCATGATATTGGGTAAATAGAAAGAGGAAAATAGATTATGGCAATACAGTGATTTGGACCGTAGTTTATGTGTACAAAATCGTATATTGAGCGGTTCAGGGGGTTGGTTCAGGGGGTGGGTTCGAGGTCTGGCTTCAGGGGGTGGGTTAAGTGGGTTGGGTCGATCGACGCATTGACAACTGATACCTTTAACTACATAAATTGTTTAATTACATGAATTGTTTAACTACATGAAATGTTTAAACAATGGCCATATATCTGCTATTCATATCTTTAACTACATTAGGTGGGTTCAAGTACTTTTAGGCTTTTAGCAAATCGTATGTTGAACCATTTCGTTTTATGTTTTATAACAGCGAGTTGCCTTAACAAATTTATATCAAGTTGGTCTAGAATAGAGACATTTTAGGATAAGGCTACTATAAAGTTAAGAATAAGGTGTGTTTGGATCAAACTTATGAAGAAATAATGTTTCCTTGGATCAGGTCACTTGAAAAACGAGGAATGTTAAAAAACACGTGCTTTTCTTTTTAGATCAGGTCAATTGTTAATAATATAAATTGTGGTTTTGATCAGTCATATCATTAGGCTTTATATATGTATTTTGATCTACAATCGAGGAGTTAATGTTCTGACAAGTATTTGGATGCAGTAATGGGGATTTTTGTCACTTTGAGATTTATAATCGGAGAACCATTTAGTTATCTAATGAAGAGACAGATTAGGTACATACACTATAATAGCAAAACAAACTCAAATTAACATGTTCAAAAACATTCACATTAAAAACACACTCCCATACTAACAATTGCACTAACATATACATTATTACAATTGTTCTATGCATCGATAAAGCATCCCCGCAACAACGCGCGGACTCACATACTCGTTCTTATCTATATTACATATAATGCATTAATGATATTTTGTCTAATAAATTTTGTAAAACATTCATAAATGCTTTGTTAAGAAATACAAATGTTAATGCATCATGTACATTATTATAAGTATATATTAAAACACAAAGTACTGTAGCTACAGTACAGCTACAGTAGCTACAGTACTTGCTACAGTACTTTGTGTTTTTGGGCCGGGCTGCTACAGTAAAAAAAAAATTATACTACTATTTATTAATGCACAATCATCTCGGCTAAAAAATTCGCCCGCCCGAAAAAAAAAATATATTATATTGCTATTTATTATATTAAAACACAAAGTACTGTAGCTAAAGTATAGCTACAGTACTTGCTACAGTACTTTGTGTTTTTGGCCCGGGCTGCTACAGTAAAAAAAAAAAAAAAAAATATTATACTACTATTTATTAATGCACAGTCACCTCGGCTAAAAAATTCGCCCGCCCGAAAAAAAATAATATTATATTGCTATTTATTAATGCACAATCACCTCGGCTAAAAAATTCGCCCGCCCGCAACGCGGCGGACCGGTGCCAGTCTCGTACTATAAATTCTTGTACAAATTATCTTCCACAATAATTAAAGAAATACCTATATATTATTTATTTTGAATTTGCATATGTATAACGAATAGGAACGTCAGCCCACTTGGCTAAGGCTCATTGTTAGCCTTAATAGTTTTTAGACTAAAATACACCGTTGGTCCCTAAACTTGTAGCGGAGGATCGCGATGGGACGAAACCGGGCATATTCATCGTCGGGGGTCCATATTTCAAGGTTTTCACTCGCTACAAGTCCCTTTGACCAAGTCAACATCTGATTTTTGTTTTGTAGTCGAGGGTATTTTAGTCCATACACATTTATACTTTTATAACACATTTATATTTTACCCCTTCATCTTTCATCCTCTTCATCATCTACCCAAATCATTCATCTCCCCAACATCATCATCTCCCCAAATCATTCATCTCCCCAGCCTTTGCGGATAAGCAGCTAGCGACCTCATGAGCTTATATGATTTTCGCTTATTTTTCATAAGCTCAAATTTTCCGGCTTGTTTTCGGACCTATGGGTTTATATAAGCTTATTATGGGGGTGTTTGTTTAAGCTTCTATATGGCTTATGTGCATCTTGTTTTAATTTTGTCATGTAAGAGGTATGCAAGCAAATTGTCCTGAACATAGTTGACATCAGTTGCCGAATGTTAGATATTACAACATGCTAGGGACGTGTTTGGGATTGCTTATTATAACCGCATATCTTCTTGTTGTGTTTTGGTACTACAGAGCAGTTTTGTGGGTTTATGGAATTGCTTTTCTCTAAGCTGTTTGGCTGATTATATGTGAGTGAAATAAGCAATAAGTTGCATAAACATGCTATGCGTTCATACAATGAGGACTGGATTCGTTAGAGGTCATGGCTTTCTGATGTTTAATGTTCATATATATGGAGTATGAAAATCCTTTTTGACTAGTTCAGAAGAATCATTAACCAGAGTGTTGGAAAACCTTGGTAATTTCATGGTTGTTATGTCATAATTACTTATCCTGCTGTTAGCCATGAATGTTCACATTAGTGCTTCGTTTTTTCTATGGTGAATGAGAAATTATAATTTATAAGCATAATCTCATTCAGAAATTGGAGCTAATAAACTTACAACTTTAAGCTACTAAACCTACAACTTGAACTTGCTTTGTTGACACTTGAAAAAGATCACTTGCCCTGACAATGACGATCAAGTTAAACTACACCTTGCAAGCCATTATCCTTGATAATCTGAAACTTCTTAAACTTGAGCATGAAACTTCAAGATTACGAACTTGAACATAAACTTTGAGATTGTAAACTTGACCAGCAACTCTGCTCCCTTGTGAATTTGAAATCTTCGCCACTTGAAGATAAACTTTAAGGTTCAAAATGTTATTAGCCACTTTAAATCCTTGTGAATGTGAAACCCTTGAAAATGTTTATTTATAAGTAAAGTATGGCCTATAGCAGGTTGCCTGTTTATACAAGTTTTCCTTCTTTATCTCTAGTTAACTGTTTTGTAAAGTTGTAATGTTTTGCAAATATTTACATGTCAGTACACATCCTAGTCGGAAATTATATTACTGATAATATAACAAGAAAGAATAATTGGACTTGCAGTTGTCGGATGATGTTGAGGGAGATGATGATGTTGGGGAGATGAATGATTTGGGTAGATGATGAAGAGGATGAAAGATGAAGGGGTAAAATATAAATGTGTTATAAAAGTATAAATGTGTATGGACTAAAATACCCTCGACTACAAAACAAAAATCAGATGTTAACTTGGTCAAAGGGACTTGTAGCGAGTGAAAACCTTGAAATAGGGACCCCCGACGATGAATATGCCCGGTTTCGTCCCATCGCGATCCTCCGCTACAAGTTTAGGGACCAACGGTGTATTTTAGTCTAGTTTTTATTAGAAGTGATGGTCATTCACGTTTAGGAACTTTGTAACGTGTGTTAGATATCGTGCTAGAATAGTCAACGGGCTCGTGGATTGGACTAAGCTAAATGGGTATTAGTTTAGTTAAGCTTGCCTTATATCCAATCCAACCCATGTCCAAGCCCACGAAGCCCATAGAAAGCCTTTTAGGGCATCATGTTACTTGTACTATAAATACCCCTCAAATGGTCATTTGAGGGGTGTGCTTGAAAGTGTGCGTGTGTGTGTGTTTTCTTTGGAGCAATAAACATCATCTTTATTGTTTATCTTTCTACGCATAACATACACGGTTTGTATAACATCAAGTCACCATCTTTCTCATCTTTATTTCTTTCTTCTAAGCTTAACGTTTGCGTTTGTGTTGAACGTGTTCTACGCGTAGCGTGGTTTCACGTGGTGATACTTGTGTTTGGTAAGTGGGTTTTTGATAAGGTTGATAAAAGTAAGGTCCTACAATTGGTATCAATCGCCTAACAATGGTTTAGGAGTGTTTTGGTTGAAGTTTTTTTTTGACGTATTACGCGTAGTCGTCTTTCTCAAGATTCACGCATAAAACTTTTATTTTTGCACTTAAATCTTCAAGATTCTTATGGTCTAAGGTTTATATAGTGTTAAAGATTCTAGTTTTGGCAAAAAGTTCGAAGCTTTACGTGTTTTAAATCGTTTTTAAACTCGTTTTGATTTCGTTGTTCATTTCTACGCGTAAGTACAAAAAGCATTTTGGGTGTTTTTGGTCAAAACAATCTTGGTATTTGCATGTTTTTAAGGCTTTCTGTGCAACAGAAATCGGGTGAATCATTGGAAATTTTTTACGCGTAAGTCAAAACCCTAATCTTACGCGTAAGAAAGTAAAAACCCTAGTTTTCTACGCATAACTTTTTGGTAAAGAATCTTCGTGCAACAAAGGTGACTCAGTGCTTCCCTCACTTTGATAAGTGTGTGGAACACTTCGACTTTCGGATATCTTTTACGCTGTGACAGTGTAAAGGATTTTTGGTTTTAAACCAACTCTTACGCATAAGCAGAAAGCTTACGAGTAAGCACTCTACGCATAAGTTAACTCTTACGCGTAAGGTACTCTACTTCTACGCTTAACGTTTACGCATAAGACTTACGTTTAACCTTAAGTTTACGCGTAACTTGGATTTCTACGCATAAGCTCTTTACGCATAAGGACTCCTACGCATAAGGACTCCTACGCATAAGCATCCTACACATAAGCAATCATCTCTACGCATAAGAACAATTTTACGAGTAAGATTGTGATCAAAACTTCAAACGGCTATAACTTTTGAACCGTAACTCCGTTTTCAGCGTTCTACCCATCAAAACGACCGTAAGAACGAGAAGATTGTCACGCCGACAAAACTAAAGTTTATTTAGGTCAACCTTCAAGTCCTAAAAACGCTCAGAATAGTAGTTATTGAGGTTTTTAAGTTTTTTAGAGCATACTTTCACTACAACAACCGAGCTTAATCTTCATCAACCACAACTCCTTTATCGTTGAATAGATCCTACATCAACTTTATCATATCATACCTTCATCAATGGCAACTCAACAAGACATTCATGCAGCTGGTGCCGAAAACCGTCCTCCTATGTTGGAAAAAGGTGGTTATCTTCAATGGATAAGTCGAATGCTTCGTTACATCAAGACAAAACCTAATGGAAAATTGATGATCAAATCCATTCAGGATCCCTTCATACCTCAACAAGTCCAAGACCCTGGAAATGCTGATGCAACACCTCCTGTCCCACCATTTTTTCGTCTTCAAAAAGAATCGGAATACTCTGAAAAGGATCAGAAACAAGTCGAAGCAGATGACATGGCAATTCATATTGTCCAACTGGGTTTACCAAGAGACATCTTTGCTGCTGTAGACAGTTGTGAAACTGCTTTTGATATGTGGGAACGTGTTAGACGGCTTTGTCATGGAACTGAAATTGGTCAACAAGATACGGAGAACAAGCTGCTAACTGCTTGGGAGAAGTTTACATCTGCTCCAGGAGAATCCATTGAATCCTACTATGGAAGGTTCTGCACTTTAATGAATGAGCTGATCAGAAACAAGTTGACACCCAGAACTATCGTGAGCAACATCAAGTTCCTGAACAATCTACCAGAAGAATGGGGACGATATGTCACTATTGTCAACCAAACAAAAGACTTACATCAAGTGAACTTTGATCAACTCAACGATTTTCTGAAACAAAACCAAAATGAAGTGAATGAAGTCAGGCAAGAAAGATTAGCAAAGAATCATGATCCATTGGCACTCATTGCAAAGACTCAAACTCCAGTGAATACACAACAACAAGCTTCATCATCTTCCACTAACAACAACTTGCAGCAATACAACCCTCAACAACAAAACTATCCACCTGAACAACAACATTACCAGGAACAAGGAATCACTGATCTTGAAATGGAACCAGAAGAAGCTTTGTCTCAAGTTTTCTCTTTATTGGGTAAAGCATTCAGAGGTCGCTATTCCACACCAACTAACAACAACCAACGGATTTCATCAAACACTCGCAACAGGCAAATTGCACAGCCGGGTGTGAACATGGGTAATCAAGGTCAAATGGTTGGAGTTATTGGGAATCAGCAGGGATATGCTACTGGATTTCAAATAGGTAACCAGGCGGTTCCGAATCAGGATAATCAGATGGGTCAGAATGTTGGGAATAGAGCAGTGGGTAATCAAAATGGGAATGTTGCAGCTCCAGTCGTTGGGACTTATGGAAATGTGAATCAGGGTAATCAGGTTAAGTGTTATAACTGTCAAGGAATGGGACACATGGCACGAAACTGTCCTACTAAGCCGCACAATAAGAATGCTGAGTTTCTTCGGAAAGCTATGTTGGTAGCACAGAAGCAAGAAGCAGGGATGCAGTTGAGTGCTGAGGAAAATGATTTTTTCGCTATTGTGGATGATTTGGAAGACTTCGAGGAAATCAATGCGAACTGCATCTTCATGGCAAATCTTCAGGAGACTAAGTACGACACTGATTCTGACGCACCTCCTGTCTATGAAGCCAACGCAGTATCTGAGGTACCAATCATTGATCCATGCTATAACAATGTCATATTTGATGTGTTTACTCATAACAAACAACATTCTGTGATGCCAGCACCTACTTATGATACATACCTGGACAATCCGAGTTGTAGTAATACTAACTCTGATACTCCAGATGTGGATCCTAGTGGCGACTGTGTGGCACAAAATACTGAGACTGATGAGGAAACACGTGCTTATTTTGAATCATTAATCAATAACTGTGGCATTGAAATTGAGAAAGTTAGAACGGTCAATCGCAAAGTTAAGGCCGCGAATGCTAAATTGACCGCTGAGCTTGAGAGTTACAAGGAGAACGCAAAAGCCTTTGAATTTCAGAAAAACAAAGAATCATAATTAGAAATTGGTTATCGAAATTTGGTTTCTAAAGAACAACTATTGCAAATCAAGTACAACACACTCGATGTGAATTTGAACTTGAAAATTAAATCTTTAAACAAGGAAATTTCTGATTTAAATAACCAACTTTCTAAACAAAAAGAAATGTTTTCTAATCTTGACAAAGAGAAGAAGCAATTGATTACTGATTTTTCAAAACGAGAAGATTCCCTTCTTGATGAAATTCTTGATAAAAATGAAAAAATCCAAACTTTGGAAAATTTGCTTCTTAAAACGGGTCATTCTGCTCAAACAATCAAGATGCTTTCTAATCAAGTAAATCCGCGTTTTCATACTAATAATAGAATGACACTTGGTAATGACCCTTCTTCGTTCCTCAAGAAAGCTCAGAAATATCAGAATGTGTTAAACAATGGAAATGTTTTACATGAACCCATTATTGTTCGTGATTCTCTTGAAACGTTAGAACTATCTGAGGAGAGTAGATCAAAAATGAAACAAAAAAATCCGGAAATCAAACCAATTGATTATAACAAATGGAACAAAATTAACGGAATTACTTTTGTTAATCAAAAAGAAAAGTCAAAGTTCTCCATCACACCAAGTGTTTCAAACAAAGAGTCAAAACCTGTTTCAAAATCTATTTCAAAACCAGTTGTTGTCTCAAATTCTCTTTCGAACATTGAACAAATGTCTTCAAACAATCCTTTTAACACAAGTCATGCGAGAAGTATTTTAGAAAATGTGAAAACTAGAATTGTGGATCTTCAAGACACTGTTAAAACTAAAACCAATATTACAACAAACATCTGGTTTAATAGTTTTGATAATGAAAATAAAAAGTATTTTGAAACTCAAATTGCCCCTCAGCTGAATGCCATCAGTGCAAGGGTAATTCATTTTGAACAAGCCTTTTTGAAAGAAACTGCTGACTTTGTCAAGGACCATAAATCCCTGGTAAAGCAAGCTAATGAAAGTGTTGAACTCATCAAAGTTTTGGAAAATTTAAATGATTCTCTCTTCGAAGATGTTCTGACTACCGATATTATGTCCATCATTTTGCAAACATATTCTGTTGAAGATCATGAAAGACTCCAGTCTGAGACCTCCGAAATTGTTTCAAAATATGAAAAAGCTCTTGAAAAACTTGAAAAAGAAAATGTGTCATATTTTAAACAACTTGATGGAAAAACTGAGTAATGCAAATATGACAAACTGTCGTATGAGCGTGCCTACAGTGACATGAAAGCGAAAAATGATCTTTTGAGGGCTCAGCTGGAAAGTCAAAAAGGAAAGGCAGTGGATACTGTGATTAAAAAACCATTGACTGCGGAGAAAGCAAATGTTCCCAAACCGGTTTCCAAACCAAAAATGTCTGTTTCTATGCCTCTTCCAAAAGTCAATGAGAAAAATGTTTCATCAAAACCAGTCACTCCACCTGCCCTACCTAAACAAAATGTTGAAAAAGGGAAAGCGGTTATCGAGAAACCAAAAGTTTTAGCACCTGGCCTTTTTAAGATGAGTACCACTAATGCGTCTGCCTCCACATCTAAAACATATGGAACAAACGACATAAGTTTAGAAAAGCACTCTAAAGCGACTAGGAAAGCTGAAACCACCTCCCTTCATAAAAATGTGAATCCTAATGCGTGTGCCTTACCTTCTACAGGACTAGAAAGCACCTCTAGGAGCAGCAGACTAAAGCCTAAGAGCAATACAAGGAACAATAGAGTCTCGACTGCCTCTAGGAGTAGTTGCTTGAATAAAGAGAAGAAAGTAGAAGAACACCCTAGGAATTTACCGTTTTTGAATAAGAAAGACATTTCATCTGAATGTACTGAACCTATGAAACTTGCTAAGTCTAATGCATGTGTTGAATCTCGTTGTTTAAGTTGCAAGAAATCTTTAACTAATGTTCAAGATGATTGTGTTTCTAAGAATGTGAATGATAAGCCTGTTAAGAAGAACGTTCCAAAAAGTACTTACGCTAAACGAGTAGGAAGACTAGTTGCAAAACTTAGGATTTTCACTACTGACAAGAACCATAGTGTTTACTTTAGGGATGATATTTGGAAACCCACAGGTAGAACTTTCACACTCCAGAATGGTAAAATGAGTGATAAACCAGAACTCCCTGTAGCAAACATCTTTGAGTGTGATAAGGATTTTACCTCTAACCCAAAGGAACCAAAATCAAAACGGTTTCCACAATATTCTTTTCTGTTACTGGCAGGTTATCGAAATTTGTCTTTGGATCGTCGACTCGGGTTGCTCCAAGCACATGACCGGGAATCTGAAGCTGCTGATCAATTTCGTCTGGAAATTCATGGGAACCGTACGTTTTGGAAATGATCATGTAGCAGCTATCATGGGTTATGGAGATCTACCTTTTGGAAATTATTTGATCACTCGGGTTTACTATGACGAAGGGTTGGGACACAATTTGTTTTCAGTCGGGCAGTTCTGTGATGCAGATTTAGAGGTTGCTTTTAGAAAAAATGCTTGCTTCGTTAGAAACTTGGATGACACTGATCTCTTAACTGGGAATCGTGATACAAACTTGTATGCTATCGACATCAATCAAATGGCCTCTTCATCACCAATATGTCTTATGACACGAGCATCTGGAACACAATCCTGGTTGTAGCATAGAAGGTTATCCCATCTCAATTTTGACACCATCAACAATCTTGCCAAAGACAACATAGTCAACGGACTTCCAACGTTCAAATACACCAAGGATCACTTATGTCCATCATGCGAACAAGGAAAAAGCAAAAGAGCATCATATAAACCCAAATCCGTACCTAGTTCGGAAGCAAAGTTGCATATGTTGCACATGGACTTATGTGGCCCAATGAGAGTTGAAAGCATTAATGGGAAAAAGTATATTCTTGTTATCGTCGATGATTATTCAAGATATACATGGGTTAAGTTTCTAAGATCAAAAGACGAAGCACCAGGCATCATCATCACCTTTCTGAAACGTATTCAAGTACTTCTTCAAACTCCAGTAAGGGTTGTAAGAACAGATAACGGCACTGAATTCACTAATCAGGAGTTACGAACTTATTTTGAAGATGTTGGAATCACACATCAGACATCAGTTGTTAGAACTCCACAGCAAAATGGGGTAGTTGAAAGAAGAAATCGTACTCTTGTGGAAGCTGCTCGCACAATCCTAATCTATTCTAGTGCACCGTTATTTCTATGGGCTGATGCTGTTGCCACTGCTTGTTTCACTCAGAACCGATCCCTCATCCACCCAAGATTCAATAAAACCCCATATGAGCTAGTGAACAACAGAATACCAGATATCTCTTACTTTCTCGTGTTTGGCGCTTTGTGCTATCCGACAAACGACAGAGAAGATCTAGGAAAACTTAAAGCTAAAGGTGATATTGGAATCTTCATTGGATATTCAGATAACTCGAGGGCATTCAGGGTGTATAACAGAAGAACTAGGAGGATCATGGAGACGATGAATGTGAAATTTGATGAACTTTCACATATGGATTCTGAGAGACTCGCTCTAGAACCCGCACTAAACCAGCAGACTTCTGGACACATCAGTTCAGGACTCGTACCTCAAAGAGCTTAATCAACTGCGTATGACAATCCTAAAGAACAAGAATGGGAGAAATTCTTCGAGTTAATGTTCGATGGATACTATGGTGGAACCTCGACAAATGCATCAAACCATCATTCCGCTGCACCCGCTCAAAATCATCCACCACCACCAACAGAAGATGCATCTACAACGGTCGAAACCAATGCACCAACTCCATCTACATCATCTACATCTACTACAGGTCTTGCACCCGTTCTACCAGCAGTTGATGAGCAAAACCAAAACCAGAACGATGCAACGTTAGATGAAGACTTATTTGAAAACCCGTTTGCTACGGAATCAGCTGAATCATCTTCATGCTTACGAGAACCATCTAACTCGCATACGTTTAACCAACGGTATCCTTCTACTCTGAAGTGGACAAAAGACCACCCAATTGAACAAGTTATTGGTGAACCTTCAAGGCCAATTCAGACGAGACGCCAACTTGCCACCGATTGAGACTTGTGCATTTACCTTTGCTCAATTAGCAATATCGAGCCAAAGAACATTCATGAGGCAATGGCAGATCCCGCCTGGATAGAAGCAATGCAGGAGGAACTTCTCCAATACCGTCTACATGACTCTTGGGATATGGTTCCAAGACCCATTGACGTTCGCGTCATTGATATTAAATGGTTATGGAAGAACAAAAGGGATGAAGAGATGACTGTTATTCGCAACAAAGCTCGTCTTGTGGCCAAAGGATATAGACAAGAGGAAGGGATAGACTTTGAAGAGTCATTCGCGCTAGTAGCTAGACTTGAGGCAGTCAGGATTTTCTTAGCCTATGCAGCTCACAAAAACATCACGGTTTATCAGATGGACATTAAGACCACATTCTTGAATGGAACTCTGAAAGAAGAAGTGTACGTGAGTCAGCCAGAAGGCTTCATCGACATGGAACATCCAGACTACGTCTAAAAACTCAAAAAGGCAATCTATGGTTTGAAACAAGCTCCGAGAGCGTGGTATGACGAACTGTCCTCTTTCCTTATCCTAAACAATTTCACCAAAGGAACAGTTGATCCTACCTTGTTTACACAAAAATGCAAAAATGACATTTTGATTGTTCAGATTTACGTGGACGACATCATCTTTGGGTCCACTAATCCGAATCTTTCAAAACATTTTGAAAATCTCATGAAAAGCAAATTTGAAATGTCCATGATGGGGGAACTAAAATTCTTTCTTGGTTTACAAATACATCAGTCCCCTCGTGGAATTTTTATAAATCAAGCTAAATACACAACTGAGATTTTGAAAAATCATGGTATGGACAATTGTGACTCGGTCGGAACACCAATGGTAACTTCACCAAAATTGGAGCCGATTTGTTTGGGAAACCTATTGATCCGAAGAAATATCGGAGCATGATTGGTTCTCTCATGTACCTCACTGCTAGTCGACCCGATATTCATTTTTCTATTTGCTTATTAGCACGGTTTCAGGCAAAGCCTACCGAACTGCACCTCAAAGAGGTTAAACGGATCTTTCGGTACCTGAAGACATCCATTTACATGGGACTTTGGTATCCGAAGGAATCCGGATTTGATCTAATTTCCTTTTCAGATGCGGACCACGCAGGTGATCAAGTTACAGCAAAAAGTACATCAGGCGGAGCACAATTTTTGGGTGAAAAGTTAGTCAACTGGTCTTCAAAGAAACAAGATTGCACTGCACTTTCAACCGTTGAAGCTGAGTATGTGTTTTTATCTGCGTGTTGTGCTCAAGTTCTATGGATGAGAACACAACTCACAGATTATGGCTTTACTTTCGATAAAATACCTATGTATTGTGACTCGAAAAGTGCCATAGCCATATCATGCAATCCTGTTCATCACTCAAAGACTAAGCATATCCGTGTCCGCTACCACTTCATCAAAGAGTACGTCGAAAATGGTGCTGTTGAATTATTCTTCGTGAAGACTGACTACCAACTCGCCGATCAATTTACTAAAACCCTTCCAAAAGAAAGGTTTGACGATTTAGTTCGACGAATTGGAATGCGAAGCCTAACCCCTGAGGAGTTAGAACGTCTTCTCGAATCTTCTTGAAAATGATTTTCCAAATAGCTTCGCTGTAAATATTTTTTGAAAAACAAAATACAAAATTTGAAAAACCAACAAAAGCAAAATATAAAAATATAAAACTTTCAAAAATACAAAAACAATAGAAAATAAAAAATCCAAAAATATTCTTCTCACGACATGTCTCTTGTATAATCGATATTCTGTACGTTTCTAGAAATGTCATTCAACAATGATACGGGCATGTACAGATGCTTGAGCGAGAGTTCTTTTATGTTATTTCAATACATGTCGTTTCTCAAAATTTCTTCAAAAATGGTTTTCGTATACTTTAGTACGAAACCCGGACCAAAATGATGACTTTTGATTATTTACAAATCAAAACTCGTGCTTTTTAATGAAAATCACTAGTGTACGCTTCAGTGCACTACATTTAAAAATGGTGAGAAATCATCATCATCTTAAGCACCTTTTCAAGATTGTTCAAAAAGATTTTCAAAATCTTTCAAAATATTTTGTGCTCAAGATAACTCCCTCTAAAACCCTTTAATTGATTATGCTTTATTAAAGGGGGAGTACAAAACAAAAATGTTCCAAATTCATATCCGTTTGTCTCCCTAATAGATTCTAAAAATGATTTTTAATCCGTGGATATCAAAAATATCACGATTATGCTATTTTTGAGGGGGAGGAGATGTGATTAAAATGTGATCAAAAAGTTTAATGATCGTTGTTTGAATCTCAAAATGAGCTCGACTCAGTTGAAACCAATGAATTGACGAGGAATCATGTACCATCTCGAGAAACTTTCTATGACTTGACCAGGACGGGTAATAATTTCAAGCTAGTTCTCTAGTGATGTAAACATGTCTCGAATCGGTCTAGTTCATTTAAAGTCGATCAATTCAAAAAGTGCAAACTCTACCCTCTATGTGCAGATTTCTGTCAAAACTTATAAGCACATGTGATGGGGGAGTGTTTCTGAAAATATAAAACTCACGGAGTGTTTCAAACATGTTTTCCATCATAAACACTCTGAGAGATTTTCAAAGAAAAATGGTTTTATGGCAACATGGGACAGTCATGGAGTTATAAGGTGACTAAGGATAGGTAAATCCGTCCTATGATCCGCCAGAGCCGGAGGGATCTACCCAAGGACATCACCAATAGTTTAGAACTAGAAGTCCTTAGGAATGATTGAAAAAAGGAGTAATGTGAGAAAGGAGAAAGAATGGGTTGAAGAATTAAAAAGAAAAGTAAAAGAAAGGGTGAAAAGATATAGCCCTCCATACTCAACCTTAGGGCAGAAACCGGGTTCAATTCATCTGCTACTGGTTGTCATTAGATGATGATGGTATTGAAGACAAAGACGTCATGGACCCAGTGACGCACTACACTAAACCTTCTAGCCACTCAATTCCTCTTAAAAGGATTTGTTTCATTCTCACTGGGAACCCTACATAATCTATTGACCTTCTCTTAGAGCTGGTTGGTATTGAAGAAGGAGACCCTCTCCCTAGTCTCTGCTCAGGAAAACCAAAATGCACTAATTGAGTCTAGAGCCACGAGATTCATCAAAAGATCTCATAGGAACACTTGACATGACATCGCTTGCTGTTCATCATTAAGGGCACAAGTGATATATTCTAGAGTCCTACGCAGATCTTAGCAATCTACCAGAACATTTATGAGAAGTTTCACATCTGTGATCTTCAGTGATTGAATGGAAACTCCTGCCAGGGTCAACATCAAGCAGCCCTGACAGCAGGTCACTTCGGTAACTCCCCGTGGATTACGCTTAGTGTGTCTCAAACGGTCTACAGTCGTGGGGTGATACTTCGGTGTACCTCAGCGACTCATCTGAACTGTAGATGTACTTCGGTATATCGCGTTATCTCACGTATGGGACTCCAGTTCAGAAACGGCCTCTGTGAGAATTAGAGACGTGTTTTCACACCATGCTGTTAACACCCTCGAAATTCAAACTTGTAAGTGCCGGAATCCGCTTATTACTAACCTGTTTTTATGTTTTCTTCTTATGGAAGCTCCGGAGCGGATTGATCGTGCAGATTCTCCACATGCTCATACCAACAACACATGAAAGTTCTCATCAAAATCAAAGGCAACTCAAAGTTAAAGACGACTCTTCGTCAATGTCAAAGAATCTACAATGTTTAAAGACTCGAGAACTACATCATTGGTAACCAAAAGACAAATAGAAGTGTGAGCATGGTGGAGAAAGGCGTGGAGACACCTAACCAACGAAGTTGACAACGGCAGACAACACCATTAACCAATCACAAAGCATGAAGGAACAAAGAATTAAGACTATTATATATCTACACGCAAAGTTCAAGCTCAAGAAAAGTAAACACCTAATCAAGTGGAGCATCTTTTGAATGACCACCCCTTAGGGGGAGATTGTTAGCCTTAATAGTTTTTATTAGAAGTGATGGTCATTCACGTTTAGGAACTTTGTAACGTGTGTTAGATATGGTTCTAGAATAGTCAACGGGCTCATGGATTGGACTAAGCTAAATGGGTATTAGTTTAGTTAAGCTTGCCTTATATCCAATCCAACCCATGTCCAAGCCCACGAAGCCCATAGAAATCCTTTTAGGGCATCATGTTACTTGTACTATAAATACCCCTCAAATGGTCATTTGAGGGGTGTGCTTGAAAGTGTGTGTATGTGTGTGTGTTTTCTTTGGAGCAATAAACATCATCTTTATTGTTTATCTTTCTACGCATAACATACACGGTTTGTATAACATCAAGTCACCATCTTTCTCATCTTTATTTCTTTCTTCTAAGCTTAACGTTTGCGTTTGTGTTGAACGTGTTCTACGCGTAGCGTGGTTTCACGTGGTGATACTTGTGTTTGGTAAGTGGGTTTGTGATAAGGTTGATAAAAGTAAGGTCCTACACTCATACACTCTAGACTCACCCCAAACATAAGCCCGACAAGGGTCAGGTTCGATATAAGACATGGGGAAATACTTCCCCATGTAACGCTAAGGCAGAGCCTGCCTGACAAGCGTGTCCAGGCAGACGGTACGCCTAGCAAAGTCGCCAAGACTGTTAGGACGAGCACCACGTGCTCTCCCCGCTTCCCCTTTTGATAGCCATCACGTGGACCATCAAATTACCTTTACAGGTTCTCGCAACCCTAAAGGACTCCTTATAAATACTAGGCCATTTCCTCAAAATGGCCCAAGCTGGTCTAAGCTAATCACTAGCCACACTTCCCAGGTCCGTATCCTCTCAGATAACTGACACAACTCAACCAAGTCAGCGCGTGGGCGTTACCTCAACTCGTGACTCCGGTCACCGTCTAGGGTCCTTACGAAACGTGGAAAACCAAACGATCGGCAACCCCAAACCCTCAATATGTACCTAACGTAAACATGGTGCCATCCGTGCTATACGATACTAATAGCCGCAACCTTTTCATTTTTCCGATTAACCGAAAAATGTTATTATCGCCAAAAAACTATAAAAACATTGTTAGTACAATTTGTGTGATGGGTTACGGAAAGTCTGGACGTAGCTTACTGGGCTAGGCCGGCAAGCCTTTGGTGGATTGATCTTGTACTAATTCAAGTGATTTAGAGGAGATCCCTGCACAAGAAAGGTAAACCGTTAATCTTACCGTGGGGACGGACCCCACGATTAGACTCCGGCGTGAGAGTAAGTATGCATTCTTGAGAGGGAAAGTAATAGTATGTGTGTAATTATGAGAGAGAAAGTTGTTCTACCTTGTGTGGGGATTAGAGCCCTTTTTGTAGGTGAGGTTTGCCGCTGGGGCTCCCTGGATTATCGCATACAGTGGTTGGTTGCCGGAGTCGGACCCTTGGCGGACAAGGGTTCCGCGTTATTCACGGATACGGACGTGAGAGGCCTATCGGTTGGAAGTTCAGCCCGTTAGGCATCTTATGCGCATTCCAAGGCCTAGGCCATAGCCAACTTAGTTATTGGGCTTACTGTTGACCCAGGGTCTGTGGTTATTGGACCTGAGCCCAGGATTTGCGGTCATTGGACCTGAGCCTAGAGTGGACGTGGAGTATGTTTTGGGCTGGGTGGGCCTGTTGTACATACTATACGTCATCAAGTCCCCCCAGTCTAGTATGTTCATTGCATGCAGATATTGTCGCATGCGGTGAATGTCACTAGACTTGAGTTGACTAAGCATTTCGTCATGCATTTTTTCTTTTCTGGATGTACTTTTTTCTTCCTTCAGGGGCTGCTATACCATCCAGTCCCCCCAGTCTAGTATGTGCACTGCGTGCGGATTTTGTCGCATGCGGTGTATGTACTTGACTTTATCTTGTGGCGTTTTTTCTTCCGTATTCATGAAGCGTTCCTTCGATGCTTCCTTTCCTTGGGAAATGTTTTTCATAACGTGGCCGTTTTTCGCTTTTTCATGTTTTGGTTAATTTGACTTCGTGGGCCCTTGGCCTTGCACCATCCTTATTGATGAGTGTCTAAATACTCATCATTTTTGTACCATTTAAACTGCAAAAACATCTGAAAACACTCAGAAATGCATCAAAATGATAAAAATATCACAAGTAAGTGTTTTATGTGTTTTAAATGCAAAAATGTCAAAATCTGGTGAAAAACGTATAAAGTTTGCATAATTGGCAGTTTTAGTCCCCCAAGTTTCAAAAGTTGTCAAAAACAGTCCCTGGTAAATCTAAATAAAGAAAAATGTTATTCAAGGTCCCTGAAATATTCTAATTTGTCAAAAATGGTCCTTGAATAAATCTTTTGTAAAATGGCAGACTAGGTCCCTGAACTTTTGAAATTGTCAAGTTTGGTCCCTGGAATTTTGAAAATGTCAAAACAAGTCCTTGTACTATTGAAGTTTGTCAGTTTTAGTCCTTGTGTCAAGTTTGGAAAATTACAGGAATGGCCCCTCTAGTTTGGCATAATTACAACTTGGTCCTTGTCATATTAAACCTTACAAGCCTTGCCAAAACATATTGGACCCCTGCCACTACCATTTGACCCCCTGTCTTTTCTACTTTTGGACCCCCTAGTCAACAAACAGTCAAACCTCAGCTTTCCCACCATCCACTGTACACCTCCTTCACCACTGGACCAATCCTCTGCAACACTTCACCCATCACCTCTCCCATCTCCCATCACCTTATCCCCTCACCCTCATCATATCACCTACTCCACCCCCCCTAGTTGCAGCCTAAAGTCAACAGAGGTCAAATTGGGCCTTTCCCGCCAAAAATCATCAAAAGGCCAAATCCCTCAAAACTCTCCCATTGGCTTAATTAAGAGGTGGGATCTGATCAAGAAGACACGTGGAGCTTAATGGAGTATAAAAAAGGGGAAGAGAAGCAGTAAAGGGTGGTAGTTAGTTAGTTTTATTATTTCCCTTAATGTCGTTTTTTACCTAAATGTCTTAGTTTAGTAGAAAAATGTTGTAATTTCATTTCTTTGTATCATATTCAAGTTAAATTCTCATTTTGAAGTGTTGTTAAGTATCAATCAAAGTTTTCATTCAAAGTCCAAGTTTAGTGTTTACTGTGGTATTATTCAGTTTCAAACTCTCACTTACAAGCTTGTAAAAGCTCAATTTCCATCTCACACAAGCTTATGCTAGCTTATTAAAGCTTTCTATAAGCTCTTATTACAGTTTCAAAGCAATGTAGTAAAAAGTCAACAATAGTCAAACGGGTAAAAATTTGAGAGTCAAATCAGTTGGGTTCACTTTCTGTTTTAAACTTGTTGTTTGAATAAGCTTAATATCAGTTTTAGACATAATCTCATTAGGTTGTTGTAGTTTTAATGCATTTTGGTTTTGTAAAGGAGTGTTTGGATTAGTGATTTAATCTGTCTTAGAGGTTACATTTTGGATTAGATCAGTTTGCTTAAGCTTGTTATGGTTGTCTGAATCTATATCTGTCCTTATTTCATGCCTGTTTTCTTCATAAGTCAAAATCAAATTACCACTGATCTTGTAAGCTTACTGTTGGAAACTAGCTTCTGTCATCATAGCATATAGGTTTAGAATCAATAAAACCAGCTTGTTATAGTTTCATTACATCATCATTCATCCAATTCAGTCCTTAGTTTGCTTTTAAATCTCAAAAAAGTCAAATCTCCAACTGTTCTTAAAAAGTCAAAACTGCAGTTTTGTCCAGATTTTGCAGATCTTGCAGCAAGAGTGTACTGTTCATTTCAGCTAATTAGGGTTTGATGTTTGGCACATTTGCAGTAGGCTAGGTGGTCTTTAAGACCACATTCATGGTTTTTGTTGTAGCTTATTGATTAAGTAGTTAGAGTAGCTTAAAGTTGGTCCCTGTTCATCTGTTCTGTGCATCAGCAGTAGCTATTCCATTTTGGCCAGTTTTGATTTGATCTCTAATTGCTTCATTACTTGTCCTTTTGATCTGAAATTTTGGATATATAGTCTTTGGTTGGTGGTTTTTAGAACCACATTCTTAGTTTTCCCTTTAGCTTATCTGATAAGCAGTAGCAGTAGCTTATTCAGTAAGGTCTGTTTGCTTATTTGTTCTAATATCAGTTTTTTTTAAATCTTAGGTATTATGCTCATTAGTGGTTAGGAGTAGCTTTAATCAGTTGCCTTAGAGTAGTAATAGTGTATCTTAGCTTGTGTAGAAGTTTGGTTAACCTTAGAGCTTATTTGCTTATTTCATTTGCTTATTCCCATTCTAGTTTACATAGCAGCCCTTTATTCTCCCACATAAGCTCATGTTTTTCTATTTTTCATAGCTCTAGAATTACATTTTAGAATTTCCCTGCAATTTTCATGATTTTTAGTTACTGTTCACTATTTTTCTTAATTAAAATTAGTTTTTAAGCCTTTTTAAATAACTTTAATTGCATTTGATTGAGAAAAAGTTCCAAAAAATCATTTTTCAATTTTAATAGTTTAAGATAAATATAAAAAGCATAAAAAAGATTTTTCCTTATTTTTCTCTTTGTATTTGGTATTTTTCATAATTAAATTAGATTTAAATAGATTTAAATTCTTAGAAAATAGAAAAATAATCAGAAAAATACAAAAATAGTTTTGAAAATTCTAGTTTGTTATTTTAGATTTTTCTAAGTCTTAATTTTATTTTTCTAGCTTTATTTCCTATTTTCTTGTATTTTAGGTAATTATTAATTAGTTAAAAATAGTTTTTAATTAATAATAATTAGATAAATAGTTATAAAAATAATTTTCTTTTTCTATAAATTTTCTTTTATCATTAGGATTGTAAAAATGTATTTTTCATATTTTTAGGATTTATATTGTGTAAGTTTCACGTTTTTACTTGTACGTAACGTAGTTTTTAATTCCAGTTTTATAAAAACATAAAAACAAAAACATCATTTTAAATATAGTGATAGCGTTTATTTAATAGATTTTATCTTTTTAACTTTCTTTAATTTGCATTTAAGCCCCTGTAGTTTATGGGCTTTCTCTTTAGGTATAGATCAACCACTACCCTCTTTCCCGTTCAAATCTCTCGATCACTACACGTTTGACTATTCTCGCACAGCTCGTTGGGACTTAACGACCTGGGGAAACACTATACTCTCCTGGACTTCATTGCATTTGTGCTTAAACTGTTTTAAGGTTCTTACGGTCAGCCATTCACAAGTGGCTGGTTTGTGTGAGAAAACTTGACGGTTTTGCGCGGATCAAATTTTGGCGCCGCTGCCGGGGAAGCTGTAAGCGTGTTCTAAACATTTTTCAGACCCGTACTTGCACATATACCACAGTTTGTAAAAAGTTTTTTGTAAAGTTATAACAAAATCAAAAAGTTCATTAACACTTTTCCTAAAGTGTTAAAAACACCAAACAAAATATAAAACAACAAAACAATCGTAACGTTTTCTGACTTGTGTTTCTTTTAAGGTGATTCTTAAAGAAATACGATTTGGTTAAACGAGACGATACCAGAAATATTGTCCAAAAAGTTTTTAAACCCATCAGCACAAATCTATACCTACGTCTTTTCAGTGATACTTAATATACATAAAAATCAACCACCGCAAATCAAGGCAGTGCACTACCTAACTGGGGGTGCGACCATAATAAGTTCCCGAACATCAGATTTAAAACTTGCCTTTGTGTCCCTGTGATTTGGTGTACCTTTTTCAAAGAAGCCATTTCACTTGTGATTATTGGTTAAGTTCACCTGTCGTTTTGCCTCGCATTTGTTTTGAAAACTGATTTTTATACTTAGTGCATGCGCACTCGTTCTTCCAGTTCTACAAGTCCATTGTCAGAACTTGGAAAGATTCCTCGTAGACGTAGAGGACGTTCTGCTCCTTCAGCTGTAACTGAGGAACGTCTACCACCACCACCACCTGCCATAATGGCAGAAGACAAGCCGATGAATGAGCTTCTCCAAGCACCCATCGAGGGTTACGGAGATGCCATTGTTGTCCCAGCCATCGCGGCTGATACTTTTGAGCTCAAAACCGGGTTACTTAATCTGGTAACCCAAAGCCAATTCTATGGTTTTGAGCGGGATGATCCTCATGCACACATTCGATGGTTTAACAAGATCGCATCTACCATCAAGTACAAGAATGTCCCACATGAAGCTATCAAGCTTCTTCTGTTCCCATTTTCTCTTGAGGGACAAGCCCGGAATTGGCTTGAGAAACAACCCCCTCGTTCCATTGAGACATGGGAAGATCTTGTCACAAAGTTTGTGAACGAATTCTATCCTCCATCCCGAACTACAAGTCTTAAGAATGAGATAATGAAATTCTCTCAAAGATTTGATGAATCATTCGGGGAGGCATGGGATCGTTACAAAGACTTGCTCCGCAAGTGTCCGCATCATGGTTTTACCGAGTTAATGCAAATGGATACTTTCTACAATGGTCTGAACCAGACCAATCAAGACTCTCTAAATGCCTCCGCGGGAGGTAATTTCTTGAGCAAGACCACAAAAGAAGCCTTGCAAATAATTGAAAACAAGTCCCAGGTCCGTCCTTTCCGCACAAAGACATATCATACTGAGTCTAATGCTGGACCTTCTACTTCATCTCCCGTGAGTACATCTAGCACCGATGCTAAGATTGACAAACTCACGGATATTGTTCAGGCTTTGGTTCTTGCTAACCAAAAGAAAGTCACTTTCACACAAACACCATCATATGGTGAAGTGAAGAAAGTTGAAGTTTGTGTTACTTGTGGTGGTCCTCATGCATACTACAACTGTACTGCCACCGATGGTAGTCCGTTTGAAGCTAATGCTATAGCCGGTACTTCAAATCAAGGAGGTAATCAATACCGTCCTCAGAATGAACCAAACTACCGTGCTAACACTTATCAGGCACCACCCGGTTTTAACCAGAATCCTAACCGGAATCAGAACCAACCAAGAATGAACCAAGGTTATCAAAACCAAGGTAATTTCTATTCCGGACCCAATCAAGGTTTCCAACAACAAGGAAATCTTAATCAAAACACTTAAAACCGAGGGAATCAATTTCAGGGGAATATGAACCCTAATCAAGGGAATTCTGGCTATAACCAGAACATGCGGCCTCAAATTATCCCCCCACCTCCTCCTGTGTCAACATCTGATGAGCTTTTAAAGCAATTCATGAAGACTCAAGAGGAGACAAACAGGTTGTTGGTTAGTCAGATCGCTGAATTAAAGAAGTCTTTAAATGATCGACCCTCGGGCTCAGGTACTCTACCTAGCAACATGATCGCTAATCCGAGGGGCGATGCAAAGGCGATCACAACCAGAAGTGGTGTTTCGTATGATGGACCTGCTATTCCTACTACCTCTTCTTCTTCTCCCCCGAAGGTAGTGGAAAGTGAACCTGAGGCGACAAAGGACAAGGAACTTCCTACTAATAACGGAAGTACCAACAATGTCCATCCTCAGGTTGTCCAGAAACCAAAATCCAATCCAGGAGTTGTTTTTGAACCTCCTGTAGCTCCCATTGAAAAATCCAAATCTTCTATTCCTTACCCATCACGTTTACATGAGCAAAAGCTCCGCGAGAAAGCAGGTCATCAAATGGAAAAATTCTTTCAAATTTTCCAAGAACTTCATTTTGACATAAGCTTCGCGGATGCTATCATGTTGATGCCCAAGTTTGCATCAACTCTCAAACACATGTTAAGCAACAAGGAAAAGCTGTTTGAAATGGCTAAAACTCCTCTGAACGAGAACTGCTCTGCAGTTATTCTGAAGAAGCTTCCCGAGAAGCTTGGAGATCCTGGAAAATTTCTCTTACCTTGTGTATTTCCAGGAATGGTTGAATGCTTTGCCTTAGCCGATCTTGGTGCAAGCATAAACCTGATGCCTCATTCAGTATGGAAGAAACTTTCTCTTCCGGACCTTACTCCTACATGCATGACTCTCGAGCTTGCAGATCGTACAATATCCCGTCCTCTTGGAATTGCCGAGGACGTATTTGTGAAAGTAGGAAAGTTCCATTTTCCAGCTGACTTTGTAGTTGTTGATTTCGATGCTGATCCACGGGTTCCTCTCATTGTTGGAAGAGGATTCCTGAGAACGGGCCGTGCTCTCATTGATGTATTTGAGCAAGAAATCACATTACGTGTTGGTAATGAAGCTGTCACCTTTAACCTTGATCAAACTTCGAGGTACTCCGCAAACTATGATTCTGAGTCGGTTAACCGAATAGATATCATTGATGTTGCTTCTGAAGAGTACTCTCAAGAAGTTCTTGGTTATTCTCATAATTCTGTGAGTGGGAATCTCACCACGTCTTCTCAACCTATCATAGCCAATTCTACTCCTTCTCTCACTCCGTTTGAGGGAAGCGACTTCATCTTGGAAGAGATTGAAGCATACTTGGCTAGTGATTCTGTTCCATGGGAAATTGATCACGCTCCAATTGACATCGAGGGGGACATACTTCTCATTGAGAAAATGCTTAAAGATGATCATTCATCAACCCCTCACATTAGTGATGCAATTCCAGAAGAGATTAATCACCATGAGATTAATCCGGAGGGAGATATTCTTGTTCTTGAGAAATTGTTAAATCAGGACACTTCTCCTCCTCTCCCTCCCGTCAAACTTCATAACAAGGAAGTCAAGTCAGTTGAGAAAACTGAAGAATTTCCTGAAGTCGAACTTAAGGACTTACCGCCTCATCTCGAGTATGCATTTCTTGAAGGCGATGATAAATTGCCTGTCATTATTGCTCGAGATTTGAGTAAAGATGAAAAGACTGCTCTCATAAAGGTCTTGAAGTCACACAAGCAAGCAATTGCTTGGAAACTCTCCGACATTAAGGGTATCAACCCTGAATTTTGTACTCACAAAATCTTGATGGAGGATGACTTCAAACCAGCAGTTCAACATCAGAGAAGAGTAAATCCAAAAATCCATGATGTTATCAAACAAGAGGTTATCAAACTTCTTGATGCAGGATTGATTTACCCTATCTCGGATAGTCCTTGGGTTAGCCCGATTCACTGTGTTCCAAAAAAGGGTGGCATAACTGTTGTCACGAATGAAGAAAACGAGTTAATTCCAACTCGATTGGTTACGGGATGGCGTGTATGTATTGACTATCGTAAGTTGAATGACGCCACCCGTAAAGACCATTTTCCTCTACCCTTCATGGATCAGATGCTTGAGAGATTAGCAGGGAATGAGTACTATTGTTTCCTTGATGGTTTCTCAGGTTACTTTCAGATCCCCATTGATCCACAGGATCAAGAGAAGACCACATTCACCTGCCCGTACGGAACTTTTGCCTACAAACGTATGCCTTTTGGCTTATGTAACGCTCCAGGCACGTTCCAACGATGTATGATGGCCATATTCCACGACATGATCGGGGAAACAATGGAGGTGTTTATGGATGACTTCTCAGTCATCGGGGATTCATTTCAGACATGTCTCTCCCATTTAGACAGAATGCTTAAAAGGTGTGAAGACACCAATCTATGTCTAAACTGGGAGAAGAGTCACTTTATGGTCAAAGAAGGCATAGTCCTTGGCCATAAGATTTCAAAAAACGGGATTGAGGTCGATAGAGCAAAGGTTGATGTTATTGCTAAACTGCCTCATCCTACTACCGTCAAAGGTATTAGGAGTTTTCTTGGTCATGCCGGGTTTTATCGTAGATTCATACAGGATTTTTCCAAAATCGCTCGGCCTATGACCCATCTTCTTGAAAAAGAAGCTCCTTTTATCTTCTCTCCTGAGTGCGTCAAAGCTTTTGAAACACTAAAGAAAAAGCTTACGGAAGCACCCATTCTAGTTGCCCCCGACTGGGATTTACCCTTTGAGCTCATGTGCGATGCAAGTGATTTTGCTATCGGTGCAGTCTTGGGGCAACGCAAAACAAAGCATTTTCAGCCTATACACTACGCAAGTAAGACTATGACTGAAGCTCAAACCCATTACACCACTACAGAAAAAGAACTATTAGCTGTGGTGTATGCGTTTGAGAAATTTCGGCCATACCTTATATTGACCAAATGCGTAGTGTATACGGATCACTCGGCTCTTAAATATCTCTTTGCAAAACAAGATGCAAAGCCGAGATTGCTCCGTTGGGTTCTCCTCCTCCAGGAATTTGATATCATTATACGTGATAAAAAAGGAGCTGAGAACCTAGCTGCTGATCATCTATCCCGATTAGAGAACCCTCACCAGGATGTGTTCGAGAAAAAGGAAATAAATGAAACATTTCCTCTCGAGACACTCAATGCGGTTTCTTTTCGTGGAGACTCTACTACCCCATGGTTTGCTGACTTCGCAAATTACCATGCGGGTAACTTCATAGTGAAAGGGATGTCATCCCAACAGAAGAACAAATTCTTCAAGGATGTAAAACATTACTTCTGGGACGACCCCTACTTGTTTAAAATTTGTGCGGATCAAGTCATCAGGCGATGTGTATATGGTCAGGAAGCTATTGACATTCTCAAAGCTTGCCATGCTGGACCTACTGGGGGACATCATAGCCCCAACTACACAGCCAAGAAGGTGTTTGATTCCGGATTCTATTGGCCCACAATCTACAAGGATGCCCATGAATTCGTCAAAGCCTGTGACGCTTGTCAACGTCACGGGAATATCTCACAAAGGAATGAAATGCCACAAAACGCCATTCAAGTGTGTGAGATCTTTGACATCTGGGGCATTGATTTTATGGGGCCATTTCCTTCTTCTCGCGGTAATAAGTACATACTCGTGGCCGTTGACTATCTGTCAAAATGGGTTGAAGCTAAGGCTTTGCATACCAATGATGCCCGAGTTGTTGTGAAATTCTTGAAATCTCTCTTTGCTAGGTTTGGAACTCCACGAGCCATAATCAGTGATCGTGGTACGCATTTCTGCAATGACCAGTTTGAAAGAGTCATGCAGAAGTATGGTGTAACTCACCGTCTCTCTACTGCGTACCACCCCCAAACTAGTGGGCAAGTGGAAGTTTCAAACCGAGGGATAAAAAGAATTCTGGAGAGGACGGTTGGCGAAAACCGTGCCTCTTGGTCGGATAAGCTAGATGACGCACTCTGGGCCTTCCGTACAGCTTACAAAACACCCATCGGGTGTACTCCATACAAGCTTGTATACGGGAAGGCATGTCATCTGCCTGTTGAGTTAGAGCACAAGGCATACTGGGCCTTGAAGCATGCCAACTTTGATATTCAGACAGCTGGTGATCACCGGAAAGTTCAAATGAATGAATTAAATGAACTCCGTGATCAAGCTTACGAGAACTCTTTGATCTACAAAGAAAAGACAAAGAAGATTCATGACTCTAAAATCAAGAACCGCGTTTTCAACGTTGGTGATCGAGTCCTTCTTTTCAATTCTAGATTGAAGATTTTCTCGGGAAAGCTTAAATCCCATTGGTCTGGTCCATTTACTATCACTAAGGTTTATCCTTATGGCACCATTGAGTTATCTCAACCCGATGGTCCAAATTTTAAAGTGAATGGTCATCGGTTGAAGCATTACTTTGGAGAGGACATTCCCCCTGTGGTTGTCCCAGATCTACAAACCTTCCCCATGAACCAATGAATGCGGGGATTGAGTCAAGCTAGCGACTCGGGTATCAAAAACAGTAGCATGTTACATGGGTTTTCACCCGTGTGTACCACCCTAGTGTGGGGGAGTTGCCCCACATGTTGTGTATATATAAGATGTTCCAAAAAAAAAAAAAAAAAAATCCTTGCTAAATAATGGCCTTAGTATTTCCCTTTTACGTTCTATGTTTCGGCATAACCGCCGGTACTTTGAATATTGAGGGCAATATTCATTTCTAAGTGTGGGGGGGAATTCTCACGAATTTTATCATATAATTATACCGCCTAATTCCCCCATTTTTGGCCAAATTTTTTTTTTTTTTGGAGTAAGTGTTTTGCACTTACTCATTTGGTTATCAGTCCGCCTTGTCTAATAAACAAAAGGATTGGCTAATCCAGGAGCAAACGGCTCTTGGTAAAGATATCTCAAATCCGTTGACGGCTTGCAATTTGCCCAAAATTGTATGGTATTCAGCTCACCATATCCTTAAAAGTGAAGAGTTGGCTAGCCCGCAAGTTTATGGCTTGTGGTAAAGGCAGTTGGAAAACCATAATTGGTAATCAGCTCACCAAAGATATTTTATCTAAGAGTTGGCTAGTCCAGAAGCAAACGGCTTCTGGTAAAGACAAATCAAAACCGTTGAAAGCTGGTGATTTGCTCAAAATCATTTGGTTATCGGTGTACCAAGGTTCTTACTTGAACTGAAACATTTGGCTACTCCAGAAGTAATGGCTTTTGGTAAAGAGATTGAAATCCATTATTTTTTCTCAAAACATTGCTAGGGACTAGCAATATCTTAGTGTGGGGGATTGATGAGTGTGTAAATACTCATCATTTTTGTACTGTTTAGACTGCAAAAACATCTGAAAACACTCAGAAATGCATCAAAATGATAAAAATATCACAAAGAAGTGTTTTATGTGTTTTAAATGCAAAAATATCAAAATCTGGTGAAAAACGTATCAAGTTTGCATAATTGGCAGTTTTAGTCCCCCAAGTTTGGAAAGTTGTCAAAAACAGTCCCTGGTAAAACCAAATAAAGAAAAATATCATTTTGAGTCCCTAGGGATTCCTAAGTTGTCAAAATTGATCCTTGAAACTTAAAATTACAAATTTACAACTTAGGTCCCTGGACTTTGGAATTTGGCAAAAATAGTCCTTGTAAAATCAAAAATGTCAAAACTAGTCCTTGTACTATTAAAGTTTGTCAAATTCAGTCCTTATGGTAACTTTGGAAAAATGGCAGGCTTGGTCCTTCAAGTTTTCAGAATTGCAAGTTTAGTCCTTTTGTTAAATACTAATCTAAGCCTTGTCAAAAATAGAATTGACCCCCTGCCATATTACCCTTTTGACCCCTGTCTTTAGCCATTTTGGACCCCTGGTCAACCCAAAGTCAAAAGCAGATAACCCGCCAACCACTGTTCTTCTTCCACATCCCCTCTTCCCCACTTGTCTGCCTGCTTCCCCTCCCATCACCTCACCTTTCCACCCCCCTCATCATCACCCTCACCTACTTTTCCCACCACAATTAATGCCACCCCCCCTAGTTGATAAAACAGTGCCTATAAGTCAAATCTCCACTTCCCGCCAAAATGGAAAAAATGGCTAACTCACTCAAAGTTCTCCCATTGGCCACAAAAAGAGGTGGGATTATCTTAGAAGGCCACGTGGAGCTCAATTGGTGCATAAAAGAGGATCAAGAACCAACAGAGAAGGCAGTAGTTAATTTTTAGTTTTCATGTAATTCGTTTTTAATACCAATGTTTTAACTTAGCTTAAAAGTTGTAATTTCCAGTTTGAACACATCAATCTTAAGTTGAAAAATCATTGTACTAAGTTTTTAAGTGTGAATTCAAGTTTATGTTAAGTTTTAAATTTCATGGTTCACTGTTTCAAACTTAAATATCAAACTGCATTAACCAAGCTTCAATAAGCTTATTTCTTAGTTTAAACCAGCTTATTCAAGCTTAATATAGCTTCTGTAAGCCTGGAGTTCAGTTTCAAATACAATGGGTTGAAAGTCAACAAAAGTCAACAAAGAAGCAAAATGGTTACAAGTTTGATGCAGGGTGTTGCAGAGATGAAATGGGTTGGATTTGGATTAGTATAAGTGTAGTAATGGTGTTAGATTAAGCTGCATAAACAGCTTGGACTCTTGTAAGTTGGTACTATCAAAGTCAGTTTCTCTTAAAATTTGCAGTTTGTATGTGTATTTGTAGTTGTGATCATTAATCTTTTAAACCTGTTAAAATAGTAGTAACTAGGATAAATAAGGTCATATTAATCAATAGTCTGTGCTAGTTAAGAAGTTGAGTCATTTAAAATTACATAGCAGTTAATAAAGTGGTGTTTGGTTTTATTGTCAAAACTATTCCAAAGGCTTAATCAGTGGTTGTCTTTTGTTGTTTCATGTTTGCTGAGCCATTATAAACTCATGCCTGTCTTTGAATTGCATCTGCAAGCCATAATAGTCAAAATCACATGTTAACTGTCCTAGCCAATTCACTGTTGAGATTTCAAATGGCAATCTTCATCAAAGTAGCATAAAACTTGATACAATAGCTTAATTTCACTTTAACATAGCTTATAATAACATAATTAGTCAGTAAAATCAGTCCAAAGTTCAATAAAGTCAAACTTGTAGTTTTCTTAAAAAGTCAAATTTTCCAAATACCCATTTTTGAATAAAACTTAGAATTTTATTGTGTGTTTACTATTAAGTTTTAGCTTATGCCCTTTTGGGATTTCAATATTTAACTGCTCAACAAAAATATAAAAATATTAGCTTTCAATAAAGTAGCTTATTAATAGCTTATTTCATAGTTCTGTTTAGACCTTTGTCTGAGTAAGTGCCCTGTGCACAGTGGTGATACACATTTTCATAAGCTCTTCAAGAGCTTACCAGTCAACTTAAGCTTGCAAATTTTAGCTTTTTGAGAAGCTTAACTAACCATCTCAAGGTCTCAATTTTTAATTTTGAGTTTGCAACTTATTTAGTTAGGCTGCAATAGCTTTTTAGATTTGTCCATTTTGTTTAAATGTATCAATAAGTTAGAGTTGATCAGTTTTTCAAGAGCTTTTTAAAAGCTCATTAGTATAAGCTAATCTTTGGACTTTAGCTTTTTGGAGAGCCTAACTGGTGATCTTGTCAATTCCAAAGTTGGTTTCCAATTTGTAGCTTATTACATTGCTTAAAAATAAGCCTAAAGGTGCCTAGTGATTTAAAAAGTGTCCTGTGCAAAATCAGTCTAGTCTAGTGCTTATTTTTAGCTTGTTAAGTGCTTATTATTAATAACTGTGCTTATTCAGTTTTCAAATTAGCTTTTCATCAGTCTTTTAGCTTATATTCAGCTTATCTTGTGTTCATTCATTAGTTTATTAGCAATTTAGATTACAACTTGTGCTTATTTCCATAAAAAGGCCAACTGCTGTAATTCTTGTGCTTATTCTGTGCTTATCAGTGGTTTTTAGAAAAAGTCATAGTTGTAAAAAATGATTATCTCAGTGTGTTTGGTTAGTTTGTAAAATAAAATTTCAAAAAAAAAATAGTTAGCAAAAAGGGGTAGGCAGGCTCGAACCTGAGACCTCCCCCTTTGTGAGAGTGATAGTGAGTGTACCTGTACCAATAGCGCCCTTGGGTCTTTCTTGTCATGGTTTGCAAAAACAAATACATAACCACTCTTGTCTCATTTAGCTTATTCGACCATTTTAGCTTATTTTTAGCTTATTCAAAGTAGCTTTTTCATCCTTTTCAATTTTCTTAGCTTAATATTGTTATAAAGTATTTTTACAAAAAGTTTCAGATTTTTCTAATTAGTTTTAGTATTTTTAAACATTTAATTAGTGTTTTATAGTAATTAATTCGTAATAAAAAATATAAAAGTCAAAAAAATATAAATCTTTTTACTAAAATTTTCTTTTGTTATATAGTACGTAAGAAAATTAGTTTTACACTCGTAGGCTTTTTATTTCATAAATTTTACGTTTTTGCTTGCGCTCCAGCGTAATTTTTAAACGTAACGCTCGTTTTAGTTTTAAGTAACGTTTTTAGATAATTTGAGTTTACGTTTTTGTTAAAATAGTTTATTTAAGATATTTTATTTCATAAAATCACAAAAACATCATTGTAAAAATAGTGATAGCGTTTATTTAATATATTTTAAGTTTTTAATTTTCTTAATTTGCATTTAAGTCGCTTTAATTTGTTAATCTTTTCTTTAGGTAATTTTCCATAAATATCCTTACTGATCACTATCCTTAGTGATCATTCTACCATCTGATCAAGTGTTAAACACCAGTCAACCTCCGTGGGACTTAACGACCCGGGAATCCACTGTATTCTCCTGATCTAAATTGAAATTGGTGTGTGAGCTGTTTTAAGTTCCTTACGGCTGGTCATTCACAAGTGATCAGCTCGCGTGAGAAAACTTGACGGTTTTGCACCGATCACTTATCCATGTGGCTTTGATTCTGACCGTTGGATTAGATTGTATTTTGGACGCGTGTCCTCTCCTATTTTTTTCTAGGTTAATCGTCGTTCCGTTTGTATAAATACCCCACATTTTGACCTTCACCATTTTTGTTTGTTCTTCTGTTGCGAACGCTATTCTTCAATCTGGTGTTGCCCTTGGTTGTGTCCGTTTTCCATCTTCCGTTGTCAGGTTAGGCTCTGGATTCCCTTTTTTCCTTTTTTTCTGCTATGGGTACTTTTTCTTCTACTAAGTCTAAATTATCCCAGAAGTCACTTGACCATTTCTGTATTGATTATTCGATTCCGAGCTGTGTTCATCCAAAATTGCCTGATCCTCACAAAAGTATTCGTGAAGCACCGAATGGGAAGTTGGTGTTTACACTCGTTTCTTTGAGTTTTCCAGTTTCCGTCTTCCCTTGTCTTCTTTCCTTGTTTCAATTCTTGATTACTATCGTATTCATATCTCGCAGCTTTCCGTTATTGGTGCTGCTAAGGTTTCTCAATTTGAAATTCTTTGTTTTGCCCTTGGTATTGAACCCTCAATTGGTTTGTTTAGGTGTTTTTATGTCTTGTCTCGGAGTCGTGGCTGGCTTTCTTTTAGTAAACGTGTTGATAGTTTTGGTGTTTGCTATACCATGCCCCTTGATTGTCTTAAAAGTTGGAATGATCACTTTTTCTGGATTGACTCCTTTGCTTGTCCTTCTATTTATCCTTTTTTTGTTAGCGGACGTCTTCCTAAGGATGCCGTTCCTAGGAATACCGAATTTGATGCTGGACACGTTGCTTCTCTTGTTACCAATGCTTCTTCTTTTGTTAAGTTTCCGGAACCTTTCCTTTGTTTGGTTGGGTTGAGCCGTAATTACACTTTGAGTAATGACTTTTATCCCGTGTTTCATGATCAAGAGAACCGGGGTGGGTATACCATATCTATGTTTTTTCTCTTTTATTATTTTTCCTTTATTTTCTACTGACCTATGCTTCTTTTTTGTCTGTTTGCTACAGCTATGGATTTGTTGTCGTTGGTTAAGAATAAGAACCCTTTGGAATTGCTTGTTGATACTCGGCCCCGGAAGGATGATGAAGCTCCTTTGTTGAAATCGACCGAAGGTCGTACTGTCCCTTTTATTCCTCCTTCCTCTAGTGGAGTTGAGCGTGTAGCTGCTTGTTCGGGAATTGTGGTTTCTCAACCATCGGATGGTGTTGTTTCGCGACCTGACTGTTTAGGTTGTGACATTGGCTTTGATAGTGCGGTGGCTTCTGGTTCTGGTAGGAAGAGGAGAAAAGTTGGTATTAACCTCGTTCATCCCCCTAAGAAGGCAAGGAGCGACCTTAATGATTCCAATAGGGCCTCTACTGGTGGTAAGTCTTCAGATTCTATTAAGAAGCTGCTAGCTCAAAGTTCGCACTCTCTTGAATATTGTTTAAATGCTTTGACCACTCATTCTTCTTCTTCCTCTCCTTTATTATCAATTACTCCCCTTTATGAAGCTGGAATGCCCACTGAGTCTGGTTTTGGCTTGCTCCATCCTGATGGTTCTCCTTCCAGGTTTGTTTGTTTATGCTTTTATTTTTCTTTATTCTTTTGTCGCTTCTTCCGTTTACTTACATGTTCTTTACTTGCTTATTCGTAGTTCTCCTGCGCCTGTTATGACGGATGCCATCATTACCGCTGCTTATTCTATTGGGAAGGGAAAGAGTCCAGTTAATGTTCCTTCATCTCTCCCAGGTTGCCTTCCTCCAGTTGGTAGTGTTTACTCGATTCTTGATGACCTTTCAGGTCTTGATGTCCCGGTTGAGGATATTCGGACTGTTGATGATCTGGACTCTAGTTCTTTATCTAGTGTTCATACTCCGAGGTGGAATGTTGCCAAGAGTTCCCTTCTTGATGATGTTGATGATTGTCGTTCTATGGTGGACGAGTTTTCTCCTCCTGCCTTCTTTTCCTCTATCCGTGATATGGGGTATGAACGTCTTGTAGGTGAGTTTAATGTTGCCGTGGCGCGACAATTGAGCTTTAGTTCTGAAGTCCGTCAACGCTTAGAATATAATGTTATGGAGCAGAAACGCTTATTGTCTCTGTTGGCGAGTAAGGATAAGGAAATTTCAACTCTGAAGTCTAAGGTTGCCGATGCTATTTCTTCCCAGGCATCTTCTGATACTACGTCCATAGCAGCTTCTGCTACTGAGCTTTCGTCCCTAAAGGAACGAAATTCCTTGCTTGAGGGAGAGCGAAATTCTCTTCGAGCCGAGGTAGCATCCCTTCACTCATCCCTTGATGCTAAGGATTCTGAGTCATCCGCTTTGCGAGCTGAGATCATTGTTCTTAAGTCTCAGAATTCTAGTCTTTCCGGGCAGGTATGCATCCGTGCTTATTATTTTTTTTTAAACTTTGTATTGTTTGTAGATACAGGCTTTGGAAGAGTCATGTTCTGAGCTCCGCAGTCGGGCTCCATCCTTTGCTGATTTAGAGGAGGAATTTTGTAAGATTCAGGATGCTAAGGTGGTCGGGCTTATGCGGAAGGTCGATTCGGTCGTTGCTGACTTGTATGCCCTGACTAGTCATTTTGATGAGGAGTTTTATCCTCGATTCCTTACACTAATATCTAGCCGTCGTTGGTTATTGACGAATGGTATGAGTCATGCCGTGTTTAAGTGCTTAAACTCTCCAGAGTATACTGCGGCAATGGCAAAGGTTATTGAGCGTGCTATTGACAAGGGTATGCAGGAAGGCTTAGCTGCGGGTATTATTCATGGTAAGGAGAAAAGAGAGCTTGAGGAGCTTGCTGCATATAATCCTTCCGCAGAAGATCACTATGTTTCCGCTGTGAGAACCCTTGAAAATGTGGAGTTTTCGTTGCTTGCCGTGCTCAAGTCCAGCAAGAATGCTGGTATTGCTGAAGTTATGGATATTCTCCGTGTTGATGAGCCTTCCGCTACTGCTCCCATGATTTCGGGGTTACAGCCGGATCTCGAGCAACTTATTATCCCTGTTTACGATAAGGGTAGTAATGTCATTGTTGGCAACAGCACTTTGTCTTGCTCTTTGGAGGTTGTTCAAAAGAGGGTTGATCAGGTTAGAAAATGCCTTGATGGATATCGGTTGTCTCTTGCCGATGTTTACAATTCTTCTATTCACCCATTGTCCACTCGTAATGTAATGGGTATGGGAACGTTTTCGGCTGGCGAGCCAGCCTCTGTTTGCACTGCTCCTTCACCGGTTGCACCCTTTCCTGCTAGTACTTCTGATGTTTCCGCGATACCTCTTTCTGTTGAAGATTATGATGTTGGTGTGTCTAACACCCTTGCTGAAGTTGCCACTGACCCATCTTCTGGAGTAAGCGAGGTCTCCACTGTGCTGTCCGGGCCTTAAGCGAATACTATCGCCTTAGTGCGGATGTTTGGTGTTTTTTTTTTTTTTTTTTTTTTTTTTTTTAATCATCTGAACGATGCTTGTGTTTGCTTTATGATACTTACGATGATTGTTTCCAGCCTTTTTCCTTTTGTTTTGTATCTTATGTGTTGGGTTTTTGGTTCCTTGGATCAAGAATTATTCTAAGTGTTGGAACCACGGACAGAGTTGATGAAACCACGGATAGAAGAATGGATTCACTGCTGAAGACAAACCGCGGCTAGTAGTATTGTGTAACCACGGATATTGTAATGTAACCACTGCTAGTCTTGTATAGTCGGTTTAATATTTTGTATTAGTTAAATATGGAAAAGATATTTATCTTGTAGGTTACGTATTGTATTGTGTAAAGGACTCTTTAGCCTATAAAAGGAGGTCCTAGGTTAGATTAGATATACGTATGTCTTATATCTAAGGTCGATACACTTCAAGGTTGTAAAACCCTAATACTGGTTAGAGTATTCATATTAATAATAATATTGAGGTGTTGAATGTTTATTGTTCTTCTTCTTAAGATTAAGTATTAAATTCCGCGTGATACTTAATAAGTCTTTGTTTAAGTCAGTTTCTACATTAGATCGTTTGCTCAACTGGGATCAACAAGTGGTATCAGAGCTTGTGATCTAGAAACTGTAACCAAGAAGAAGTTTAGTTAAGTTCTATTCAAGAAAGCTAAGATGTCTGATGAAACTTACATGGTAACTGCATCAAAGGTGCCCATGCTCAAGCATGGTGAGTATCAAATCTGGAGAATGCGAATGAGGCAATACATTCGTATGATTGATTATGCCATCTGGGATGTTGTTGAAAAAGGTGATACTCTTCCTAAGAAGGGTGATGATGGTAAAGAGATTGCTATTGTTAGTAAAGTCGACAAGGCTAAAAGGAAACTGGAGATTATAGCTCATAGTATTCTCTCTATGGGAATACCTAATGAGTATGCTTTGGACTTTGAAAGATATGAGTCTGCTAAAGAGTTATTGGATGCTCTTGAAACAAGGTTTGCTGGTAATGAAGCTACAAAGAAATCAAGGAAGAATATGCTCAAGCATCAGCTTGAAAACTTCACTGCTCTTAGTGGAGAAAAACTTGATGGCACTTATAATAGACTTCAAAAATTTATCAGCCAATTGAAGTCAGTGGACTACAATGTTATTCAAGAAGATATTAATTTGAAGTTCATTCGAAGTTTATCACCTGAATGGGCTGTTCATACAATTGTGTGGAGAAATAAGGAGGACTTTGATAAGATGACTCTGGACAATCTCTACAACAATTTGAAGGTTTATGAGTCTGAGAACAACGTTGCTGGTGCATCTTCTACTAATCAAAACATTGCTTTCGTTTCCACTAATCACAAGAGTTCACAAGATGTTTCCACTGCTGCCTATGGAATAACCACTGCTATTGCAAATAATACCACTGTTAGTGATAATGTCAGTGATGGTGCAATTTGTGCTTTTCTGGCTGATTTAACTACCAGTGTTACTGTCTTGAATCAAGATTTAGATCAAATTGATCCTGATGATCTTGAAGAGATAAATCTACAATGGCAGATGGCTATGTTGACTCTCCAAGCAAGGAAGTTTCTGAGAAGGACTGGAAGACAGGTTAAGTAAGATGGTCAAAGGAGAGCTGGGTTTAACAAAAGCAAGATGGAGTGCTTTAACTGCAAGAAGAAGGGTCACTTTGCTAGGGAATGTCGAGCTCCTAAGAGGACTGAAGGCATCAAGAAGACCACTGAAGAGCCTGCTACTTCTTCAGCATTAGTTGCTCAAGATGGTATTGGAGACTATGACTGGAGTGATCAGATTGAAGAAGGTCCCAATGCAGCTTTTCTTGCTAGTGAAGCTTCAAAAGAGCATAACTTTGCTCTTATGGCCTATGCTTCATCTTCTGGTTCATATTCCGAGGTATCTAATGATTCTAAAACTTCTACTTGTTCTTTTAAATCATGTCAAGATAACTTAGAATCTCAAAAAGCTATCACTGAGAGTTTAAGGAAAGAAGTAGAAAGACTGTCTCTAGATAACTTAGGTTATAGAGTTGGTCTAGAAAGTGTTGAAGAAAAGCTTAATTACTGTATTAAATGTGAGTTTGAGTATGTTGATAAAATTAATATACTAGGTGGTGAAATTGATCTTAAGGATAGAGAGATTAAGATGCTTAAAGAGAAACTAGAAAAGGCAGAGAGTGTAAAAGAAGAAGCCCTAAAAGAAAAAGAAAAACATGTTGTTAGGGTTGCTAAAACACAGTATGCTTCTGATCTAGTAAATAAGCCAATAGGTCAAAAACTATTCAAGGATGGTACTGGTCTTGGTTACAATGATATGCCACCACCATCTCTGATGAAACATGCACCACCTACAAAAGAGCTCTCATTTAGCAGTGAATTTAGTTTTAATAAACCTGTAGGTGAGACTAACAAGAATGAATCACCTAAGATAGGTTCTGATATGTCATCTGATGCTCCCACAATTGAAGATTGGGAATCAGATTCTGAGGAAGATAGATCTGAATCAACTAAGCCTGAAAAGATAGAAAATGTTAAGAAAGTTGATTCTGAACAAGCCAACCTTGTGCCTAGATTTGGAGCTCAAATTGCTAAGAAAGTAGTAGAGTACAAGGAAGTACCTAGGGAACAGATGAAAAGATACATACCTAGGGGAAACCAGAGAAACTTCAATGGACTAATTTCAAACAGATTAGGAGATGAGTTTCAATGTGTTAAAAAGGCTTGTTTTGTGTGTGGTAGTTTTGAGCACTTACAGAGAAATTGTTATAAAAACATACCACAAGTTTGGAATCAATGGAGGAGGGTAAATCACCAAAACTTTTCAAAGAAAACAAACCCTCATCCTAACAAAAACATGATTCTTAGAGCAGTGTTAATGAGGAATGGGAATACAAAATCAATAGTCATTGCTGCACCCAAATGGGTTCCAACCACTGCTAAGCAAAATATCACCACTGATAATAAAGAAGTTTTAAAAATTCCAAAGGTGATAACTGACACAGTGGTTGGAAACCATTTTTATGCTGTTAAGGCCTCAGCTAGTTGGCAATGGAAGCCTAAGACCAAGGTTTTACATCATGTCAACTGTGCATCAATGGACCTAAATAAATTTGATTATGTTGATGCACAAGGCAGACCCAAGTCAGTATTGGCTTGGGTCCACAAAAGGAACTAATTTGTTTAATTTCATGTGCAGGGCAATCTACATGATGAGCTAAAAGATAAAGGAGTTTTTGATAGTGGTTGCTCTGGACACATGACTTGGGATGGGAGCAACCTGGAGGATTTTGAAGCTTTTGATGGAGGATATGTGGCATTTGGTAATGATCCAAAGGGAGGAAAGATACTTGGCAGAGGCACAATCAGAACAGGGAATTTAGACTTTGAAAAGGTCTATCTGGTACAGGGACTTAAGTATAATTTATTCAGTGTTTCTCAAATGTGTGATAAGAAAAATTGGGTACTTTTTGGGGAAACTGAGTGTGTGGTGTTGTCACCTGATTTTAAGATGCCTGATGAGAAGTATATACAGCTTAGGGTACCTAGGAAGGAAAACATATATTGTTTTGATCTTAAAGATGTTCTTCCCAATAGGTCCTTAACTTGTTTGTTTGCTAAGGCATCAGTTGATGAGTCGAAATTATGGCATAGAAGGCTAGGTCACCTCAATTACAAAACAATCAATAAACTGGTAAAAGGTAACTTAGTGAGAGGGTTACCTTCTAAGGTTTTTAAGTGTAAGGAACTGTGTGTGGCTTGTCAAAAAGGAAAACAACATAGAGTTTCTTGTAAGACCAAAACTGTTAACACCATCACACAATCACTGTTTATGCTTCATATGGACTTATTTGGACCTACCTTTGTTAAAAGTTTGAATCATAAGCAGTATTTCCTAGTTATCACTGATGATTATAGTAGATTTTCTTGGGTATACTTTTTGGCTGCTAAGAGTGAGACTAGTGAGATTCTCAAGAGTTTCATTACTAAGATAGAAAATCTAGTAAATCATAAGGTCAAGGTAATCAGATGTGATAATGGAACTGAGTTTAAGAATGATGTGATGAATCAGTTCTGTGTAGTTAAGGGTATAGAAAGACAGTTTAGTGTTGCTAGAACACCACAACAGAATGGTGTAGCTGAAAGGAAAAATAGGACACTAATTGAGGCTGCTAGGACAATGTTGTCAGAATCCAAGTTACCAACTACCTTTTGGGCTGAAGCTGTAGGCACTGCATGTTATGTGTAGAATAGAAGTAAGGTAGTGAAGCGTCATAACAAGACCCCCTATGAGCTGTTACATGATAGGAAGCCAATGATTGCATTCCTAAAACCTTTTGGGTGTCCTGTTACTATCTTGAATACTATAGACTACCTAGGCAAGTTTCAAGAAAAAGCTAATGATGGATACTTTTTAGGCTATTCTTCTAATAGTAAAGCCTTTAGAGTGTACAATAGGAGGACTAGAATAGTTGAAGAGAACCTTCATGTTCAATTTAGTGAAAAGACTCCTAGTGTTGAGACCAAGGGACCAAACTGGCTGTTTAACATTGATATGCTAACCAAATCTATGAATTATGAGCCTATCATTGCAGGAACTTCCACTAATGATAATGAAGGTACACAAAAGGATTCTGATGCAAAAACAACTTCTAAGGAAGCTGATTCTCCAAAGGAGTTCTATTTGGTTGAAAAGTGGAAAGCTGGTTCTGTCTCACCCATCATTGATAAGCAAGGTCCCACTGATGATGATGCATTGAATACTGGAAGCAAAGTTGATCATCATCAAGATAAGGATGAGTTATTGAAAGATGACTTAGTGTCGGTAGAAGAAATTGAAAGAAAGAAAAGGCATTCTGAAAGCACTGCTAAGCCAAACAAAAGCACGGATAGTAATAATAAAAGCACTGCTAAGCCAACTTCTACCCCTGCCAGTTCAAGTGAAACCCCGGCTATAAGTACTGGTGATAGTACTTTCTTTGGACCAACAGCAAAGCCATTATTTGGTGAAGAGGAGTATCCACATGATCATACTATGCCTGCTTTGATAGAAATTGATACTCCTACTGATGATGAAGACATGGATGATTTCTTCAATGCTGATCTTACTAACTTGGAAACAATCATTCATGAAAGTCCAATCACTACCACAAGGATTCACAAGATTCATCCCAAGGAACAAATACTTGGGAATTTGAATACTCCAGTTCAAACAAGAAGCAAGGTTAAGAACACTGTAACCTTTCTTGAACAAGGTTTCTTTGCAAGATCACTTCACAAAAGAAATAGTCATAAAGATCTGCAAAATTGCCTGTTTGCTTGTTTTCTGTCTCAAAAAGAGCCCAAAAGAGTGGAAGAAGCTTTATCAGAAGAAGGATGGGTGGAATCTATGCAAGAGGAGCTTCTTCAGTTCAAACTTCAAGAGGTTTGGACATTGGTTGATCTTCTTAATGGTAAGAGGGCAATTGGGAAAAAATGGGTATTCAGAAATAAGAGAGATGAAAGAGGAATTGTGGTAAGAAACAAATCAAGGTTGGTTGCTCAAGGATACACACAAACTGAAGGTTTGGATTATGATGAAGTATTTGCTCCAGTTGCAAGAATTGAGGCTATTAGATTATTTTTAGCTTATGCTTCATTCAAGAATTTTGTTGTGTATCAGATGGATGTTAAAAGTGCATTTTTATATGGCATAATTGATGAGGAGGTTTATGTTTGTCAACCTCCTGGTTTTGAAGATCCTGATCATCCTGACAAGGTTTACAGGGTGAGGAAGGCTATGTATGGGTTGCATCAAGCTCCTAGGGCATGGTATGAGTGCCTGTCTACTTATTTGATGGACAATGGATTTAAAAGAGGGTTGATTGATAAAACTTTGTTCATTAGGAAGCACAAAGATGATATTCTATTGGTTCAGGTTTATGTAGATGACATCATCTTTGGCTCAACTAATAAGGAGCTATGCACAGAATTTGAGAAACTTATGCATGATAAGTTTCAAATGAGTTCTATAGGAGAACTCACTTTCTTTTTGGGGCTACAGGTTCAACAGAGGACTGATGGTATCTTCATTAGTCAAGACAAGTATGTAGCAGATGTTTTGAAGAAGTTTGGGTTTCAGGATGTGAAGAGTGCTAGTACACCTATGGAGACTCAGAAACCACTGCTAACATTAATTCACTTCTCTGTGTTTGGTTTATGTTTGTGATTTGCAGGTATGAAGGATTGTTGTACATTGGAGCATGTGATGTTTTTAGCTGCTAGTGTTTAAAAATAAATAAATAAATAAAATTGTGTAATCCTTCATATTTTTGTGTGATATCACTAATTTTGACACAGATTTGCTTGTTGTATCTATTGGTCAACTGGTTGGAGTGAAGTTCTGTATCCACTGCTAGTGTTTTTCATACCACGGATAGAGGCTGTCAAACCACTGCTAGCATGGTGCTGTGATGCAGGTTTTACTGACCAGGTCTTAATATTTATAGTGTCTCGCTATACCTATGGTCTACCCTAATGCACTAACGGGCAGTGTACCCGGTCGTGTGTAGTGTAGTAAATGGTAAAGCCGAGGTCGTCCCAAGAGCTATGTGTGTCGGATAATTACTAAGTCTAATTGTCACAGAATATAAATGGTTTGATATGGTTTTAATTAATTAAACTACGAATGCAGAATATAAAAGCAATTAAATGGTAGAAAGGAAATCAATAGAGGAATAGTGGTGCTAACCTAGTCAATCCTCCTAACTAGTTATGTCTACGTATACCTACTTCCAATTACTTCAGGTGGGGTCAAATTCGAGAGGACAACATTTGGTCAATTCGCCCTAACCTATCAGCAAAGATGCCACCACAGGAGAAATCAGGCGCACCGTCATAAGTCCTGTTGTTCCTGGTCCCCTAAGCCGAGTCATTAAGTACCGCTACATGCTAGATTCTAAATAGTGAGTGCCCGGCCGTTAGGAACTTAGACACTACACCCCCAATTCTTAAGTTCATCCAAACGATAGGTGATCAGTTGGTCAAATCGCACAAGTAGAAAGGGTCGTCAGTTGGTCATATGTTACCCTTCCCGTCTCAGTCCGCTCACCTAGGGTCAGTTGGTCATATCTCCTAGGCAATTGGCCTCTACCGCCATTCAAAACTACCGAACCAGGGGTGACTACCAAAGAACTATGCATGCATACACTTAGAAATAATTGTACGGAAGTAAAGGTAAACGTAAACAAAACAATTAAGGAATCATAAATAGGCTAGCACCAAAGGGTGCTTAGCCACTCATATTAATCATGCACATCAATTCAATATTCAAAGGTACGAAATACATGAATTGAAAGTAAAAGAAATAATAAACGCTAAAGCTTATCGTAATGGTGTGACTTCTCCCTTGGAAACAGCTCCGTATGCTTCCCTAGACCTTCCTTGATTATTTTCCCACGTTCTCAGAGTATTGTGTGTGGAATGGAATGAATAGAAATGTTGGAATTCGTGGGTATTTATAGGCCAGGTCTGGGTTACGGCGTAACCAAAAGATGAGTTACGCCGTAACCTCCGTAAATGCACTAGATGTGCTAGTTACGGCGTAACCTTATAAGTGGTTACGCCGTAGTCTTCAATAATCCTGGTTACGTCGCAAGTGATGCAGTAGTTACGGCGTAAGTATCCGCGGCGTGGAACCTCTTTTGACCTAATGGAGTTACGTCGTAATCTTTGGAATGAGTTACGCCGTAACCTCTTGATGAGTTGGACTTCGGGGTCACGCAATAGTTACGGCGTAATGTGAGAGACGAGTTATGCCGTAACCTCTTCAAAATAGGCATACTGTGATAAATCCTTAATAATGTTTCCATTTCCGCGTCTCTTTAGCTCCAATGCTCGCAATTTACCTGAAAGTGTAAAACAATGGAAAACAAGCGTAAATCCATATAAATGATATAAATAACGAGTATTAACGGGGGAAATTGACACTTAATAATCAGGACTATTTGATGTTATCATGCTGATTTTTGGATACCTCAGGGGCTGTTCGGTAACTTTGGTAAAAACACATTATTTCTCCCCAAATCACGGATAGATCATTTTATTGATCTTCAAATCACTTCAATTGGCGCTCTACATAAACCCTAATCACTTTCCTTTGCTTAATTCACACATCTCATATCATTCTCATTATTAATCACAATGCCGAACTAGTATTCCCAAACACATAACCTTGTTGCTAACCTGATAAAAAAAATAGATTTGAAGGTTTTCATCAAATGATTGATTTCCTTATTAACAGTCCTATTCACTTTGCCTTAACTGTCACACCAACCATCCTTAAAGCCTATATACATCAGTTCTAGGGGAATGCTAAGCTTGAGGAGGTCGATGGAGTAGAAGTGTTTAGTTCTGTTGTGGATGAGAATGCTATTTTGGTTAATGAGGAGATCATTAGAAGGGTTTTGAAGTTTGATGATGCTGATGGTGTTGTTAATCTTTCAGATGCGGAGATTTTTGCTGGTTTAGAGAGGTTAGGCTATACTCATAGAGGTGACAAGGTAAAATTCTTTAAGAGTATGTTTTCCCCACAATGGAAGTTTTTAATACACACTTTGTTGATGTGTATGAGTAATAAGACCACTGGAT
The DNA here is from genome assembly GCA_019973895.1 of Chrysanthemum seticuspe. Lineage (NCBI taxonomy): Eukaryota > Viridiplantae > Streptophyta > Magnoliopsida > Asterales > Asteraceae > Chrysanthemum > Chrysanthemum seticuspe. The sequence continues at coordinate 135,832,087 of BPTQ01000007.1, read as the reverse complement.
TTGATGACTTTCCTTCCAAGATTGCTACAACTATTATATGTTTTTCTGAGGGGAGGGAGTTTAATTGGTCTAGGATGATTTATGAAGGATTTGTGCAGAACATTAAGAAGAAGGGTAAATATTATTTATATCCTAGGTTTGTTCAACTAATTGTGGAAAGTCAAATAGAGGAACCTGTTGAGCATACTAGGGAATATGAAGTGCATTATATGCTTCCTAAGGTCTTTGCACATATGAGGAATCAGAAGCCAAATGTTCAAATAAGGGATGTTCCTTTGTTCCCCCACATGCTTACTTTGCCTGTTATTTCTGAGTTTGATGAGGGTCTTGAGGACCAACCCATAGTATCTGAACCCACTGTTAGTACACCTCAATCCACTGATAGTACACTTGTTCCCACTGTTAGTGAAACTCAACCCACTTCTAGTCAAATCCAAACCACTGTTAAACCAATTGTATGGACTAGAAGAAAGAAGGGCACCAAGCTACCTCAGGCTGGTGTTAGTGGTGTTGTTCATGAGGCTATCACACGGTGTGGAGGTGACATGATTGGAAGGGCTTCCACTACTGATTCATGCTTAGATGCTGGTCAGGATAGTGGAATCATCATTAAGACCCAACCTTTGGCAACTCCTAATGTGGAGAGTTCTTTGGAACTCAATACAGGTGGAGGAATCCCTAGCCAACTGGCTGACATAGGGTGCATAGATACTCAAGCAAGGTCTGGTGCTATGTTTTCTTTATCCAAGGATTCACCTCTCGGAGCAGTTAACACAACTCGAAGTGATGAGAATAGTTTGGAACCTGACACTGAATTGACGGATCCTAAGCTTGTACATGGTGACTTTTCCAATGAACCACCTCTCGGACCAGTTAACACAGGTCGAAGTGGGGAGGATATTCTTGAACGTTTTAATGAATTGACGGCTAAATGTGCTAAAATGGATGATACAATCTCAAGTCTTCAAGAGTTGCCTGTGTTTCAGGGTACAGAAATTAGAAGACTGAAGCATAGGATGTTTGTTTTGGAGAAAGTAAGAAGACCTGGGGTTGCTGTTTTGAGGACTATGCGAAAGATGAAAAAGAAGGTGGACTCCTCTCCAGCTCTGAATGTGGAGAATGTACCCAAACAGGGGAGGAGTGAAGGCATGAATTCAGGGGAGGCTGTAGATGTGTATATGGAAGAAGATGTGGATAGTGGAGATCAAGCAGCACAATTTGTAGTATCTGATAAAGATGGGAATGAAGCTGTTCTTGAAAGTTTGAAGACTGTGGTAGAAGATGAGGTAGTGCAAGACACAACCACTGATAGTGTGTCTGCAACCACGGATAGTACTCTTGAAACCACTGCTGCAGTTTCAGATATGGTAATTGTACCCACTGCTATCATAACTACTTCCACAATTGTTACAACCATATCTGTGTCACCACCTAAATCAAAAGAGGTTGAGAAAGAAGCTGCAAGTACACTGATCAATCTAAGTAAAACCTCATCTAATCCTACATCTATCATTGCACCTGTTTTTGCTCTTGAATCTACTGCAACCAAACCCAAAGGTAAAAGTTTAGTTATTGGTGAGCCTTTGAAGAAGAAGGTGGCTCAACCAGATATTGGTAAGGGTAAAGGTATTGCAGCACATGTCTTAAAGTTTAAAAGTGTTGCAGAACATATTGCTTATGATGAAGAGTATACAAGAGGCTTACAAGCTGAAGAGAAAGCAGCTGCAGAAAAAGAAAAGCAAGAAGAGGATGAGGCTTCTCAGAAATGGTTAGCTAAATGGTATGAATCACAAAACTATCTGCAAGCTTCTAATCAAATACAGGATGAGTATACTACTCAAGAATGGGCATTGTTAGATGATGAGGAAAGAGCTAGACTTTTGGGTGAATGGGCAAGGAGGATTAGTAAGGAAAAGAAGCAAGTTATAAGGAAGAAACCTCCTACAATACGTGAGATGAGAAATGTACTGATGAAGATTATTAAGAATTCAGGCATACATATTCCTGACAATCTTAGTAAATGTTCATTTGAAAGAATCCATGAGCTTTATCTGATGTGTATGAGGATTAATAATGAGAATTTTACTCCTATGGGTTCTGAAAAAAATGAAGAGTGGATTAAAGGTAATCTAAAGAGAAAATCTGAGATTCAGGAGACATCTGGTTCTAAAAGATTGAAAGAGATTAAAGATAGTCATCAAATTATCTCTTATGCATTTGAGCTTAATGGAAGTAAAGGATGTTGGAAAATTCAAAGACACAATAATGAAGTTTCTGAGTATAATAAATTTTCACAGATGCTTCAGTATTTTGATAGAGATGATTTGCTGAATCTTTGGGAGCTTTATAGGAATAAGTTTGGTGATTTGCAACCAGATGATCATCATAAGAGAATGGTTTATCATCACTTGAAGATTTTGTTTGAACCTACTCATGATGAACCTGAATGGAAAGGACTCTGCAATGGGCAAGTTACAGGATGGTTTCTATATCAAACTTGTGGAGTTCATGTTTTAACTATATCTGGAGAAGTTATTCATATGCTTGTAGAAGGTGATTATCCTCAATTGAATAAGTATCCATAAGTTATTGCTCAGATGGTGAAGCCTGGTGGTATAAAGATGTTGATGCCCTATGATGGTCAAGCTTACAATTTGTTGCTGAAGTATGAGAAAATTCTTAAGTCTAGTAAGTGTTTGGCTACATCCTCCAATTCAGATGTTTTGAGCTTAAAGGAAACTTGAGAATTCTATTTGAATGTATCAAGTTTAGGGGAGGATTGTTGGGTTTTTGGTTCCTTGGATCAAGAATTATTCTAAGTGTTGGAACCACGGACAGAGTTGATGAAACCACGGATAGAAGAATGGATTCACTGCTGAAGACAAACCGCGGCTAGTAGTATTGTGTAACCACGGATATTGTAATGTAACCACTGCTAGTCTTGTATAGTTGGTTTAATATTTTGTATTAGTTAAATATGGAAAAGATATTTATCTTGTAGGTTACGTATTGTATTGTGTAAAGGACTCCTTAGCCTATAAAAGGAGGTCCTAGGTTAAATTAGATATACGTATGTCTTATATCTAAGGTCGATACACTTCAAGGTTGTAAAACCCTAATACTGGTTAGAGTATTCATATTAATAATAATATTGAGGTGTTGAATGTTTATTGTTCTTCTTCTTAAGATTAAGTATTAAATTCCGCGTGATACTTAATAAGTCTTTGTTTAAGTCAGTTTCTACATTAGATCGTTTGCTCAACTGGGATCAACATTATGCTACAACTTTTATTTGTGTTCAAGTTCTTGATGCCTTCGTTGCATGTTATCTTCCCTTTTTCGTTTGTTATTTCAACGTTTATACGGATATGCACGTTTTGTAGTAGTCTTTTGCGCACATTTTTTGTTTCTGCGGTGTTATTTTTAACGTTATACAGATATGTACGTTTGTAATAGTCTTTTGCGCATTCTTTTTTGTTTGTGCGGTGCTATTTTTAACGTTATATGGATATGCACGTTTGTAATAGTCTTTTGCGCACTCTTTTTGTTTGTGCGGTGCTATTTTTAACGTTATACGGATATGCACGTTTGTAATAGTCTTTGGATAATTTTGGGCTATTCTCCCAGTACTGAGTTTGCAATACCTCTTACGTACTTTGGTGATTCAGTTGTTCACCAGTTGTGTTATTCGTGATAACTTTATGCTATTCGGAAATAACATATTCTTGGGCCGTACCCAATTCGTGTGCTTGCGCGTCTTATGCACTTTATAAAAATAAAAAACATTTTAAAGAATAAAATAATGAAGGTAGCTAGTCTTCATCATTCTTTTATTAATTGATCATATTTAAATACATTACCAAAATAGGTAAATCCAAATACATTTTATACTTCCCTACTATCGGCTGTATTCTTTAATTTCCGTAGCTATGTAAGCCGTGCTTCTCTTCGGAGTTATGCAAATGGCCAATGTTTTCTTTGGGAGAGTTACGGGAGCTTGTTTTGATTATCATTCGCATGTTATTCTTCTGGCTTTGTTGATGTGGGTAATGTCTTTGCGAGTACCCGTACTTTCTTCATGGGCTAGAATCCTCTCCTTGTATGCTACTTTCTGCTCTGAGACCTCGTGTCACTTTCTTCTGACGATGATCCCGGAGGAGCTACCAGGCTATTACCTTTCGTTCTTCGGAAAGTTCCGTGTTTTGAAAAGTGTAGCCTGTGAAAGTAGCTTTTATGTATATATCCCGGCCCTTGCAAGTTGGTCATCTTTATCTTGCGCCCGGTCTGTCCGACCAGATTCGCTTTGGTCGGTAGACGTGTGTTTGCCTGGGAGCCGGGGTGCAACAACAATAGGATGTGTGCGTAGTCTGCATCCTTTGTTGCTTGACGTTGTAAGGGAAGCTTCCTAATAGCTAGAGGCTTCTTGATATAGCTCCTTGCCCCTAGTGTTCCTTCTTATCCTTCCCTGAGGACCCATCCCTTTTCACACTCCACCATTCCCGCCCCTACCATTTCAGTTCCCCCGTGCCTCCTTGACCCGGCCGTTTCCGCAGTTGACCCATGAGCACTTGTTCGATCTTATTTCCCAACAGCTGCTGGGAGTCTAATCGACAGTAGTGCTCCGATCATGAGTGCCACAACTCTAATTGGCAAGGAACTTGGAAACGCCGTAAGAGGAGGTTTGAATGACGGGGCGTTATGGTGTTTTGTGGTGGTGGGTGATTAGCCGTTATTTTAGAACGGCTAAGTGTTATTAGCAGTCATTTAAGAACACGTTTCTGTACTCTCCGTACTCTCCTTCATTTTTCCCTTGTGATAGTGATAATGGTTTAGGTTATTTGTTTTTTCGCTATCGCTAACTGGCCGATATATTTCCATGGGGAGAAACTTCTTCAGACTTTTCTATTTAGGGATGTTTGACCTTGTAGGGCTGCGATTATTGCATTTGCTTTTCTGGCACCTTCCTTTTTTCTTACTTCGCGTATTTATAGCGAAGATTTTACTGCTTTCCACGCGCTGGCGTTTATCTTTTTCTACCAGTTGGTAGGTTATTATATGCCTAGGCTCGTAGCCTGGGTATATTTTTCTGTTTGATTTGATGTGATATTCCTTGGGAAGGAACGCGTATCTGTACTTGCAGATTTCGTCCTTTACTAGTTGTCTGGATAGGGTTTATCCATTTATTTCCGCACTTTTGTTTTTTGTTATCATGTCACCACGACTTTCTGCGCGCTTCTCTGGTGTGTCATCCTTTACAGAGTTAATTTTTTACAGGTTACGGGTTCCTGTGTTTTTCTTTTCTCTGGGAGTTGTTTCCGCGCTGTATTTTCCTTCATCTTCCTAATATCCTTCTGTGCTTGTTATTACTCTTTGCTAGTTTTTTTTTTTTTTTTTTTTTTTTTTTTTTTTTTTTTTTTTTTTTTTTTTTTTCGTGCTGTGCCTTTTATTCCAGCTATTCGTCAGCTTCTACCATCGGCTCTTTCCCGTTTGCTTCTCTTTGTTTCTTCAAATGCAAACATTCTTCCGTGGTATGTCTTGCTTTCCCATGGAATTCGCAGAACTTTCCATCGGCTTTCTCTTTGACCGTCATATTTGGAGGCGGGTCTGGGGACCTAGCTCCTCTTGTCACTGGTATTCCCTCATATGGCCTTATCAGTCTGTAGAAACCTCGTTGCCTTTCCTAGGCTCTTGATTTACTTTCATGCTTTTTCCGGAGATACCATCGATGCTTGATTGTTGCTTTCTCTTTTGGTCTTTGTATCCACGGCTTTTTCCTATGACGTCTTCCCACCGCTGCTTCCCCTCTAAGAAAGGAAGTAGTCGCATTCATTACCTCCGCCATTGACTTTGGGACTGTGTCACGTAGCCGCTTAATCAGCTATGGGTCAGTAATCGCGTGCATGAATCCAGAGATTTTCATGATTTCCGGGGCTCCTTTTACGTTCCTTGTTTCTTCTTTGAATCGTTGTACGAAATCTTCTGTTAGTTCCCCGTCCTTTTGCTTGATGTGGTGAATCTCCACAGGGTCTTTGATGCATTTATTTTGTTGCAGGAAGTTAATCAAGAAAGCCTCTTTTAACTTGTCGTAGCTGTCTATTGATTCGGGCAGAAGGTCATCAAACCAGACCCTAGCGGATCCGGTGAGTGTGGAGTTGAACATGTGGCACCATGTTGGCATGGCCCTTCGTTCCACCTTTTCCGCCTCTTGGAAGATTTTTAGATGATCCTCAGGGTCTCCGCTTCCATCGTATGTTTTCACGTTGGTTGGCATCTGATGAGTGTGTAAAAACTCATCATTTTAGGTCAAATCTGAACTGCAAAACATCTAAAAACACTCCGAAATGCATCAAAATACTGAAAATATCTCAAAATTGTGTTTTATATGTTTCAGATGCAAAATAATTGAAAACAAATGAAAAACGAACAAAGTTTGCATATTTGACAGTTTCAGTCCCCTAACTTTCAAAAATGGCAAAACAAGTCCCCGGGATTTTCAAAAAAATGGAAAATATTATTTATGGCCCTTGGTTAATAAAGTTTGTCATTTATGGTCCTCATAATAATTTTTGGAAAATTACAGCTTTGGTCCCTGTAGTTTCGAATTATACACGTTTGGTCCCTTAAATACACATTGGGCCCAAAAACCTTTATACCTTAATCCAAACCCAACCCATCTCAAATAAAACCCAAACCCGACCTCCCCTTTTTCCCTCCACCTTCCCCTTTCCTGCTTTCTCTTCAACCCAGAACTCACACCACTCTTTTACCCAACATCACCCAACCCCAAAACACTCAACCTGAATCACAACTCTTTTATCCAGTCCACCCCAAATCCCAAACCCACTCACTCATCCTCTCCTTCTCCCAAGATGTCCAAGTCATCAATCCTTAGCTACAAAGGACCCATCAATGGCTCAGATGAATTCCACATTGGTACCTACTTATTTAATGGTGAAGATTGGATGGAAGAAAGCACAAAATTGCCTTTGTTGGTTTTTATCTCACAGAAGAAACACAACTGAAGACAAAAGAAGGATTGAAGACCCAAGTAGCTTTTAGTATAAAAGGAGATGTATGCCATTGTTATAAGGCAGTAGATAGTAGTTTAGAATCAGTGTTAAGTTAATTTTAATTTTTTAATTAGTCTTTTGTAATATCAGTTTCAATTTATGAAAAAAGTGCTTCTGGTTATTTCTGTCTTAGCTTAAAAATAAGCACATTGTGCTTATCTTGTTTCTTACTTATTCTAATTAAGTTCTTTAGTGTTCATTTCAGTCCATACTCAGTTTTTTATCCAAGTTCTTCATTCTACATCAGGACATACTCCCACAAAGGAGTGTTTGGTTTAAAAAGAAAAATCTGGGTCAAATTGGTTTTTACCCACTTTAACCTGATTAGTCAAACCATTTTTAATGCATTTGAGTCAATTTAAGAGTTGGAAAAGTTTTTACAAGGTTAAACTGATCTTAAAGATTTCTTTGGTTTCAAAATTTTTGGCTTCTGTAAGGTTTTAACTAAGCAGTTTAGTTACTTTTCAGTTGTGTTAAAAAAATTTAAAAAATAAAAATGATAAGTTGACTAGCTTGTGTAACTGTGGTCAAGAGGAAAAAATTCACAAAATTGTTTTACTAGGTCTGCTTATGGGTTGAAGTGGGTGGGTTGACCAGTTTATTGTTCTGTGCACGGTTCACTCAGTCAAATCCCAAGGTTGACTCAGCTTATTTATAAGCTACATTGAGCTCTTCAGTGACCAGATAGGGGGCAAAAGGCAGTTGGCTAGGTGGACTTTAAGTGGTCAGAAGCTCAAAAGCTCACTCAGTCCTCAGCTTATTCCAAATAAGCCCCAAACACTCACCTTTTGACTGATCTGGTCTGCATCTCAACAGATAAGTTTCTTTTAGTGTTTATTAGGATCTTGTTTAGCTTATTTAGAATTCTTTTTGCCTTTTAAGTGTAGCTAGATTACTTCAGATTCAATTTAGCATCATTCATTACTTTTGTAGCTTATTTGCTTATTCTGCCATAGTTTTAGTTTTAGGACCCCCTAGTGTAGAACTTGCTCCCAACTGCTCACCCTCATTTTTTTTTGTAGCTTATTTCTGTTACACTTAGCTTATTTGTACTCTCTACAGCTTATGTGTCATTTGCCCTGCTACTAAACTGCTTATCTTGACTTACTTGAGCTTAACAGTAGCTAAAAGGGTGTTTGGTTGTATTTTTTTGTGCTTACTGTTGGAATAAGCTGTGTCAAACAGCTTGTTTAAAGCTTTTCAAAAATTAGTCTTTACAAAAAATCTCCATTTTGATAAGCTTTTTAAGTTTCGAAAAGAAAAATCTAAAAAAAAAAAAAAAAAAAAAAAGTTTTCAAAAAGTGAGGAGCCAGGATTCGAACCTTGGTCTCCACACTCACGCACCAACACCTCACAACATCACTCCATAACCAACGCGCCCTTGGGACTTTATCAGTTATCTTTTGCATTATTTAATATATAAGGTCATTTGGCAGTTTGTGCAATAAGCTCTTAGAGCTTATTTACAGCTTAATTTACAAAGCAACCCCACTGTTTCTTATTTTCCTTAGGTTTAGTCTAGATTGAAGTAGTTTCTGTGAATTTTTCAGATTTTTCAAAATTAGTTTAATATTTTTAATCATTTAATTAGTGTTAACTAGTTTTTAATTCGTAGTAATTATTTTAAAAGTCGAAAAAATACCCGGTCTTTTTCTAAAATTATTTTTAGTCAATTAGGACGTAGGAAAATTAATTTCACACCCGTAGCCCTTAAATCGCAAAATTTTTACGTTTATGGCTTGGGTTGTTTCCCGGTTTTTACGTTTTTAAGTTTTAGCACCCTAGGACTTAGTTTAGCCTCGTTTTATCATTTCTTAGGCTTAGTAGTAGTTAGTTTGTAGTTTATTAGGGTTCCCTTGCCTTAATTACTTTCCCGTTAATTAATTCGTAGAAAACGTAACTCAAATCAACAAATCATTAAAACCAATTCAAGTTCAAATCACGAAACTCAACGAATCCTTCCATTCACACCTCGTTGGGACACGACCCGGGAAATCACTTTTCCGGTATCACTTTTATCACACCCGTAAGATTTGGCTCGTTAACCTTTTTCCTAAAGGGTTGATTTGTCAAATTTTACGGTTATTTTGATATACGTTGATATTGTGTTTTTCACCACTCACTTTACACGAATCAAATTTTGGCGCCGCTGCCGGGGAGGTGTGTTGCGACAATATCGTGAAGTTTTTGCGATTAGTGACTTGAAGAACCTTCCTCGTGAAGTTATTGTTTTTATAAAAATACAAAAATATTTTTCTTTTCTTTGTATATATATGTAAAAGATTAAAAATACAAAAAGATTTTCCTTGTTGTTTTAAATAATATAGAAGGCACAATCAATATAACATTCTCAACTGAGGTGTTATCATTATAAGTTCCCGAACAAAAGATTTAAAACTTGCCTTTGTGTCGCTCGTGTTTTGGTTTATTTCTATCGGTTTAACAAACTGTGTGAGGGGTATAAGGACGGCCTGACATTAAATTGTGTCTACGAATCAATTCCACGGGTTTGATCGAGAAGACCCGTATGCACACATCCGTTGGTTTAACAAGTTGACCTCAACTATCAATTACAAGGATGTGCCACAAAAAGTGATCAAACTGATGCTATTTCCGTTCTCACTTGAGGGGGCAGCCCGGATTTGGCTGGAAAAAGAACCCCCTCGAACCATCGAAACTTGGGAGGATCTTGTTCAAAAGTTTGTCAATTATTTCTTTCCTCCATCAAAGACGACTAATCTTAAAAATGAAATTTCTGGATTTCGTCAAAATTTCGATGAAAACTTTGGAGAGGCATGGGAGAGATTCAAAGATCTCCTCAGGAAATGCCCCCATCATGAATTCACGGAACTTCAACAAGTTAATATCTTTTATAATGGGTTGAACGGTAACGATCAAGATTCTTTGAACGCAGCCGCAGGTGGCAATATCTTGAATCGTAAGCCTAAAGATGTGATTGAGATTTGCGAAATAAAATCAAAAGTTCCTATTTCTCGCAACAAAGTAAATATTCCGAACACTCCTGCTTCTTCATCCGGTAACTCTTCCGAGTTAGCCGCTCCGTTAGCCGCTCTAACGGACGTCATCCGTTGTATGATGAAAGAGGTAAAGGAAATCAAAAGCGAAATTCATAAACCGGAACCAATCAAAGCCGTGAACAAGGTGTGTGAAACTTGTAGTGGTCCACACGCGTATTATGATTGTCAAGCAACCGATGCTTCTTTTTACCAAGCTCCCGTAGCTTCTGTAAACCACAATCAATACCGACCACAAGCTGATCCTCAATACCGTGCACCTAGCGGTATGACACCACCTGGTTTTCCTCCTGTGCAAAACCATGGCAATCAGAATCGTTTTGTTCCAAATCAAGGACAAAACTTCAATAACTCTCAAAATTTCAATCAGAACCGGAACAATTTCAACCAACCATATCAAGCTCCAAATCAGCAAAGTTATCAACAACCTTCTCAAGCTCCCCTACCAAATGACTTCATGAAAATTACTGATTCAAGCATACGTTCAATGCAAACTCAGATCAATAACATGAGAGTTGAGCTAAAAAAGGAAATTGATACCACAATGTCTCGGCAGACAAATGAGTTGAAGAATATGATGAGCAGTTTCATGAACATGAATATGAACAAAGCTTCGTCATCTTCTGGAGGACTCCCAAGCAATACAGTTCCAAATCCAAATGCCGAGTTGAAAGCCGTCACCACTCGTAGTGGTAAGACGCACAATGGACCTTCGACTCCAATGCCTCCTCCACCAGGAGCAATGAGTCAAGTTACCAAGGATACAACGGACAAGGTGCATTTCTCAAGCCCACGAAGTACCGCACACGTCCCACCTTCGGTAGTCCAGGCTTTAAGTCCGGAACCCGAAGTTCCGAAGACAAATTCTGAGCCAGAAATGACTTTCGTCCCGGCTCAAAAGTCTAGTCAGCTTCCTTACCCATCAAGATTGCATGATGAGAAGCTCAAAGGCAAAACCAAAGAGCAAATGGAAAAAATTTTCCAAATTTTCAATGAACTGCACTTTGATATAAGCTTCGTTGATGCTCTCGTTCTAATGCCCAAATTTGCATCCACGCTTAAAGGCTTGCTGAGCAACAAAGATAAGTTATCTGAGATGGCTAAAACCTCTCTCAATGAGCAATGCTCAGCGGTCCTTCTCAAGAAGCTTCCCAAAAAGCTTGAAGACCCCGGCAGGTTTTTAATCCCGTGTGATTTCTTGGGGATGGTTCAATGCTCCGCCTTGGCCGATCTTGGCGCAAGCATTAACCTCATGCCACTCTCAGTATGGAAGAAACTGTCTCTTCCTAAACTTACATCCACTTGTATGACACTCGAGCTAGCAGACCGTACCCAAACTCGTCCACTTGGGATAGCCGAGGATGTCGTGGTGAAAGTAAGAAAGTTTCACTTTCCTACTGACTTTGTTGTAGTAGACTTTGATGCAGATCCTAGAGTTCCCCTCATCTTAGGGAGAGCTTTCTTGAGAACGAGTCGTGCTCTAATTGATGTATTTGCTGAAGAGTTGACCATACGGGTTGACAACGAAGAACTCACGTTTAATATCAACCAGAACTCCAAACCTCTATACAAACATAGTGTTGCCACAATTGATCAAAAATCTAAAAGAATCAATGCAACACTCTCAAATTTCACGGTTAAGAGGAGTCACCAAAAACATGCTGAGCTAAAACCTTTGAAAATCAACCCTGGTTCAAACAAATGGTTTGAAAGTTGTACCAAGGAAGTCAAGAGTGTTCTTGATGATGATGATCTAGAATCGGAGACTTTATCGGAAGTGGTGGAAATTGCTAGCTCTAAGAGCACACCACTTGTCCCACCTCCAGAATCAGTTTATCGTATTGAGTTTGTTAACTCTGTGAATGAAACCAAACTCTCTTCAGTTTCATCTGGATTGGATGATGATGTTTGTGATCCAATGGGAGACATTCTTCCCATTGAAGAATTGCTCAAAAATGATCCATCATCCCCTAGTCTTATTATTTCCGACTCTTCCATCCCTTCTCTCACTCCGGATGAGGAAGATAACAACTTTTGGAATGAAGTCGATGCCTTTCTTAGTGATGAGTCGATTCCAACAGGAATTGATAATACTTACTTTGATTCGGAGGAGGACATCCTTTTTCTGTAAAATCTGTTGATTGAAGAACCGTTTCCAACCCTCCCTACCGGAAATTCTGTTGACAATCACCACACAAACTTCAAGACTAAGCTTAAAAATGTCAAACATGGTGATTTACTTTTTACTGATGAGGAATGGACTTGCATTCTCATGCACATCTTTATTCCATTCTTCACAGATGGTGTGGTTGCTCTTTCCCTTTTCTCTTTCGGGAATGAGGACACCATCTTTGACCCCGGTATCATCCTTTATAGTTTCTACTATTAACAATACCGCGGTTGTATCTCGTCGGTGTGGAACTTTTCTGATGTTCATATGTTTATTAACACTGTGAACGAAAGTCCGATCGAGATTGGTTTTCCACGTTGCTTCCCCAAGAACAAATGAATACGGGGTCGAGTCAAGCTAGCGACTCGGGAATCAAAAACAGTAGCACACTATATGGGTTTTCACCCGTATTTCTGACTTCTTTCTACTTTCTACCACCCTAGTGTGGGGGAGTTGCCCCCCGCTGTTGTACATAAGTTTTCAAAAAAAATAAAAAAAAATAAAAAAAATTCAAATAATGGCCGTAGTATTTCCCTTTTACGTTCTATGTTTCGGCATAACCGCCGGTACTTTGAATATTGAGGGCAATATTCATTTCTAGTGTGGGGGGAATTCTCACGAATTTTATCATATGTATTACCACCCAATTCTCCCATTTTTGGCCAAAATTTTTTTTGGAGTAAGTGTTTTGCACTTACTCAGCTTACGGTTATCAGTCCGCCATGTCTAATAAGAAAAATGATTGGCTAATCCAGGAGCAAACGGCTCTTGGTAAAGATATCTCAAATCCGTTGACGGCTTGCAATTTGCCCAAAATTGTATGGTGTTCAGCTCACCATATCTTTAATTAGTGAAGAGTTGGCTAGCCCGCAAGTTTATGGCTTGTGGTAAAGGCAGTTGGAAAACCATAATTGGTAATCGACTCACCAAAGATATTTTATCTAAGAGTTGGCTAGTCCATAAGCAAACGGCTTCTGGTAAAGACAAATCAAATCCGTTGGAAGCTGGTGGTTTGCTCAAAATCTTATGGTTATCAGTGTACCATAGTTCTTACTTGAACTGAAACATTTGGCTACTCCAGAAGTAATGGCTTTTGGTAAAGAGATTCAAATCCATTAAGTTTTCTCAAAATATTGCTAGGGACTAGCAATGGTTTAGTGTGGGGGATTGATGAGTGTGTAAAAACTCATCATTTTAGGTCAAATCTGAACTGCAAAACATCTAAAGACACTCCGAAATGCATCAAAATACTGAAAATATCTCAAAATTGTGTTTTATATGTTTCAGATGCAAAATAATTGAAAACAAATGAAAAACAAACAAAGTTTGCATATTTGGCAGTTTCAGTCCCCCAACTTTCAAAAATGGCAAAACAAGTCCCCGGGATTTTCAAAAAAATGGAAAATATTATTTATGGCCCTTGGTTAATAAAGTTTGTCATTTATGGTCCTCATAATAGTTTTTGGAAAATTACAGCTTTGGTCCCTGGAGTTTCGTATATTACACATTTTGTCCCTTAACTTCACTTTAGATCCATTTTAAATCCCAAGTCCACAACTCATCCAAAAACAACCCCTGCCACATCCCCACTTGAACCCCTTCCATATGAACCCTTCACCCACAAATAAAAACGACCTTCACCTCTTCTTTTTCCCTCCATCTCTTTTCCCCTTTCTCTCTAATCCAGAAACCTAGCATCTCCCCACCCCAAAACACTCAACCTCAAGCATCCCTATTATCCAGAATCTCAAAACCCCAAAATCACCTTAATCTCCTTTACCCAGTCACCCCCAAATCCTAAACCCACTCACTGCTTTCCCACTCTTTTTCCCACTGCCACCATGGCAATCCAAGTAAAAAAGCACCAATAGATGGCTCGGATTTGTTCCCATCTATACCTACTTATTGGATGGCCAGGATTGATGGAAAGAAAGCACAAATTTGGTTTTTGCTTGGTTGCAGTCACACAAGAAACACAAGACAAGAGAGTGAAGACCCATTCTTAGTTTAGTATAAAAGGAAGATGTATGCCATTGTTATAAGGCAGTAGAGAGTAGTTTAGAATCAGTGTTAAGTTAATTTTAATTTTTTAATTAGTCTTTTGTAATATCAGTTTCAATTTATGAAAAAAGTGCTTCTGGTTATTTCTGTCTTAGCTTAAAAATAAGCACATTGTGCTTATCTTGTTTCTTACTTATTCTAATTAAGTTCTTTAGTGTTCATTTCAGTCCATACTCAGTTTTTTATCCAAGTTCTTCATTCTACATCAGGACATACTCCCACAAAGGAGTGTTTGGTTTAAAAAGAAAAATCTGGGTCAAATTGGTTTTTACCCACTTTGACCTGATTAGTCAAACCATTTTTAATGCATTTGAGTCAATTTAAGAGTTGGAAAAGTTTTTACAAGGTTAAACTGATCTTAAAGATTTCTTTGGTTTCAAAATTTTTGGCTTCTGTAAGGTTTTAACTAAGCAGTTTAGTTACTTTTCAGTTGTGTTAAAAAATTTTAAAAAATAAAAATGATAAGTTGACTAGCTTGTGTAACTGTTGTCAAGAGGAAAAAATTCACAAAATTGTTTTACTAGGTCTGCTTATGGGTTGAAGTGGGTGGGTTGGCCAGTTTATTGTTCTGTGCACGGTTCACTCAGTCAAATCCCAAGGTTGACTCAGCTTATTTATAAGCTACATTGAGCTCTTCAGTGACCAGATAGGGGGGCAAAAGGCAGTTGGCTAGGTGGACTTTAAGTGGTCAGAAGCTCAAAAGCTCACTCAGTCCTCAGCTTATTCCAAATAAGCCCCAAACACTCACCTTTTGACTGATCTGGTCTGCATCTCAACAGATAAGTTTCTTATAGTGTTTATTAGGATCTTGTTTAGCTTATTTAGAATTCTTTTTGCCTTTTAAGTGTAGCTAGATTACTTCAGATTCAATTTAGCATCATTCATTACTTTTGTAGCTTATTTGCTTATTCTGCCATAGTTTTAGTTTTAGGACCCCCTAGTGTAGAACTTGCTCCCAACTGCTCACCCTCATTTTTTTGTAGCTTATTTCTGTTACACTTAGCTTATTTGTACTCTCTACAGCTTATGTGTCATTTGCCCTGCTACTAAACTGCTTATCTTGACTTACTTGAGCTTAACAGTAGCTAAAAGGGTGTTTGGTTGTATTTTTTGTGCTTACTGTTGGAATAAGCTGTGTCAAACAGCTTGTTTAAAGCTTTTCAAAAATTAGTCTTTACAAAAAATCTCCATTTTGATAAGCTTTTTAAGTTTCGAAAAGAAAAATCTAAAAAAAAAAAAAAAGTTTTCAAAAAGTGAGGAGCCAGGATTCGAACCTTGGTCTCCACACTCACGCACCAACACCTCACAACATCACTCCATAACCAACGCGCCCTTGGGACTTTATCAGTTATCTTTTGCATTATTTAATATATAAGGTCATTTGGCAGTTTGTGCAATAAGCTCTTAGAGCTTATTTACAGCTTAATTTACAAAGCAACCCCACTGTTTCTTATTTTCCTTAGGTTTAGTCTAGATTGAAGTAGTTTCTGTGAATTTTTCAGATTTTTCAAAATTAGTTTAATATTTTTATTCATTTAATTAGTGTTTAATAGTTTTTAATTCGTAGTAATTATTTTAAAAGTCGAAAAAATACCCGGTCTTTTTCTAAAATTATTTTTAGTCAATTAGGACGTAGGAAAATTAATTTCACACCCGTAGCCCTTAAATTGCAAAAATTTTACGTTTATGGCTCGGGTTGTTTCCCGATTTTTACGTTTTTAAGTTTTAGCACCCTAGGACTTAGTTTAGCCTCGTTTTATCATTTCTTAGGCTTAGTAGTAGTTAGTTTGTAGTTTATTAGGGTTCCCTTGCCTTAATTACTTTCCCGTTAATTAATTCGTAGAAAACGTAACTCAAATCAACAAATCATTAAAACCAATTCAAGTTCAAATCACGAAACTCAACGAATCCTTCCATTCATACCTCGTTGGGACACGACCCGGGAAATCACTTTTCCGGTATCACTTTTATCACACCCGTAAGATTTGGCTCGTTAACCTTTTTCCTAAAGGGTTGATTTGTCAAATTTTACGGTTATTTTGATATACGTTGATATTGTGTTTTTCACCACTCACTTTACACGAATCACTTGCACTAAAGCTAAACAAACCAGGGAACCATTTCCTCTAAGTGAACATAAATCAACTAAAATTGGTCAACTTGTTCATCTAGATGTATGGGGACCATATAAAGTCACTAGCAGAGATGGCTACAAATACTTTTTAACCATTGTTGATGACTATTCTAGGGCTGTCTGGGTTTATATGCTTAAGGGAAAGGATGATGTTTATGTTTCCATTGTCAACTTTACTCATATGCTATCAAATCAATTTGAACACAATGTTAAGATATTCAAAAGTGATAATGGGACAGAATTTGTCAATAACAAACTTCAACATTTCTTTCATGAAAAAGGAATTTTACATCAAACCTTTTGTGTTTATACACCACAACAAAATGGTATTGCAGAAAGGAAACAC
>BPTQ01000007.1:135686534-135799722 GCA_019973895.1 Chrysanthemum seticuspe | reverse complement strand
TCAATCAACCAAAGAACCACTAGCCTATTTATATCAACCCAAATCACTCTAATTCAACCCATTTCCATGCTCTGCAACAACCCACATTCATTTCCATTTCCAAATGAACCCAGTTTGACTTTCGTTGACCCAATACCAAAGTTGCTTGGAACTTAAATGTAAGCTTACCAAAAGCTATAAGTAGCTTCAATAAACTTGTTTGAGCTTAAAAATAAGCTACTAAAAGCTTATACATAAGAATTTGAAACTGAAATTTGCAACAGTAAACATGAAACATGAAATGTGAACACAAACTTGAATTAATACTTGAAAATAGTTGTAATACACTGAGACAACTTAGTTTGATACAAATAAGCTTGAAATTATAACTAAGAATCTATTTAAGACATAAGAATTTAAAAACGACATTCATTTGAAAATTAAACTAAGTACTACCCACCCCTCTCTATCTCTTGCTTCCTTTTTTATAGCAAATGGCTTGCCACTTGTTTCTGAGCAGATCCCACTTTAATTTGGGGCCATTGGATAGCTTGAGATAATCTTGGCCGTTTGATCACATTTTGGCGCCAAAAATGGTTTTTGCCAGTTGGGGTTTGAGTGTTAGGGGGAGGGATGCATTTAATGCATTTTGGAGTTTGGTGGAGGTGGAGGGATAAGGGGAGTGGGAATTGAGCTGGAGGGATGGGAAGATGGAGTGTTGCAGGCTGAGTTGGTGAAGAAGAAGAAAAGGAGGGAAAAGGGAGGTTGACCGGGGTGTTTGACTTGGCTTATATTATTATGGGGGGGTCAAAACAGGAGGGGTCAATAGATATGGCAGGGGTCCAATTTCAGTTTTGACAAGGGCCAAGGGTTCAAGGGCTTTAATAAAACAAGGACCTTTTGTGCAATTTCTGAAAGTACAAGGACCAAAGCTGCCAAATTTCCAAAGTTGTTCCAAGGGACCAAAAGTGACAAGTTTCAATAGTGCAAGGACCAAAATGGACATTTTCAAACTTCCAAGGACTATTTTTGCCAAATTTGAAACTTGAAGGACCAAACTTGTAATTTCTCAAAACTTTTGATATTTTTCACCAAAGGACTAATTTTGACAACTTATGATTTTAAAAGGACCTTTGGTGACTTTTCTTTTTGAAATAAGTGCTCAGGGACTATTTCTGACAATTTTTGAAACTTGGGGGACTGAAACTGCCAATTATGCAAACTTAGCTCATTTTTCATCTGATTTTAAACATTTTGCATCTGAAACATATAAAATGCAATTTTGAGATATTTTCAGTATTTTGATGCATTTCTGAGCATTTTTAAGTGCTTTGCAGTTCAGATTTAACCAAAAATGATGAGTATTTACACACTCATCACTCCCCTACCAAATGAATTCATGAAAATTACTGAGTCAAGCATACGTTCAATGCAAACTCAGATCAATAACATGAGAGTTGAGCTAAAAAAGGAAATTGATACCACAATGTCTCGGCAGACAAATGAGTTGAAGAATATGATGAGCAGTTTCATGAACATGAATATGAATAAAGCTTCGTCATCTTCTGGAGGACTCCCAAGCAATACAGTTCCAAATCCAAATGCCGAATTGAAAGCCGTCACCACTCGTAGTGGTAAGACGCACAATGGACCTTCGACTCCAATGCCTCCTCCACCAGGAGCAATGAGTCAAGTTACCAAGGATACAACGGACAAGGTGCATTTCTCAAGCCCACGAAGTACCGCACACGTCCCACCTTCGGTAGTCCAAGCTTTAAGTCCGGAACCCGAAGTTCCAAAGACAAATTCTGAGCCAGAAATGACTTCCGTCCCGGCTCAAAAGTCTAGTCAGCTTCCTTACCCATCAAGATTGCATGATGAGAAGCTCAAAGACAAAACCAAAGAGCAAATGGAAAAATTTTTCCAAATTTTCAATGAACTGCACTTTGATATAAGCTTCGTTGATGCTCTCGTTCTAATGCCCAAATTTGCATCCACGCTTAGAGGCTTGCTGAGCAACAAAGATAAGTTATCTGAGATGGCTAAAACCCCTCTCAATGAGCAATGCTCAGCGGTCCTTCTCAAGAAGCTTCCCAAAAAGCTTGAAGACCCCGGCAGGTTTTTAATCCCGTGTGATTTCTTGGGGATGGTTCAATGCTCCGCCTTGGCCGATCTTGGCGCAAGCATTAACCTCATGCCACTCTCAGTATGGAAGAAATTGTCTCTTCCTAAACTTACATCCACTTGTATGACACTCGAGCTAGCGGACCGTACCCAAACTCGTCCACTTGGGATAGCCGAGGATGTCGTGGTGAAAGTAGGAAAGTTTCACTTTCCTACTGACTTTGTTGTAGTAGACTTTGATGCAGATCCTAGAGTTCCCCTCATCTTAGGGAGAGCTTTCTTGAGAACGAGCCGCGCTCTAATTGATGTATTTGCTGAAGAGCTGACCATACGGGTTGACAATGAAGAACTCACATTTAATATCAACCAGAACTCCAAACCTCTATACAAACATAGTGTTGCCACAATTGATAAAAAATATGAAAGAATCAATGCAACACTCTCAAATTTCACGGTTAAGAGGAGTCACCAAAAACATGCTGAGCTAAAAGCTTTGAAAATCAACCCTGGTTCAAACAAATGGTTTGAAAGTTGTACCAAGGAAGTCAAGAGTGTTCTTGATGATGATGATCTAGAATCGGAGACTTTATCGGAAGTGGTGGAAATTGCTAGCTCTAAGAGCACACCACTTCTCCCACCTCCGGAATCAGTTTATCGTATTGAGTTTGTTAACTCTGTGAATGAAACCAAACTCTCTTCAGTTTCATCTGGATTGGATGATGATGTTTGTGATCCACTGGGAGACATTCTTCCCATTGAAGAATTGCTCAAAAATGATCCATCATCTCCTAGTCTTATTATTTCCGACTCTTCCATTACTTCTCTCACTCCGGATGAGGAAGATGACAACTTTTGGAATGAAGTCGATGCCTTTCTTAGTGATGAGTCGATTCCAACAGGAATTGATAATACTTACTGTGATTCGGAGGGGGACATCTTTTTTCTGGAAAATCTGTTGATTGAAGAACCGTTTCCAACCCTCCCTACCGGAAATTCTGTTGACAATCACCACACAAACTTCAAGACTAAGCTTAAAAATGTCAAAAATGGTGATTTGATTTTTACTGATGAGGAATGGACTTGCATTCTCATGCACATCTTTATTCCATTCTTCACAGATGGTGTGGTTGCTCTTTCCCTTTTCTCTTTCGGGAATGAGGACACCATCTTTGACCCCGGTATCATCCTTTATAGTTTCTACTATTAACAATACCGCGGTTGTATCTCGTCGGTGTGGAACTTTCTGATGTTCATATGTTTATTAACACTGTGAACGAAAGTCCGATCGAGATTGGTTTTCCACGTTGCTTCCCCAAGAACAAATGAATACGGGGTCGAGTCAAGCTAGCGACTCGGGAATCAAAAACAGTAGCACACTATATGGGTTTTCACCCGTATTTCTGACTTCTTTCTACTTTCTACCACCCTAGTGTGGGGGAGTTGCCCCCCGCTGTTGTATATAAAGTTTTCTAAGAAAAAAAAAAAAAAAAAAAAAAAAAAAAAAAAAATTTCCAAATAATGGCCGTAGTATTTCCCTTTTACGTTATATGTTTCGGCATAACCGCCGGTACTTTGAATATTGAGGGCAATATTCATTTCTAGTGTGGGGGGGAATTCTCACGAATTTTATCATGTAATTATGCCACCCTATTCCCCCATTTTTGGCCAAAATTTTTTTTGTAAGTGTTTTGCACTTACTCAGCTTACGGTTATCAGTCCGCCATGTCTAATAAACAAAAGGATTGGCTAATCCAGGAGCAAACGGCTCTTGGTAAAGATTTATCAAATCCGTTGACGGCTTGCAATTTGCCCAAAATTGTATGGTGTTCAGCTCACCATATCTTTAATTAGTAAAGAGTTGGCTAGCCCGCAAGTTTATGGCTTGTGGTAAAGGCAGTTGGAAAACCATAATTGGTAATCTACTCACCAAAGATATTTTATCTAAGAGTTGGCTAGTCCAGAAGCAAACGGCTTCTGGTAAAGACAAATCAAACCCGTTGAAAGCTGGTGATTTGCTCAAAATCATATGGTTATCAGTGTACCATGGTTCTTACTTGAACTAAAACATTTGGCTACTCCAGAAGTAATGGCTTTTGGTAAAGAGATTCAAATCCATTAAGTTTTCTCAAAAGATTGCTAGGGACTAGCAATGGTTCAGTGTGGGGGATTGATGAGTGTGTAAAAACTCATCATTTTAGGTCAAATCTGAACTGCAAAACATCTAAAAACACTCCGAAATGCATCAAAATACTGAAAATATCTCAAAATTGTGTTTTATATGTTTCAGATGCAAAATAATTGAAAACAAATGAAAAACGAACAAAGTTTGCATATTTGGCAGTTTCAGTCCCCCAACTTTCAAAAATGGCAAAACAAGTCCCCGGGATTTTCAAAAAAATGTAAAATATTATTTATGGCCCTTGGTTAATAAAGTTTGTCATTTATGGTCCTCATAATAATTTTTGGAAAATTATAGCTTTGGTCCCTGCAGTTTCGAATTATACACGTTTGGTCCCTTAAATACACATTGGGCCCAAAAACCTTTATACCTTAATCCAAACCCAACCCATCTCAAATAAAACCCAAACCCGACCTCCCCTTTTTCCCTCCACCTTCCCTTTTCCTGCTTTCTCTTCAACCCAGAACTCACACCACTCTTTTACCCAACATCACCCAACCCCAAAACACTCAACCTGAATCACAACTCTTTTATCCAGTCCACCCCAAATCCCAAACCCACTCACTCATCCTCTCCTTCTCCCAAGATGTCCAAGTCATCAATCCTTAGCTACAAAGGACCCATCAATGGCTCAGATGAATTCCACATTGGTACCTACTTATTTAATGGTGAAGATTGGATGGAAGAAAGCACAAAATTGCCTTTGTTGGTTTTTATCTCACAGAAGAAACACAACTGAAGACAAAAGAAGGATTGAAGACCCAAGTAGCTTTTAGTATAAAAGGAGATGTATGCCATTGTTATAAGGCAGTAGAGAGTAGTTTAGAATCAGTGTTAAGTTAATTTTAATTTTTTAATTAGTCTTTTGTAATATCAGTTTCAATTTATGAAAAAAGTGCTTCTGGTTATTTCTGTCTTAGCTTAAAAATAAGCACATTGTGCTTATCTTGTTTCTTACTTATTCTAATTAAGTTCTTTAGTGTTCATTTCAGTCCATACTCAGTTTTTTATCCAAGTTCTTCATTCTACATCAGGACATACTCCCACAAAGGAGTGTTTGGTTTAAAAAGAAAAATCTGGGTCAAATTGGTTTTTACCCACTTTGACCTGATTAGTCAAACCATTTTTAATGCATTTGAGTCAATTTAAGAGTTGGAAAAGTTTTTACAAGGTTAAACTGATCTTAAAGATTTCTTTGGTTTCAAAATTTTTGGCTTCTATAAGGTTTTAACTAAACAGTTTAGTTACTTTTCAGTTGTGTTAAAAAATTTTAAAAAATAAAAATGATAAGTTGACTAGCTTGTGTAACTGTGGTCAAGAGGAAAAAATTCACAAAATTGTTTTACTAGGTCTGCTTATGGGTTGAAGTGGGTGGGTTGACCAGTTTATTGTTCTGTGCACGGTTCACTCAGTCAAATCCCAAGGTTGACTCAGCTTATTTATAAGCTACATTGAGCTCTTCAGTGACCAGATAGGGGGGCAAAAGGCAGTTGGCTAGGTGGACTTTAAGTGGTCAGAAGCTCAAAAGCTCACTCAGTCCTCAGCTTATTCCAAATAAGCCCCAAACACTCACCTTTTGACTGATCTGGTCTGCATCTCAACAGATAAGTTTCTTTTGGTGTTTATTAGGATCTTGTTTAGCTTATTTAGAATTCTTTTTGCCTTTTAAGTGTAGCTAGATTACTTCAGATTCAATTTAGCATCATCCATTACTTTTGTAGCTTATTTGCTTATTCTGCCATAGTTTTAGTTTTAGGACCCCTAGTGTAGAACTTGCTCCCAACTGCTCACCCTCATTTTTTTTGTAGCTTATTTCTGTTACACTTAGCTTATTTGTACTCTCTACAGCTTATGTGTCATTTGCCCTGCTACTAAACTGCTTATCTTGACTTACTTGAGCTTAACAGTAGCTAAAAGGGTGTTTGGTTGTATTTTTTTGTGCTTACTGTTGGAATAAGCTGTGTCAAACAGCTTTTTTCAAGCTTTTCAAAAATTAGTCTTTACAAAAAATCTCCATTTTGATAAACTTTTAAAGTTTCGAAAAGAAAAATCTAAAAAAAAAAAAAAAGTTTTCAAAAAGTGAGGAGCCAGGATTCGAACCTTGGTCTCCACACTCACGCACCAACACCTCACAACATCACTCCATAACCAACGCGCCCTTGGGACTTTATCAGTTATCTTTTGCATTATTTAATATATAAGGTCATTTGGCAGTTTGTGCAATAAGCTCTTAGAGCTTATTTACAGCTTAATTTACAAAGCAACCCCACTGTTTCTTATTTTCCTTAGGTTTAGTCTAGATTGAAGTACTTTTAGTAAATTTTTCAGATTTTTCAAAATTAGTTTAATATTTTTAATCATTTAATTAGAGTAAACTAGTTTTTAATTCGTAGAAAATAATTTAAAAGTCAAAAAAATACCCGGTCTTTTTCTAAAATTATTTTTAGTCAATTAGGACGTAGGAAAATTAATTTCACACCTGTAGCCCTTAAATTGCAAAACTTTTACGTTTATGGCTCGGGTTGTTTCTCGGTTTTTACGTTTTTTTAGTTTTAGCACCCTAGGACTTAGTGTAGCTTAGTTTTATCATTCCTTAGGCTTAGTAATAGTTTATTTTTAGTTATTTAGGGTTCCCTTGCCTTAATTATTTTCCCGTTAATTAATTCGTAGAAAACGTAATTCAAACCAAACAAATCATTAGAACCAATTCAAGTTCAAATCACGAAACTCAACGATTCCTTCTATTTCACACCTCGTTGGGACACGACCCGGGAAAATCACTTTTCCGGTATCACTTTTATCACACCCGTAAGATTTGGCTTGTTAACCTTTTTCCTAAAGGGTTGATTTGTCGAATTTTACGGTTATTTTGATATACGTTGATATTGTGTTTTTCACCACTCACTTTTCACGAATCAGCATCCGCGTTTTCACAGGCATTTTGAAGTAGTGGATACGCGGAGTGAACGGATCAGTTTCCTGGCAGACCCAGGGGGTGGCCAGGTCATAGCCATAATCATTTGGCTTTCGCTTTTTAGCTTTGGATCCTCGGCCTTTACTTTCGTGAGATTCATCGTCTAAATGGTTATTCGCCTTCCGTGACCGAATTTTTTCAGTTTCCTGACTTCTCATTCTTGATCCCGGTGGCCACGGTTGAGAACCCTTGCGATTTCCCCTCTATTTCTTTCCGGTATCGTCGAGTACTTGTTGCCTGCGGTCCTGGGGACAGATGGAAACACTTCCTTTCCTATTTCCGAGTCGGTGGAACAAACTTTGGCGCAATCTTTTGAACACCGTCTCTATCACGTCCTCTTTTCTTGTGGGTGATCTGGACCGGGTATGACTTTGGCTGCTGTCATTTTGTGTGTTCCTCCGCTTTGCTTTCTCAAGCTGTTTCCGTAGGTCTTCCCTTGACGTTTTCGCTCTGTGGTGATGCTGGGTTTCATGATGATCCTTCCGAATTTCTGCTATCTTGGCTCTTTCTTCACGCCTTTGAGCTTTCTCCGTCACAATAGGCCCGATCTTGTCGAAATGCTTATCACAATACCTCCGGAGGGCTGCGTCGGACACAGGCCCCTCCGGGTCCGTCGAGGCCGTTTGATCTCCTCTTACAACCGTACTCCGCAACGTGGACACGAAGGCGGGAGTTGGTCTGAATCTGGTGCTCATGGTGAGTATTTTCTAGAATGCAGTTGTGTACCGGTCCCACGGATGGCGCCAACTTGTTAGTACAATTCGTGTGATGGGTTACGGAAAGTCTGGACGTAGCTTGCTGGGCTGGGCCGGCAAGCCTTTGGTGGATTGATCTTGTACTAATTTAAGTAATTTGGATGAGATCCCTGCACAAGAAAGGTAAATCGTTAGTCTTACCGTGGGGACGGACCCCACGATTAGACTCCGGCGTGAGAGTAAGTATGCATTCTTGAGAGGGAAAGTAATAGTATGTGTGTAATTATGAGAGAGAAAGTTGTTCTACCTTGTGTGGGGATTAGAGCCCTTTTTATAGGCGAGGTTTGCCGCTGGGGCTCCCTGGATTATCGCATACAGTGGTTGGTTGCTGGAGTCGGACCCTTGGCGGACAAGGGTTCCGCGTTATTCACGGATACGGACGTGAGAGTCCTATCTGTTGGGAGTTCAGCCCATTAGGCATCTTGTGCGCATTCCAAGGCCTAGGCCGTAGCCAACTTAGTTATTGGGCTTACTGTTGGCCCGGGGTCTGTGGTTATTGGACCTGAGCCCAGGATTTGCGGTCATTGGACCTGAGCCTAGAGTGGACATGGAGTATGTTTTGGGCTGGGTGGGCCTGTTGTACATACTATACGTCATCAAACATTAAGTTTTCCGGCAATCGAAAACGATGTTTTCGATAAATCCACCGCTGGAAAACCAAGCGAAGCGATATCCATTTTTGCTTTCTTGCGTTTGAAAACAAAAAAACCCACAACCTGACTTTTCCGTCGCTGAAAAAGTCATCCTCGCCCAGAAATGAAGGATTTCACGGTGAAAGCCTCATTTCCAGGCAACAAGCCACATCCCGGTTTTCGTCGCAAAACACGTTAAACGTCAACTCACACAAAAAATAAAAAACAACCACTTTCACCATCAAAACTCATCGAAAAAACTTTCCGATTCACTAAAAATAGAAAAAATCATCCAAAAAGCTCACAAACACACAAGAAGCCTGATCCAGTGATGCGTGAGTTCGGGGTCGAAAGACTTCCTTTTCAATGAGCAAGCTTTACAACCTACTAGGCAATGTACCTAATCGTTGCAGTGTAGTATGGGTAAGCCCAGAGGGTTGATCGTTCTCTAGGGGAATATAGATGCTAGTAGAGATGTATGACGAGAAGGTGAGGTTGAGGGTGATTCTTTTTATCTTTTTTATATTTTTTAAAAGCAAGTAAAATCTCGGGGTTTGAAGAGCGGGGGTGGTAATTCTACCAATTTTAACTACTTAATAATTTAAACTAAAAACTAATTAAACTAATGAAAGAGGAAAAAGCTATGGATTAATTGAGTGGGTTTTTATGATAATTAAAAACGTGTTTACTTAGATTTTCTTACTCCATAGTTATCTCTTATTGGTCGGTTGAATTGTCGCACCCTCATTCTAATTGGTGTGTTGTATTCTGTGTTAGTTACAGGGGGGGGTGCCTAATTCCCTAGTTCTATGAATCGTAACTCTCCTCTAGACTATCCGAGATCGCCAAGTACCGTAGTATCTCCCCTGAATAATCTATTATCCTAAAGCTATAATTCATGCAATAAACACAACGATGGCCTAAGTGCACTCTCAAGCTTTTTGCTATTTAGGACGTCTAAGCTCGCAATAATTAAAAAATAATCCAGTTTTCCTTACTCTAGCGTCTACCAATTAAAACAAGAGACAACCTAACAATAATCAACAACTAGGTTTCATTGGGTCATGCAAACACTAGATTAATTTAGCTACGCATGATAGATAAGCAAGAACACAAACAAACAATTGAACATAGAACAAACATGGTGATATGTTGGGATTTAGAAAATCCATATTGAAGAGTCGGTCACCCCAAATATAGTCTAGCTTATGATAGCTCGTAGACATTACGTTATTTATTAGTTAGTTAGCTAGTTATTAGTTAGATAGAGTAACACCGTGGAGGACGAACGGGTCTTTACCCAATGTATGCCTGATCCACAGCCCGAATGAGGGCATGTAGTATGTAGTATAAATACCTCTTCCCACTTGGGAAGAGGTGGTGCTTTTCATTAATCTAACCTTTTCTTTTTGTTTTACTTTCTCTCTCTAGAAAACACCCTCTCTTAACTTTCTCTCTCTAAAATGGCTTTCATGTTTTATCATCATCCAAGACCACCCGAATCATCAAACAACATAGAAGAATGATCCTACAATTGGTATCAGAGCCAAGGCTATGTTCTTTGTGTTGATTTGGATCATTTGTATCATGGTTTTTGTACATTTTGTGTGGCGGTTTTAGTGTGGTTTGTTAGTTTCACGTTTTGTTTGATGCAATTTGTGAGGTTGGATGTGGTCTTGATGTTGCATGTTGATGTTGTTAAATCTGGTTTTAAGAGTGGTCAAAACGTTGTTTGAATCTGTTATGAATCTGGTGTCAAGTTGCTTTTCAAAACTGTTGGTGTTTACTTAAATCTGCCGACTTTTTAATAACGTTTTAAGATGTTTTTGTTTGAATCTGCTGGTGATTACATGGTCCTGAATGTGTTTTTTTGAGCAGTTTTGTTTAAGCAGTTTTGAATCTGTTTTCATTATGTTAACTTCTTCGCTGCGGTTTGAAGTTAGTACTTGATGTTCTTAGATGCGGTTTGAGGTCCTGTTCTTCGATGCGGTTTGTGCTTAACTGTGTTTTCTAAAGTGCGGTTTGATAGTAATGAACGTGTCCAGATTCAATGTCTGAAGTGCGGTTTGAAGGCTTACTCTTATGCGGTTTGACACTTAAATGCGTTTTGACATAAGATGCGGTTTGACTGAATAATGCTGTATGATAGTAAGCGTGTTGATTGGTGTGGTTTGAAGTAAAGTCTTGCGGTTTAAAGTGAAAATAGTTGCGTTTTGAAGGATGCGGTTTGATTTAAATGCGGTTTGGTGAAAAGATTGTTGCGTTTTGAAAACTTAAAGGTTATTCGGTTTGAAAGGAAGTATGCGTGATTGACTTGTGCAGTATGACTCTGAAAAATGGGTGCGGTTTGGTACTTTAAGGGTTGACCATGGATGAATAAGATGACTGCGTTTTGTAAACTGTTTCACAGATTGATGCGGTTTGACTTTAAAACTGTTGCGGTTTGATTACAAACCCTATTGTGACTTGACAGAAAAAGAAAGAGAAAAAGAATTGCTAAACACAAGTTACAACAAGTCTTCATCACAACCAACATACAAATCACATTCTTACATCAGTCTAAACTAACATTCAAACCACAAGTCTAAACCAACAAGTCTAAACAACATCAACAAGTCTAAACCAAGGATTCAAACCGAGAGAAATAAAAGAAGGTCATGACCATACTCTAATCACAATCTTACATCAGTCGAGAAATATACCAAACTAAAAAGAAGAAGCATCGAGATCAGAACAATGAACCAACATTCAACACACAACAAACATCAATCACAATCCAATCTCAATCCCAGATTCAAACCTTCAACAACATCAAAGAACAATCAATCCTAGACCTACACACATCTCACACACGTCTATCATTCTCTCAAGTCTCAAAACAAATAAAGAAAATAGATCTCAGTTCATCTCGTTGTGTAATCAAAAATTCATTCTACCACTATTCAGAACAAAAAAACCCTAAAAAATTCTCTCTCCCTAGGGAGATTTCTGGCGCCGCCCCCCCTAATATTCCGGCCAATCAAATTTTTTGGATCGCCTCTCTACTTAGGTATGCAATCGATTCAGTTATGTTTGTGTATTTGTGGGGTGGCGCCTTATTCTTGGTGCTTATCTTTCTGAAATCTCGATATAACCCTAACCTGAACTTATTGGTTTAAGGTTCATATCACCTAGGGCTCGTTTTTTATTTATAATCCAATTTTTTCTGGGGCATATTACTTTGACGATTACCCTTTTAGGGTTTCGTTAATTTTATCTTTGAAAATTGGTTTATGATAGCGCATATAATGATATATCTTCTGGTTATGATTGGGGTCTGATTATGCTTAACGATTCGTACAAAACCCTAATTCTTTATGTTTTTGTTTATCTTTCTTTGATAATGTAAATCGGCTCTGGCTGATTTTTTTTGTTATGGAAGTCGCTTGGTTTGCTGTGCACCTGGGTATGGAGAGATGAGTCTTATTGTTTTGTGTGTAGGGATTTGGTGGTGACAGATCTTTGGACGTTAGGGTTTCTTGTTAGCCCTATTTTGTCATGGTTGGTTTGAATCCGATCGGTTCTGCTGACCTGATTTTGATTTGTTTGGTTGGATCTGGGATTTATAATACCTGTATCATTTGTTCATTATTCATTCATGAGGTTTTTTGGATTCAGATCCTGGATGTTAGGGTCGATACCTTATTTTCGCAGGCTTAGATTTCTGGCGATGTATTGCATTCATTATTTAGGTTATTATTGCTTCTCTTTTGCAATAACTATAGCATTAGTCGGGGATCTGATTCGTTGGCTGGTTTTGTGATAATGGAAGTCGACAAGCCATTGGATGTACTCGCCATGGGGTTAATGTCGTTTGGTTCTTGTTCGTAGCTACTTTCTGCCCACATTGTACTTCGAGAGCCTATTTTGTATGATCTTCCTTGATAATGGTAATTGATACGCTTACACAGCGCGTTCGGGATCAAAGGAACTTCCTTTTCGTCATGCAAGTTTTTCAACACCCTAGGCAGTGAACCTAATCGTTGTAGTGTAGTATTAGGGTAAGCCACGGGAATTGATATCGTTCTCTAGGGGAATAGGAATGCTAGTGAGAAGTTACTACGCTAAGGTTGGGGTTGAGGAAGATTATTTTTTTATCTTTTTTATATTTTTTTAGGAAATAGAAAGGTACGAATCTCGGGGTTTGGATTTGGGGGTTGGTATTTCTACCGATTACTTCTACTATCTAATTATCTAATTAACTAAGGTGAGTCTATGTATATTGTTGTGTGCTCGTATGATGATTAAAAATGTATTTGCTTAGGCTTTATTACTCCCTAGTTATCTCCTATTGATGGTTGAATTGTCACGTCCTTATTCTTAATCGCGTTGTGTCACTAAGGTCGTAGGGTATGCGTTTATCCCTAACTCTTTGAAGCTACCAAAGGTTAATGGCTACAAAATCTCTAGGATTTATAAACTTTAACTCTAATGTATTCTTTGGATGTATAGCCTACAATTACTCTAGGTAATTATAAACTAAGGTTCAACAAAGATTAATCAAGCATTAACAACACAGCGAATGACCTATCGCAATACTAGGTCAATCACAATTAAGATAAGAGACAACCAATCAATATTCAATAACTAAGTTTCATATTACCTAAACAAACACACAAGCAAATTAGCCGGACATGGGGAACATGCAAGCATACACACAATCAATTGAATACATAATTAAATTAATGAAGTAAAACACTTATCTTGATGTAAGATAGGTTATGGAACCCTAAAATACTGTACAAGACAGCCTTGGTTCGGTTTAGGTTTTTACTCCACAAAACTACACACACAAAACTAAAAAATTCTGATTCTATATATAAGGTTACAACTGCGACGGCGTCACCCTTTAATTTGTGACGCCGTCGGGTCACCGTCATTAGGGTTTCATCTTGGCCACGTTATCATTGTGACGGCGTCACCTTATGTCCGTGACGCCGTCGCCTTGAGTCTCTGACGCCGTCTGGATCGAATCTAGGCCGTCTGAGCTGCGACGCCCTACTATTTTAAAACCTGATGCCGTCACTTGAAAATAAGCAATTTGGGTACTGTATCGTCACAAGACTTGTTCCGACGGCGTCACAAGTATAACCTGACGCCGTCCCCTCCAGTTTCAGCAGCTTGAGTGTCTCGATTCTTGACTTTGGCCATTTTCTTCGTATATTCGCGCCTTTTCGTCCGAATAAGTGTCATTCCAGCAATTTACCTTCAAGAGACCTAAAAAGTGAAAAGGAACGATATTAAGTAATAACGGATACAAAAGTGATCAAATAAGGGCTTAAAAGACCCCTCAAAAAGGTACATTTTAAAACCTTATCAATAATAATGGTGTTTGATCTTCGCCTGTGGGTATGATGGCTTGGTAGTAACGTGTTTGTGGTTGTGAACACGTTTTCATGATTACCTCATTAGAGCCTTGGTTCTACATGGGGTTTTTCGATGCATTTGACCATGTTTGCGCCTCATTCTTATTGTGTTGAAGCTATTGTGGTTGTGTTCGATGTGGATCTATTGTAAGTTGTGGTTTGGTGAAACTCCATTTTTTCTGATTATGTCATGTGTTGTTGTTGGCATGGTTGGAGTTCTCATGTTCTTTTCGATCTCATTCTTTGGGCTGAATTCTTTTTTGGTGGTCGATTGGGAATGTTATTTGGAAGTTTGGTATATGGTGTAGCGAGGTCTCTTCCCTTGACTCAATTTTTATGTTGTATGCCAATGGTTGTGGTCCTGGAAGTTGGTGGTGCGCTCATGGGCTATGAAACGCAAATTTTGGAAGTTGGTGGTGCGCTCATGGGTGAATTAACCCTTTTACCCAAAAAAAAAATCCATTCTACCAACAAAAAACCACAACAGATATTCTTCATTGATCTTGTGAACAAAGATCTTCTTTAAAATTCGAACTCCAAAGAAAGATAAAAAACCATAGTTTTCATCTGTCTTTGTTCGATTGAAACGAAGCCACGTAGAACTCAACATCCAAATATACACTCTAACAGAAACACATGAAAGATCTCAGTGTCTATCTCTCATGTAAATCAATGGAAACATCAAGACTTCTTGAAAGTCTAAAATTGAGAGACACAAAACATCATAGATCCGTACCCTAACAAAAACATATAGATCTCAGACTTGCTTTTTCAAGTGGTATTACTACCGTTTTGAACTCTAAAGATCAAAAACTTCAAAAAGGCAAAATCATCATCGACCCTTTTGGATGCATAACTCCAATTATTATCCGAAACAACAAGCACTAAAATATAACAAGAATGTTATTTTTAGGTACTTAGTTCGTTCAAGACTCAACTACAAAAACATTACAAAACGATTTAATGAAACCTACTCGTGTTCGTTTGGGTTTGATCTCGTAGCTGTCTCAAAACCTCAAGCCATCCCTGTGGCGAGGTCATTTTGAATAACAAAGTTCTAAGTTGTTTAGTTGAGGAGCATAGGTGTTTGATGTGAGAGGAAATAAAGGGATTGAAAAAGTTGATGAGATCGTTATTTTTTTTGGAGCGTTTTGATAAGATGTGAAGGAGGGGGCGGATAATCTGACAAAGTGATTTAGGGTTGAGGGTGAGAAAGATTAGGGTTAAGTAATATAATGTGTTGTTTTATACCTGATGTATTAGGGTTATCACTCTTGAATTGGGCCTTTAAAACCGGACTTAAAATTATTATTAGACCAAGATGGACTATGTTGGATTAGGTGGAAATTTGTATGGGCTTGTGTTGATATTTAATTCATGGGCCTGATAAACATTGATCAATTGGACCGAATTATGAACATAATTGGACATGGGCCTTCTAAAGCTCAAATTGATCGGGTTTAGTCATTATATTGGATCGGGTTTAAAGTTGTGGTTGGGCCTCTCAAATTGGATCGTGGCTTGTGGTGTTGAGCTAATTGATTTTTGACCGGATATATTTAGTTGGTTGGACCAGATGTAATTTTATGACTATTGGTTCGGGTGTTATTATCTTGTTCATAAGATGCGAGTTGGAAAATTGATGATGCGATTTGATAATGAGATTTGCGATTTGATGAGTTTTGATGATGAGATTTGTTGTGTTATGAGATGTGATGATGAGAGTTGTTGTGTTATGTGGATTGGTACTTTGGTTTATACATTTTCACGGAGGATATTATGAAACAGCTTGATTTGTTATTTGTATAAAGTTGTCTACGGGGTTGTTTGTACGGTATTTCTTATTTGTATTTGAAGTGAGGTTTTCCGGGCGCGTTTACTTATTTCGTCTTCTTTCTTTCTTTCCTTCCTCGAAGATTACTTATTTGGGCATTTATTGAGTGTGATAAAGACTTGGCTATCTAGTTACTTTTGTGATTCTTCCTCACTTAACCCACAAAGTAGCTATCACTTTCGGTGTCTCACGCTGTTGAGGATTCGTCAAGAGGTTTTGTACATTGGGTACACCGTTTCTTTTTCACAAGGATTAGTACAAGCTTAAGTAACAAATATGGGGAATTCTACTTCATGTTCAAGTTTGGTATATCGGGTTTTACTTCAACAAGTGGTCATTGCAATAGCCGTCAGAATACGTGGATAGTATGTTAGCCAAAGTATGGTGTGATCAACAATTCTCATGGGATATTCGATGCTACAGAATGTCAATGATACTTCACAGTCTATGCAAAATCTTTCAAGAATCTTCTATGTCATTCATGATTTTTGAAGATGTTTGCTTATGAAAAGAACTTCTCGTGCAGATGGTCGTACACGTTAATTATGCTTCCGAAAGATCGAAACCATCATGGGGAAGAAACGTATACTTTCATGTTATAAAGTTAACCTCCAGGGGAAGTAGTGTATACTACTCTACTTAGTATGGTTTGTGAAGTATTCCACATTTGGGAGAAGAATTGTTGATGATCCACTGCATATTCCCCTAAACAGATATTCATCAGAACCAAATTTGTCATAACACATTCAAACTGTCATTGTTTACGGTTTAATCTTGATTTTGTAAAATCTCGTGAAAGAATCTATTTCTCGGTTTAAATCATAGATTTGTAAAATCCCGTGATGATGAAACCATCTTGGAGAAAGGAAAGTGTATTTTTGGATCTTATCTGATGCTGGTGCTACGGTTTCTACTTCGAAGAATGGATAAAGTGTGTACTTCATGTCTTGGATGATTGTTTGGATATTCTTCATGACAGTTTGGTTATTACAAGGTTCTACGGGGTTATTTGCTTTTGACTAAGGTCGGGATAAAACCATTATCAAAGTTTATTTAAAACGTCAAAGGGGGTTAGATCTGGGCTTTTAACTACAAGATGTGACAACGGCATTAATTCATTATTATTTATTTGAGGTTGAAATGAAATTTATCAGGGATGGTTGGATGAAGATTCTTCGAGATCCTTGTTCGAGCTTTTAACGTTTTCAATGACGAAGACTTGGAAATCTAGTTATTTTTGGGTGATTCTTCCTTTTTACTACCACAAAATAACTATCACTTTAAGGAGTTACGTTGTAGTGCTCAATGTCACATTAAATTGTGGATTTTCAAGAGGTGATGTACGTCTTATACTTGATGGTTGGTTGGGTGAAGAGTATAGAGTACTTAGGGATTCAAAGTTGCATGAACTCTCTGCACCGCTCTTTGTTACTCATTTGTGCAAGTTTAAGTCACGAGTTCGGGTTAATTTACTTCAGTTTCAAATTCATCATATTGGGTTTTCTCCATCTGCTGTCACGACAAAGAGCTGACTGAATGATAATGGGGTTGGTAACAAGTTAGCTAAGAGAAGTAGAAAAGAGAGAGATGACGTTTGAATACAACAGTTCAAACCTCGTTCCCTAAAGAAAAGAAAAGTGTATGCTTCAGTGCGCTTTATCTTCAAAAGAAGAGAAATCTTCTTGTTTATGACGTTTGAATACTTCAGTTCAAACCTCGTTCCATAATGAAAAGAAAAGTGTACGCTTCAGTGCGCTTTATCTTCGGAAGAAGAGAAATCTTCTTGATTATGACTATTCTCATCAACAAGCTTCATGCTTTTTCCATGCTCGCTCAATCATCAAGTGAACCAAATTACCGTTGCTAGAACTCTTATTTCACTTGCTCAATTAAAATGGCGATGGCAACATCATATGCAATTTTTGCGGGGGAGAAGTGTGAATAGACTACATTTGGATGATTTCACTTGTTCAATCAAGAATGGCAACTTCGTATGCAATTCTTGAGGGGGAGAAAGTGTGAAAATACTGCATGTTGACTGACATCTGAGAATAAATGGTCATACGGCTCCAAACTCATGTAAGAACCGAGCTTCTTCTTATCGGGTCATCTTCACATGAAGTTTCTTCTAAGAGTCGCTGGTTGACATCTTCTCACGGGCTGATATGATTAATGATAAAGTGCTTCCAGTTAATGCTTCACGTACACATCATCATGATGATTCCGATCAATAAAAATCATCAGGTGAGAGAGAATGTGTACACCAAGGACTCACAACAAGTTTACTTGATCGGGTTTAATGACTTATGAAACGATTTGTGTCGAAGATTGGTTGATTTTGTATCTCTTCGTATCTTATTCTCCATAATTCTACCTTATCCACCTTCAACTATCTCGGGCAACAAATTCAAGATTATCAGTGTTCTAACTTGTTAGTTTGGTGTTACTATTTCATGTGTTCGTTGCGGGCTGATTGTTGAACTCCTTGATGAACATCCTTATGTTCTTGTTTGATGTGAGGGATTTTTAGTTAAGGGGATTTATGTAACACCCCCAAATTGGCTTAGCGGAAGCAGACAAGTATTGGGGTGCTACTAAATTGATATCACAACATAAGCATAGAACAACTGTTTTTCATAAAGAAACTTTTATTCATTCTTGAAGACAATGTTTACATTATTGATTAGTGCTGAAAAATGGCCCATTACAAAAAGGTGGTCCCGATACATAAATCAGAGTCGTCTATGACCATGCCATGCCTTTGCCTTGCGCCTCCAAAGATAAGCTATCACCTCAAAACCTGAAGATACATGCTAAAAAGTGTCAACACGAGGTTGGTGAGTTCATAGGTTTATTTAAATGACACTACAGTATACCATTTAACATTCAGATTTGATGATCATTATGTTTTGCATAATGCCATATAAATTTATGTTTACCTTAGATAAAAGAATTTTATTAGTGGACCATAAGTAGGGTATATGAACATTACAACAAATATAGTGTCATATATTATATCTATTACGCTAGCACTAAGTTCATGTAACCGAAGCTACGACAGTTTCTGTATGCAAAATGTAGTCATACAAATAACGAGCCCATGGCGAGTGTTTATCCCAATACACTCAGTTCCGACATGCTATATGTTTCGCCTTGACCCATGCGGGGCCAACCGAACAGGGGAGTCACCCCTAATAGATCTATTTATAACATTCGCGCTTCCCAGCAGGAATTGACGGTTCATGTAAAGGGCAATATGGGATCTAAGGACTTAGGCTAAGCTGCGTAATATTCTAAGTCAAACATTTTGATATGGTCCATAAAACATCTATGTGTGATGTTACTTTAAACAAGAAATCATTCACATCATATCAATCATAAAACATAGTATGCATGAAAATGCACAATAAAATTATTTAAGTAAAATGAGCATGTATCTTTCCCCAAAACAAGTATAAAACAGTTTAAAGTAGGGGCTGTAAAACTCACCTTGGCAATTAGTAGTCCAAAGGGAATTAAATCAAGGGGTGATAGTGCACGACTCTGACACGCAACCTAATTTAGTACGGCAATTTAGTCTTTACTCATGTTTAAGACTCGATAAAGTTTAACTAACTTTATAAATCTTTAATGTTGTTGTTGTTGTTGTTGTTGTTGTTGTTGTTGTTTACGTGGCTTTATTTTAGTTTCAAAAGTTTGAGTGTATTGGCTTATGGAAAGGTACACGCAGAAAGGATATCAAGGATGAACGAAGCTTCGGTTTGATGATAACCGAATGACAATGTACGAAAGGTATGTACATTTATTAGGACATTATCGGACAAAGTGGATGTCATGGATGAAGAAAGTATATATATTTATATCTATATTTATGTTGCTACTAAAAGATTTAAATACAATATAACTTGTATACATTAGTAAATTTCCAAATACATTTCATGTGTCATTTATATAAATGTATACACTTTAAAAGAATGGATAAGCAAAATGATTAAGCTTGTACTTAAAAATGAAGTAAGTGTCGACATAATTATTCCAATTATTATTGAAAATATATACTATATTTGTAGAAAATTTGGCGTGGCTCGGATGAATATCCGTATTTGGTTAGGGTGACTAATGTCAAAAGTCTTATAACAAGTTTTACCAAATTGATTACTAGGCTTAATATTATGCTTATAAGTTTATGTTTTTAACGCGTAAGAATATAAAATATTTCAATTGGGTTATGTAAAAGTATAAGTTTCTATTAACTCGTTTCATTTAAGTGACATGTTATTAGTTTTGCTTTTAATACTACTAATGATATATTGCAATTTGTGACAGAGAAATAATATATATATAGATTGCGGAAGAACGGAAATGAGTCGACACAAAAACCTCAAACACTATATACATCATTTGGTCAAATGGCAGAAATATATGTTAACATTACTACTTAAAATTAGAACGATTAAAACTTGGAATGGCTTCCTCATACATCAAATGACCAAACCCCGAACTCAATTTTTAAAACCCCTTTGATTTATGGGAACCCTAATTTGTCGAATCTATGATAAAATGATGATGAAACTGTAACAATCTTGACTCTTGTATAGATGAAAGAGGGAAAGGAAGCCTCCTACCTTTCTTGGCCTTGTGCTTAGGGTAATACCCTTTTCTTGCTCTCGTCTCATCTCCACAGCCGCGCATGGCATCTCTAGGGTTGACTAGGATGTAGCTTAGATGGATTAGGGAAGGTGACAATTTGCTTTCTGACTTTGACATTCAAAAAGAAAGGAAACACCTATATTGGTGTTTGTTCCTCTTCTGCATAAGTCGACAAGAGAAAAGAGAGGCTGGTAGGGTAGGAGTTGACCTTCAAAAATATGGAAGAAGATTTCCATTTTTATGTTTCTCCTGTATGTCGCTCGAAAAGAGAGAGAGGGAGGGAGCAGATAAAGAAGAAACGTGGGTGAGAGAGTGATACAAGCTTTATCTCTTTTGTTTTATTATACAAAACAGTACAATCGGTACCCCGTGTTTTGTCGAATCCTCGAGTAAACGTACCTTCCCGGTACCCGAAAAATATAGGAATTATATTTTTGGAAATGATTTCTTAAACGTAATAATATAACATTATTATTATGTAGAAATTTAAATATAACTGTTTGCCGTTACAAATTTGGCATCGGTATGCGTGCGGTGCCGTGATTTTCTAATTTCACGAGATGACCTCTCATTTTTAAATCTCAATATTGACATCTGTCAGAAAATAACCGATTTGAATTTTCTGACGTGATAGATATTATTATAATAATCCGAAATGTTACGGGTTTTTATAGTCTACCCACCTTACAAGAGATCCGTCCCGGATCTCAGTTTACGTTACCCGATAGAGTGTCGGGAAAAAGGTGATGGTATTTGGAATAAGTTTTGGATTTTTCCCTAGGTTGTTCTAGGGTTTCCCCTTTGGGTATGGGAACCTAGGTGTTATGCCAGCAGCACATCCTCTATCTGAGGAGCCATATTTTCTGGGGTAGTTTCATTGAGTGAAAGTTCTAATTCTTGATGTTATGAGGTTTCACTATTTTGTTAGTGTGGGCACCTCTAACTTCTCGTGGTCTTATCAAAACGCACCCATTTATGGCGTTTCATGATTCTAAGGTATATGGGTTGATTCTTAAGGGATGAAGAAACATTTGTTTTCGAATTTCTCTTTCGACTAAATGTTTATACAAGTTTGACTAAGACCAGATTTCAAAATCGATAGTTGTGTAAAAATGACACATTTTCACAAGATTTGTAAAACTGGTTCTTAATTATGGTGTGTATAAGGGAAATTTTGCGAAACTTTTAGTGTTTCGGCATTTTGTCTCATTTTAATGAGGGATTTGGAAAGTATTATTGTTGGATTTTAAAGGGGAATCCTCCAATTTGGAAACTATATTGTAGCAAGGATGTGTAGCAGGATATAACATTTACCTATAGCTACTAGTAGAGTTTAGTTGTCTAAGTTGGGTAGGGTTAGGGGTTTAATGGTTGGTGAACCTCATTGTTTTCTATGGTTTTAGGTGGCGGTGTGGGATACATCTCTAGGTTAGGCTTAGTTACCAAGGAGAACATTAGTCATTTCTGTTTATGAGGTATTAACTTAAAACACTTTTCGAGGAAATAAGTGATTAATAGAGTGGTTCTAGAATACTTTTCAAAGTATTAAGAAACACTTTATTTTTGTGAGGTAGTAGTGAATTTGTAGTTTACTTTATGGTGAAATGGTAGGGTGGTAATTTGGTTTGTAGAATAATTCATGGAGTGGTTCATAAGGTATTTTGAATATAATGGTTCGTGGGATGATCGGAAATAGTTTGTATGACAACTCATTTATTTAGTTTATAGGAGGATAACAAGGTAGGCATTGTTATTCTTAAGAGGTGGGTGGAGCTTCTAGGTACCAAATTTTCAAGGTAGGGCGTAAAATTTTCAAGTTTCTGTGGGGTTATATGTCATTTACCGTGCCTTTCTATATTTTGCCAAAGGTTTATTGTTCTTTTTATTGCCTATTCCCACCAGGGGATCTTTCTCATAGGTGCTATTGGAAGGTTGCTCCTAGAATGGTTTGATTTGTCCATGGGGGGTAAGGTTTAAGGTAGGAGTGACTATAACATAACCCGATTGTGATATGATAATATAATACTGTGACGCCAGTGAGTGGCTTATGATTAAGGAATGCCAGTGAGTGGCTTATGATTAAGGAATGCCAATGAGTGGCTTATGATTAAGGAATACCAGTGAGTGGCTTATGATTGAAGAATGCCAATGAGTGGCTTATTAAAATGATACATGTTTATTAAAATATTATCATTAATCAAAGTTCACTGGACATAACACTATTATAACTATCCTAAGTATTGCAAAATTCACCTCTGAGTCGGACATAGGTGATCAGGCTATGTCCCACTGTCCCTGGTTGAATATAGGTGATTAATCTATATTCAACCGAGGTTCAATGAATTTTGAAATACTTAGCTTAGTTACGCTAGTAATATGTCCCAATACTTTTAAAAGTTATCTTAAAGACTAGAACAATTATTCCATTTATGTGAGGGAAAAGGTGCAGTGATGTGATACATAAATATACATATAGGGGAGATAATTATAACCTATAATGAAATTGGGTGAGCAGTGATAAAACATGTATCTTATCAAGTATGATCTCAATAGGATCATAAGTGAGGCATCAGCTCGGCAGGCAGGCACGTGTCGGTCATAGGGTTAAGCTTTTGTAAAAGTGGTTATAGTCTAGGTTTTAAAATACCCAGTTCTCTATAACATGGCTCTGATACCAATCTGTAACACCCCCAAAATGGCTTAGCGGAAGCACACAAGTGTTGGGGTGTTACTAAATTGATATCACAACATAAGCATAGAACAACTTTTTTTCATAAAGAAACTTTTATTCATTCTTGAAGACAATGTTTACATTATTGATTAGTGCGGAAAAATGGCCCATTACAAAAAGGTGGTCCCGATACATAAATCAGAGTCGTCTATGACCATGCCATGCCTTTGCCTTGCGCCTCCAAAGATAAGCTATCACCTCAAAACCTGAAGATACATGCTAAAAAGTGTCAACACGAGGTTGGTGAGTTCATAGGTTTATTTAAATGGCACTACAGTATACCATTTAACATTCAGATTTGATGATCATTATGTTTTGCATAATGCCATATAAATTTATGTTTACATTAGATAAAAGAATTTTATTAGTGGACCATAAGTAGGGTATATGAACATTACAACAAATATAGTGTCATATATTATATCTATTACGCTAGCACTAAGTTCATGCAACCGAAGCTACGATAGTTTCTGTATGCAAAATGTAGTCATACAAATAACGAGCCCATGGCGAGTGTTTATCCCAATACACTCGGTTCCGACATGCTATATGTTTCGCCTTGACCCATGCGGGGCCAACCGAACAGGGGAGTCACCTACAATAGATCTATTTATAACATTCGCGCTTCCCAGCAGGAATTGACGTTTCATGTAAAGGGCAATATGGGATCTAAGGACTTAGGCTAAGCTGCGTAATATTCTAAGTCAAACATTTTGATATGGTCCATAAAATATCTATGTGTGATGTTACTTTAAACAAGAAATCATTCACATCATATCAATCACAAAACATAGTATGCATGAAAATGCACAATAAAATTATTTAAGTAAAATGAGCATGTATCTTCCCCCAAAACAAGTATAAAACAGTTTAAAGTAGGGGCTGTGAAACTCACCTTGGCAATTAGTAGTCCAAAGGGAATTAAATCAAGGGGTGATAGTGCACGGCTCCGACACGCAACCTAATTTAGTATGGCAATTTAGTCTTTACTCATGTTTAAGACTCGATAAAGTTTAACTAACTTTATAAATTTTTAATGTTGTTGTTGTTGTTGTTGTTGTTTACGTGGCTTTATTTTAGTTTCAAAAGTTTGAGTGTATTGGCTTATGGAAAGGTACACGCAGAAAGGATATCAAGGATGAACGAAGCTTCGGTTTGATGATAACCGAATGACAATGTACGAAAGGTATGTACATTTATTAGGACATTATCGGACAAAGTGGATGTCATGGATGAAGAAAGTATATATATTTATATCTATATTTATGTTGCTACTAAAAGATTTAAATACAATATAACTTGTATACATTAGTAAATTTCCAAATACATTTCATGTGTCATTTATATAAATGTATACACTTTAAAAGAATGGATAAGCAAAATGATTAAGCTTGTACTTAAAAATGAAGTAATTGTCGACATAATTATTCCAATTATTATTGAAAATATATACTATATTTGTAGAAAATTTGGCGTAGGCTCGGATGAATATCCGCATTTGGTTTGGGTGAGTAATGTCAAAAGTCTTATAACAAATTTTACCAAATTTATTACTAGGCTTAATATTATGCTTATAAGTTTATGTTTTTAAAGCGTAAGAATATAAAATATTTCAATTCGGTTATGTAAAAGTATAAGTTTCTATTAACTCGTTTCATTTAAGTGACACGTTATTAGTTTTGCTATTAATACTACTAATGATATATTGCAATTTGTGACGAAGAAATAATATATATATAGATTGCGGAAGAACGGAAATGAGTCGACACAAAAACCTCAAACACTATATACATCATTTGGTCAAATGGCAGAAATATATGTTAACATTACTACTTAAAATTAGAACGATTAAAACTTGGAATGGCTTCCTCATACATCAAATGACCAAACCCCGAACTCAATTTTAAAAACCCCTTTGATTTATGGGAACCCTAATTTGTCGATTCTATGATAAAATGATGATGAAACTGTAACAATCTTGACTCTTGTATAGATGAAAGAGGGAAAGGAAGCCTCCTAGCTTTCTTGGCCTTTTGCTTAGGGTAATACCCTTTTCTTGCTCTCGTCTCATCTCCTCAGCCGCGCATGGCATCTCTAGGGTTGACTAGGATGTAGCTTAGATGGATTAGGGAAGGTGACAATTTGCTTTCTGACTTTGACATTCAAAAAGAAAGGAAACACCTATATTGGTGTTTGTTCCTCTTCTGCATAAGTCGATAAGAGAAAAGAGAGGCTGGTAGGGTAGGAGTTGACCTTCAAAAAGATGGAAGAAGATTTCCATTTTTATGTTTCTCTTGTATGTCACTCGAAAAGAGAGAGAGGGAGGGAGCAGATAAAGAAGAAACGTGGGTGAGAGAGTGATACAAGCTTTATCTCTTTTGTTTTATTATACAAAACAGTGCAATTGGTACCCCGTGTTTTGTCGAATCCTCGAGTAAACGTACCTTCCCGGTACCCGAAAAATATAGGAATTATATTTTTGGAAACGATTTCTTAAACGTAATAATATAACATTATTATTATGTAGAAATTTAATTATAACTGTTTTCCGTTACAAATTTGGCATCGGTATACGTGCGGTGCCGTGATTTTCTAATTTCACGAGATGACATCTCATTTTTAAATCTCAATATTGACATCTGTCAGAAAATAACCGATTTGAATTTTCTGACGTGATAAATATTATTATAATAATCCGAAATTTTACGGGTTGTTATAGTCTACCCACCTTACAAGAGATCCGTCCCGGATCTCAGTTTACGTTACCCGATAGAGTGTCGGGAAAAAGGTGATGGTATTTGGAATAAGTTTTGGATTTTTCCCTAGGTT
Source organism: Chrysanthemum seticuspe (assembly GCA_019973895.1). NCBI lineage: Eukaryota > Viridiplantae > Streptophyta > Magnoliopsida > Asterales > Asteraceae > Chrysanthemum > Chrysanthemum seticuspe. The sequence goes on along the minus strand of BPTQ01000007.1, from coordinate 135,773,630 downwards.
GTTCTAGGGTTTCCCCTTTGGGTATGGGAACCTAGGTGTTATGCCAGCAGCACATCCTCTATCTGAGGAGCCATATTTTCTGGGGTAGTTTCATTGAGTGAAAGTTCTAATTCTTGATGTTATGAGGTTTCACTATTTTGTTAGTGTGGGCACCTCTAACTTCTCGTGGTCTTATCAAAACGCACCCATTTATGGCGTTTCATGATTCTAAGGTATATGGGTTGATTCTTAAGGGATGAAGAAACATTTGTTTTCGAATTTCTCTTTCGACTAAATGTTTATACAAGTTTGACTAAGACCAGATTTCAAAATCGATAGTTGTGTAAAAATGACACATTTTCACAAGATTTGTAAAACTGGTTCTTAATTATGGTGTGTATAAGGGAAATTTTGCGAAACTTTTAGTGTTTCGGCATTTTGTCTCATTTTAATGAGGGATTTGGAAAGTATTATTGTTGGATTTTAAAGGGGAATCCTCCAATTTGGAAACTATATTGTAGCAAGGATGTGTAGCAGGATATAACATTTACCTATAGCTACTAGTAGAGTTTAGTTGTCTAAGTTGGGTAGGGTTAGGGGTTTAATGGTTGGTGAACCTCATTGTTTTCTATGGTTTTAGGTGGCGGTGTGGGATACATCTCTAGGTTAGGCTTAGTTACCAAGGAGAACATTAGTCATTTCTGTTTATGAGGTATTAACTTAAAACACTTTTCGAGGAAATAAGTGATTAATAGAGTGGTTCTAGAATACTTTTCAAAGTATTAAGAAACACTTTATTTTTGTGAGGTAGTAGTGAATTTGTAGTTTACTTTATGGTGAAATGGTAGGGTGGTAATTTGGTTTGTAGAATAATTCATGGAGTGGTTCATAAGGTATTTTGAATATAATGGTTCGTGGGATGATCGGAAATAGTTTGTATGACAACTCATTTATTTAGTTTATAGGAGGATAACAAGGTAGGCATTGTTATTCTTAAGAGGTGGGTGGAGCTTCTAGGTACCAAATTTTCAAGGTAGGGCGTAAAATTTTCAAGTTTCTGTGGGGTTATATGTCATTTACCGTGCCTTTCTATATTTTGCCAAAGGTTTATTGTTCTTTTTATTGCCTATTCCCACCAGGGGATCTTTCTCATAGGTGCTATTGGAAGGTTGCTCCTAGAATGGTTTGATTTGTCCATGGGGGGTAAGGTTTAAGGTAGGAGTGACTATAACATAACCCGATTGTGATATGATAATATAATACTGTGACGCCAGTGAGTGGCTTATGATTAAGGAATGCCAGTGAGTGGCTTATGATTAAGGAATGCCAATGAGTGGCTTATGATTAAGGAATACCAGTGAGTGGCTTATGATTGAAGAATGCCAATGAGTGGCTTATTAAAATGATACATGTTTATTAAAATATTATCATTAATCAAAGTTCACTGGACATAACACTATTATAACTATCCTAAGTATTGCAAAATTCACCTCTGAGTCGGACATAGGTGATCAGGCTATGTCCCACTGTCCCTGGTTGAATATAGGTGATTAATCTATATTCAACCGAGGTTCAATGAATTTTGAAATACTTAGCTTAGTTACGCTAGTAATATGTCCCAATACTTTTAAAAGTTATCTTAAAGACTAGAACAATTATTCCATTTATGTGAGGGAAAAGGTGCAGTGATGTGATACATAAATATACATATAGGGGAGATAATTATAACCTATAATGAAATTGGGTGAGCAGTGATAAAACATGTATCTTATCAAGTATGATCTCAATAGGATCATAAGTGAGGCATCAGCTCGGCAGGCAGGCACGTGTCGGTCATAGGGTTAAGCTTTTGTAAAAGTGGTTATAGTCTAGGTTTTAAAATACCCAGTTCTCTATAACATGGCTCTGATACCAATCTGTAACACCCCCAAAATGGCTTAGCGGAAGCACACAAGTGTTGGGGTGTTACTAAATTGATATCACAACATAAGCATAGAACAACTTTTTTTCATAAAGAAACTTTTATTCATTCTTGAAGACAATGTTTACATTATTGATTAGTGCGGAAAAATGGCCCATTACAAAAAGGTGGTCCCGATACATAAATCAGAGTCGTCTATGACCATGCCATGCCTTTGCCTTGCGCCTCCAAAGATAAGCTATCACCTCAAAACCTGAAGATACATGCTAAAAAGTGTCAACACGAGGTTGGTGAGTTCATAGGTTTATTTAAATGGCACTACAGTATACCATTTAACATTCAGATTTGATGATCATTATGTTTTGCATAATGCCATATAAATTTATGTTTACATTAGATAAAAGAATTTTATTAGTGGACCATAAGTAGGGTATATGAACATTACAACAAATATAGTGTCATATATTATATCTATTACGCTAGCACTAAGTTCATGCAACCGAAGCTACGATAGTTTCTGTATGCAAAATGTAGTCATACAAATAACGAGCCCATGGCGAGTGTTTATCCCAATACACTCGGTTCCGACATGCTATATGTTTCGCCTTGACCCATGCGGGGCCAACCGAACAGGGGAGTCACCTACAATAGATCTATTTATAACATTCGCGCTTCCCAGCAGGAATTGACGTTTCATGTAAAGGGCAATATGGGATCTAAGGACTTAGGCTAAGCTGCGTAATATTCTAAGTCAAACATTTTGATATGGTCCATAAAATATCTATGTGTGATGTTACTTTAAACAAGAAATCATTCACATCATATCAATCACAAAACATAGTATGCATGAAAATGCACAATAAAATTATTTAAGTAAAATGAGCATGTATCTTCCCCCAAAACAAGTATAAAACAGTTTAAAGTAGGGGCTGTGAAACTCACCTTGGCAATTAGTAGTCCAAAGGGAATTAAATCAAGGGGTGATAGTGCACGGCTCCGACACGCAACCTAATTTAGTATGGCAATTTAGTCTTTACTCATGTTTAAGACTCGATAAAGTTTAACTAACTTTATAAATTTTTAATGTTGTTGTTGTTGTTGTTGTTGTTTACGTGGCTTTATTTTAGTTTCAAAAGTTTGAGTGTATTGGCTTATGGAAAGGTACACGCAGAAAGGATATCAAGGATGAACGAAGCTTCGGTTTGATGATAACCGAATGACAATGTACGAAAGGTATGTACATTTATTAGGACATTATCGGACAAAGTGGATGTCATGGATGAAGAAAGTATATATATTTATATCTATATTTATGTTGCTACTAAAAGATTTAAATACAATATAACTTGTATACATTAGTAAATTTCCAAATACATTTCATGTGTCATTTATATAAATGTATACACTTTAAAAGAATGGATAAGCAAAATGATTAAGCTTGTACTTAAAAATGAAGTAATTGTCGACATAATTATTCCAATTATTATTGAAAATATATACTATATTTGTAGAAAATTTGGCGTAGGCTCGGATGAATATCCGCATTTGGTTTGGGTGAGTAATGTCAAAAGTCTTATAACAAATTTTACCAAATTTATTACTAGGCTTAATATTATGCTTATAAGTTTATGTTTTTAAAGCGTAAGAATATAAAATATTTCAATTCGGTTATGTAAAAGTATAAGTTTCTATTAACTCGTTTCATTTAAGTGACACGTTATTAGTTTTGCTATTAATACTACTAATGATATATTGCAATTTGTGACGAAGAAATAATATATATATAGATTGCGGAAGAACGGAAATGAGTCGACACAAAAACCTCAAACACTATATACATCATTTGGTCAAATGGCAGAAATATATGTTAACATTACTACTTAAAATTAGAACGATTAAAACTTGGAATGGCTTCCTCATACATCAAATGACCAAACCCCGAACTCAATTTTAAAAACCCCTTTGATTTATGGGAACCCTAATTTGTCGATTCTATGATAAAATGATGATGAAACTGTAACAATCTTGACTCTTGTATAGATGAAAGAGGGAAAGGAAGCCTCCTAGCTTTCTTGGCCTTTTGCTTAGGGTAATACCCTTTTCTTGCTCTCGTCTCATCTCCTCAGCCGCGCATGGCATCTCTAGGGTTGACTAGGATGTAGCTTAGATGGATTAGGGAAGGTGACAATTTGCTTTCTGACTTTGACATTCAAAAAGAAAGGAAACACCTATATTGGTGTTTGTTCCTCTTCTGCATAAGTCGATAAGAGAAAAGAGAGGCTGGTAGGGTAGGAGTTGACCTTCAAAAAGATGGAAGAAGATTTCCATTTTTATGTTTCTCTTGTATGTCACTCGAAAAGAGAGAGAGGGAGGGAGCAGATAAAGAAGAAACGTGGGTGAGAGAGTGATACAAGCTTTATCTCTTTTGTTTTATTATACAAAACAGTGCAATTGGTACCCCGTGTTTTGTCGAATCCTCGAGTAAACGTACCTTCCCGGTACCCGAAAAATATAGGAATTATATTTTTGGAAACGATTTCTTAAACGTAATAATATAACATTATTATTATGTAGAAATTTAATTATAACTGTTTTCCGTTACAAATTTGGCATCGGTATACGTGCGGTGCCGTGATTTTCTAATTTCACGAGATGACATCTCATTTTTAAATCTCAATATTGACATCTGTCAGAAAATAACCGATTTGAATTTTCTGACGTGATAAATATTATTATAATAATCCGAAATTTTACGGGTTGTTATAATTTACTATATGTAAGTTAATTGGAACGCATTTGGTGAGATGAAGATGTTGAAATTCTATTCCCCATACGGACAATCTTGAAGAAGGTCGAGTCTACAGTCTGTTCTACATTTTCTGCTACGTGTTAGAAGACTAAAGACGAGTTGGCTTTAACTATAAAAAGACTTCTTCTTATTCCGGGCATTTATCCAAAAGATTGTCATATTAGGGGAGAGCACTAATTGGGGAAGAGTGAAAATTCATATTTAATCCCTAACTATATTTGCTCACATTGTTCTTCGGCAAGTTGATTCTCACAAGATTTCAAGTGTTCTTCTCAAAAGGTTTATAGTATATGGGCTTACAATATGTTCTGATTCTGAAGTATCAAAACCAGCAAGGCGTAAGGAGACACACATCTAAAAGCACAACGAGTACACATGATGAACTTAACACTTCTACCTGATTGAAGTTATTCCAGGAAGACAAATGTCATAACCGCAGAGAAACTCAGTGTTTGACTCATGTCTTTTAGTGTTCTTATTCCAACTACGTGGGGTAAGAGATGTGTTAATACAAATAAGCCGTAAAAACGTTTATTTATATTTTACGATCTTCTAATGTTTTGTCGATAACAAACGTAAAATCATTTTAATGAAACAAATAAAATACGTAAATGGTTTGAACTAATAGTTTCTAACATATTCACATTTTCACATAAAACACTAAAACAAGTATAAGTGATTTTATGATTTAATATTACATATGTACAACAACTAGTGTTTACATATTTGGGTAAAATATACACATAACTAGTATGTAGTATATTGGGTAATATAAATGGGTAGAAACTTAAGTATCACAACCCATTGGGCAAATACATTGAATGTAGTTGGGTACAACCCAAAGCCCATGACCCATGGAGCTTGACCCATAACCCATTGCATGACATCATGCTTATATCATACATGGATAATATCCATAACCCATGGATCAACCCATACCCAAGTGAGCAAGTGCATTGCACTCAAAAGATACATTGTATCTAGCTAAAGATCCATGGTTCAACCCATGACCCATAACCAAAATACCCATGGGCAAAAGGGAGCGTCCCACGGATCCCTAGCTTAACGCTAGACGGATCCCTTGTGGAAGGGATCCGTGGGATCCGGGGAACAGTAGATTTTTTCTTCTATAAATAGTGAGCCATTTCTTTATTATTTCTCACCCCTTTCTAACACACTTTCTCCCTGAGTTAAAAACTCCCTAACCTCATATCCAAGAGATCTATGTTTGTAGTTTTGTTTTTGTGTGATCTTTTGGGTTCTTCTTAAAGGAAAGACCACCACCTTTGAAGTCGAGCAAGCTCAAGTCCATGAGTTGCCATGCTTCCTCATCATCAAGGCTACTGAAGTCTTCTTGTTGATTATTCCTTTCTTTCTTCTAAGAAGTTTAATGTTGAAGACATTAGTGAAAGATGTCTTAAGGGTCAAGACGAAGACATTAGTGAAAGGTGTCGATCGTCCTTATTGTAGGCATTAGTGAAAGGTGCCTAGAAGCCAAGTTACAAGAGATTAGTGAAAGGTGTCTTGAAGATCTAGCCACAAGACATTAGTGAAAGGTGTCTTGAAGATCTAGCTAAATGCATTAGTGAAAGGTGCCTTAGATGTACATTCGATATGGTGTGTTTCGATGTACAAGATAGACTAGTATTAGATCCAAGGATATTGATATCCTTGATGATGTTGTAAAGGAGTAGATCTCCTTTGGGATTAGTCGTTGGTGTAGTGCGGTAGTAGTTCCTCCATTTCAATGGAACTAGGTGCTTAGCCTAGTACCTAATAAAGGGTAGGCGACGTTGTGTAGGTGTAGTTCACCTTGGAATGAAAAGAACTAGGTACTTAGCCTAGTACCTTATAAAGGGTAGGCGACGTTGTGTAGGTGTGGTTCACCTTGGAGTGAAAGAACCCGGTGGTTAGCCTAGCACCGTATAAAGGGTAGGCGACGTTGTGTTAGGTGTGGTTCGCCTTGGTGTGAAAGAACTCGGTATTTAGCTTTGTACCGGAAAAAGGTTAAGCGACGTTGTGAAGGCTTCTCTGCCATAAGGAGATTGGTGTAGTGTTTACGAACTCTCGAGTAGGTGACTCGGGGAGTGGAGTAGGGCAAGGAAGGTGTCCTTGTAGCCGAACCACTATAAATACTCGCGTTGTGGTTTTGTGCTTCTTACTCTTATCTTTTCATTACTTGCCTTTACATGCTTGTTTATCAACATCCAATACACACATCCAAATAGATTGACATAAGTCGATCTAAATAGATTAAAAGGATGTTTTAATTGGCAAAACTATTCAACCCCCCCCCCCCTTCTAGTTTTTCACTATTGGTATCAGAGCTTCGTTACCAAGTTTCTTGAAGTATATTGTACTTTAAAAACTTGATACGATCCATGGTTAATTGAAAACTACAAAGAAGGTTTTTCATAAAAACAAACACCATGTCTTTTAAAACTATATGTCTGGATGTTGATTTGATAACAACATTTTTTTATTTTACTTTTTCATTTAATTGCACTAATCTACCTTGTCATGTTGAGTTCATACCCACCAAGCTATAGGAATCGCTTGGTAATAAGAATACCTTCCTTAAGAAGGTATCTTAAACGCAAAGGAGCGGGAATCGTCTAAGTGACATCTGTTGTGTCATTTATAAAGACATTCCTAAGTGCGCTAGAGGTATGATTTTCTTTTTATTTTTGCTTGATAATTAAGTATGCCTATTTAGGTATTTATATGATTATCTTTTGTGCATATACATGTTTTACATGAAACTTCATTAGGAAGCCTCTTTCTCACATACGTGTTATATTTCTCGTCAAAAGTAGTGGTATATAAAACTTATGTTTTATCTCTTTTAATCCAATAATAAAACAAAACACGAATTTCAAAAATTCCTCCTTTCCCATAAATACTCCCACCGTCAATCACTCTATCCCCACTTTTTCAAATCTTCCAATTTCAAAAAATTTCTCTCATTCAAAACTTCATCTTCCTCTCCATTTTCGTCTCAACCGAAACCAAGAAGGATCCTCTTCAACATGGTTTACATCGCCCTCGTGCTCATCGCCTTAACACTTATCGCACGTGTGTTCCCTATGATGAAGTTCACATACGGAGACATTTACTTTGTGTTGTTAATCTACATCGGGGTTATATACCCAATCCTTTGTATCATTCTTAGCATTAAAATGAAATATTATTAATAGTCTAGTTTATCTAGGTTATTATTATCATAATGTGGTTGTCATTTCTTTTGATTTATATGCTTCACATTCTTTCGTGATACATTAGAAGTCATGTATGCATGCTAAAAGAAAATGTAGGATAAAACACATTTCGTGGTATAAAATTGTAAAACCTATGTTTTTATCAAATCTGTTTCTGTTACTACAGATCCACGGATCTCGGAAGTTATACTAGCCGGATCCCTTTTGAAAAGGAACCGTGGGATCCGTCTTACTGGAGAACAGTTTTTCATGCAAATTAAAAACCACTTTTCTTCTAAAAGTTATACTCCACTAGAATGTCAAAACCATAAGTGAGTTAAGTGTCTTTCTTGTTAAAAACCATTGTTAATAAAAATCTAATAAAAACGTTAGATAATCATAGGTTGACCACAAACATCACTTTTTGTTAACTCGTCATTTCTATAGGTTCAACTATGACGCATGAATATGAGTTTGACTTTTCACTCACTAGCGTCTACACTCCGAACATCTCCCTTGAACCCAACACACCTGGCATTCATGTCCGTGGGTTCAACAACCTCGAAAACCGCCACTTCCACGAAGGACGTATTGTAGACACCTCTCTACAATTCGAAGAAGGTATCAATACCTCCTTTCGAGCCATAGGATTAGAATGTCTTCTTGAAATCAACGAGAAGATATGTCCAAGGTTCATAATGGAATTCTTCCGTCAAGTTGAACTCGTTCGTAACGAGGATCGCTCCCTATCTCTTTGGTTTTATATCAAAAACCAAAAGTTTACTTTAACCCTTGGGCATTTTGCTCACATCCTCCGAATTCCAAATCATGGACAATGTGCCTTCACCGAAGATTGGTCTCTCGATTCTCTCTTCAACTTTCGTGAAGAAAATAGTCCATATTGTTCACACATACCCTCCCCGGAAGATTTACATCGCATAATATGCAAACCTCGACCATATTACTCCGATCCAAACATTATCTTCACACGGGACATCCAAGAAGAGTACAAGCCCCTTGCATTCATCCTACGTGAAAATGTTTGGAGTCTTAGGGGAAATCGAGAAATCCTTCCCGCTTGTTGTGCTCACATGTTGTACTGTTTGCTAATACAACAACCATACAATCTCGCCTACTTCTTCGCAAGGCGAATTGTAAATCTTCAAGGCTCCAAGAATAAACTCATCCCCTATGGAATGTTCTCGACGCGCCTTTATCACAACGTTATGCACTTTCATCCTCAATTTCAAAGTCCGTTGTACGTACTTGTGAACAAGATGATGGAACTACTAAACATATCTCTCATGAAGACTTTCTTCATTCCTGATTCCACCAACACTCATCAATCACGTAATGATCCTCCTAGCGAAAACACTCAAGGAACCTAGTAGTATTTCAAATAGGATCAATCCTCTCGTACTCGTGCTTTATCAATGTAATCCAATTTCTTTCATGAAATAATGCATTGTCAAGATCATCTTTAAACCAACCTTGAGATATAATGCATTGTCAAGATCATTGCATACCTTTAGTAAAGGTTCTGCTGAGCAGATGGGCGGATCCCAAAGTTTGTGCTAGACGGATCCCTACACTTAGGGAACCGTGGGATCCGGCAAACAGAAAATGCAATTGCAAGCATTATATTTCAAACATATCCTTAGAACACCTCACACTAAGCTAAACATAGTATCTTAAGGCAAATTAAGTCCTTATCAAGATAGGTATATCCTTCCTACTCACACATAACTCACCTAGATCACACTCTAAGAAGCTTGTAGATCTATCGTTTCATTTTTAATCCATTACTCTTCCGCTCTTAAAATCACACTTCATTTTTCACTTGATCCCTCACATCTAGTCTTAGAAATCTGTCGATTATGGAAAAATTGATCATAAATCATCCTTACCTCAAAATTGATCAAAGTTGATCAAATTCTAGTTTTCCCATCTCAAAGCCTTTAGGATATTTTCCAAAACACTATCCTAAGTTACAACCTGATCTCTAGGATCATTTAGCTTCAATTGACACTCTCATCCTTAGTGTCATCCTTGCTCATCCATTGGTACTCATGAAAGTTCCAAATCCTTCCATAAAAGACAATCATTAACTACATCACTCATTAACTTCAAGTACTTAAGCACCCCTTCATTTAAGACACTTAGGAGGACTGAAACACTCAAGATGATATAGATCTTAGATCTTAGAAACATCATTTCCACTCTTTCATAGCTGCTGAGAGCCGGATCCCTAGGATTAGCCTAGAGGGATCCCTCTGAGGAGGGAACCGTGGGATCCGGATGTCAGTTTATGTCAAATCTTGCTAAAACAATCATTTCAATTCATCTTTCTAACTCAAACACTCAATCTCATCTTAAATGAGTTCCTAGATAAGTACAAACTCTGAAGTTGACTCTTGTGCATGTTAATCATCACATTCCAATGAATCTTAGTGGCTGAAGGCTTAAATGCACTTTCCAAATCTCTTGGTTTATAAACCAAATTGTTAGGACTTCCATAGTCATCACCTTCATCCTAACTTTCAGCACTCTAGAAACCCTTAAAAACCTCTTGAAGTCATCTCATCATAAGGAAAACTCCAAGCAGTAACCTATCTACCAAAGAACCACCTATGAAAAAGGCTCGTGTTATACATGAAATCTCTTCAACCGAATCATCTCCGGTCAAGCCAACAAATGATAGGATCTTTCCTCAACCAAGCAAACCAATTCCTAAAAGGATAGTACCCACAAAACTACCTATGCCAAACACCACCATACCTCCTAGGCCAAACAATATCATCTCCACTAAACCATCACCATTGGTTCCTAGAGCTATTTCATTTACATCTCCATTATCATCACCACACCTCTACAATTTAGAGGATTTGCCTCCTAGGCCGTCTCATCCGCCTCTGCCGACAACATTCTCCTCATTAGGAGGAATAATGGTAAAAAATCAAGGTGTTGAGTCAACACTTGCTCTGGCTTCCTTTTTGCCGTTTCCATCATATAATCCCATTTGGATTATGAGAAATCATCAAAGTCAACCACCCGAACATATGGAAGTTGACACTTCTCTACCACCACCATCATTCTTGGTCGAGCCATTCTCAAATGCGCCTCCACCAATCCCTCCATCATTCGAAGCTCCACAAGCCGCTTCACTTGATCCTTCGCATCAAGCCATTTCGTTTCTTCCACCACCATACCTAGCCATGACAAAGATTGCTATCATTGTCAACATGTTGAAAGTTTGATACATGAAGTACGAGAAGACCAAAGTTTCATGTTCTATCATCTCCTCGAACGTTTCGACGAGATTAAACCTAAACAAAACATGAGCTAGAAGATTTTAGTGGTGTCCTAGCATCAAGCGATAGTTGGTCTAGAAATTCCTAATCATGTATTTTCTTATTTTCTTAGTTTTAAGAGTCATGTATATCATAACTCTAGTTTTGTTAAATGAAATTACATGCTACTTGTTATATTTCTAAGCATTGTATTCATATTTCATTTTTGTGATAACATTACTTGTTATATCACCTTTGCTGAAATTAATCATCAGCTAATACGGATCCCTCAGAATTGCCTAGACGGATCCCTACTATGAGGGAACCGTGGGATCCGTGTGACAGAAAACTATTTTCTACTAACTTGGACCACATTTGCAGGAAATTGTGAATTATACTTGTTGTCTAACCTTTGTTTTATAGTTATTCAATTTACACATGAAGACTTTGACATCCTAAAGCTAGGGGGAGCTTTATGTCAAAGCAATACATTGCAAATTACTTGCAATATTAGGTTTACATTTCGTGACATCCCTTTGCAAAATTGCAATCATCAAGGGGGAGCACATTCGTCACTTAGACGAAATCTTTTGCAAACTTACTTGCAAACAAACTAGATTAGTATCACTTTCTTGACGCCCTTACAAAGGGATGGACTCGTCAAGGGAGAGTAAAGACGAGATCCTTTCCCGTTACTTGCTCTCTATTTTCTTTTTATTTCTTTCACATGTTTTTCTTAAAACCAATGTGTTGCTTTCTTTCGAAGCTCTTTTTGTTTCGAAAAAACGGGGGAGAAGAAAGTAAAACTACAAATTCAAACTTTTACGAATTTTAGCTTTTCCTTAAAATAATTTTATGTTTTGTCATCAACAAAAAGGGAGATATTGTTAATACAAATAAGCCGTAAAAATGTTTATTTATATTTTACGATCTTCTAATGTTTTGTCGATAACAAACGTAAAATCATTTTAACGAAAAAATAAAATACGTAAATGGTTTGAACTAATAGTTTCTAACATATTCACATTTTCACATAAAACACTAAAACAAGTATAAGTGATTTTATGATTTAATATTACATATGTACAACAACTGGTGTTTACATATTTGGGTAAAATATACACATAACTAGTATGTAGTATATTGGGTAATATAAATGGGTAGAAACTTAAGTATCACAACCCATTGGGCAAATACATTGAATGTAGTTGGGTACAAACCCAAAGCCCATGACCCATGGAGCTTGACCTATAACCCATTGCATGACATCATGCTTATATCATACATGGATAACATCCATAACCCATGGATCAACCCATACCCAAGTGACCAAGTGCATTGCACTCAAAAGATACATTGTATCTAGCTAAAGATCAATGGTTCAACCCATGACCCATAACCAAAATACCCATGGGAAAAAGGGAGCGTCCCACGGATCCCTAGCTTAACGCTAGATGGATCCCTTGTGGAAGGGATCCGTGGGATCCGGGGAACAGTAGATTTTTTCTTATATAAATAGTGAGCCATTTCTTCATTATTTCTCACCCCTTTATAACACACTTTCTCCCTGAGTTAAAAACTCACTAACCTCAGATCCAAGAGATCTATGTTTGTAGTTTTGTTTTTTTTGTGATCTTTTAGGTTCCTCTTAAAGGCAAGATCACCACCTTTGAAGTCGAGCAAGCTCAAGTCCATGAGTTGCCATGCATCCTCATCATCAAGGCTACTGAAGTCTTCTTGTTGATGATTCCTTTCTTTCTTCTAAGAAGTGTAGTGTTGAAGACATTAGTGAAAGATGTCTCAAGGGTCAAGACGAAGACATTAGTGAAAGGTGTCAATCGTCCTTATTCTAGGCATTAGTGAAAGGTGCCTAGAAGCCAAGTTACAAAACATTAGTGAAAGGTGTCTTGAAGATCTAGCCACAAGACATTAGTGAAAGGTGTCTTGAAGATCTAGCAAAAGGCATTAGTGAAAGGTGCCTTAGATGTACATTTGACATGGTGTGTTTCGATGTACAAGATAGACTAGTATTAGATCCAAGGATATTGATATCCTTGATGATGTTGTAAAGGAGTAGATATCCTTTGGGATTAGTCGTTGGTGTAGTGTGGTAGTAGTTCCTCCATTTCAATGGAACTAGGTGCTTAGCATAGTACCTAATAAAGGGTAGGCGACGTTGTGTAGGTGTAGTTCACCTTGGAGTGAAAGAACTAGGTACTTAGCCTAGTACCTTATAAAGGGTAGGCGACGTTGTGTAGGTGTGGTTCACCTTGGAGTGAAAGAACCCGGTGGTTAGCCTAGCACCCTATAAAGGGTAGGCGACGTTGTGTTAGGTGTGGTTCGCCTTGGTGTGAAAGAACTCGATATTTAGCTTTGTACCGGAAAAAGGTTAAGCGACGTTGTGAACGCTTCTCCGCCATAAGGATATTGGTGTAGTGTTTACGAACTCTCGAGTAGGTGACTCGGGGAGTGGAGTAGGGCAAGGAAGGTGTCCTTGTAGTCGAACCACTATAAATACTCGCATTGTGGTTTTGTGCTTCTTACTCTTATCTTTTCACTACTTGCCTTTACATGCTTGTTTATCAACATCCAACACACACATCTAAATAGATTGACATAAGTCGATCTAAATAGATTAAAAGGAAGTTTTAATTGGCAAAACTATTCAACCCCCCCCCCCTTCTAGTTTTTCACAAGATGTAAGAGACATTTTCTGATAATAAAAGAGGTACACAATGTGTGATAATTTTGATCACATCGAAATCATCAGGGGAGAGAAATGTGTATATTGGGGAACAACTGTTTCACATGATCGAGCTTAATCATTTATTTCGGAGATGACATCCGCAGAGATAATCAGTGATTCAACCTGCTACTTCAATGTTATCGGTTATTCTTTCCTTGAGCATTTGAGTTCTTCGGGTTCTTGAGCTTCATACACTATCATCAGGGGAGAGAAATGTGTACTTCAAGGATGTTCAACAGATTCACGTGATCGGACTTAATTATTTATTCCGAAGTTGATATCCGCAGAGATGATCTGTGACTCAATCTGCTACTTTGGTGCTATCAGCTATTCTTTCTTCGGGTATATGCGTACTTCGGGTTCTTGAGCCTCATTCAAAGAGACTGGCTGCATCACTTCAACTACTTGGGGGAAGTGGTCTCTTGACACTTTTGGTATGCATCACTTTGGACTTCAGTGGAAAGAAATATGAGAAGATTTATTCAAGTGTGAGATGATACGATGTTGTTCTTGTTGATGATACCCCGAACGGAGAATCACGATGATCATTCTTAAAAAGAGCAGCAAGATTTATGATAATGGTGTGCTCCTTTGTGCACCTGGTTAAGTCAAGCTTGAAAGAGAGCTTAGAATCTGCTCAACAAGAAGATTTTCGGTTTGGGGGGAAGCTACCAAAGTCTCACTTTCAGAAGGTTCAAGTTCTGACGACGATTCAAGAGCCTCGGAAGCTTTGGTGGTGAAAGTTTAAGAGATGACGATTTCTATCTTCTACAACGTGCTGAACGATATCCTTATCTCGGTACTCGTATCATCATCTTCTTAAACTATATCATCTTCTTTGTATATATTTTTCAAAAACCAAAATACAAAAATATAAAACCAACAAAAGGAAAATAAAAAAATATAAAACCAACAAAATCCATAAAAATCAGAAAATTTGAAAAATTCCAAAAATATTGTTTTCTCAAGACATGTCTTCTGGTATCGATAACATCTACGGTCTTAGAAATGTCATTCAATAATGGCACGAGACTTAAGATGAAGTTCGAGCAGAAGGTGTAAATATTTTTCTAAACATGTCTCAAACTATGGCTTGCAGTTATTTCAGACTGTAACCCGCACTTAAACAATGGTTTGCTATTATTTCAGATATGTAACCCGCTCTTCAAAAAGGAAACTACTGTGTTAAACCAATTTTCATAAATATCGCACACTTATCCAAAAAAACTAATGATGAAAGCATGTCGACAAAAAGACGGCTGTTCCTACACAAATGTTTTTCTTTCTAAAGATTCTTCAGAAAAATATTTGTTTTTCAAAATGGTGGAAAATGAGTTGCTTGAAAATCAATCAGACTTGGAGTTTTCATAAATTTGCAAACTCAATCAATGACTTCAGCATTTTTAAAACTTTTCGTAAAATGAGTCATTGATTGAGGGGGAGAATGTTTTCAAATTTATATCATCTAATGGGCTTATTTAATCATCCTAAATACTTAATTAAAAAAAGTGTTTGCCAACTTTGAAAGGCTAGGAGCCTAGGATATGATTGTTAGAATTAGATGGTTTGAGTTTGATGATTACACATTATCCTCATGCCTTTATATGATCTGAGTGAATGATTTTAGATGTTGGATTGACTTTTATTAGTCAATTGCTGTTTGGGTGTTGTCGACCACCATATATCTGTCTATATGTGTTGACTAACGTATGCAGATAAGATGGTTTATGAGAACGTTCCCAAAAATGTTGATGATTGGGTGCTAATAGGAAAGGGCAACAATATCTTGGGTCGACAAAAGAAGAAACGAAACTTAATTAGATCTCTATGGATATGTTGCATGATATATACAACTTCAGAGGTCTCACTGCTTTAGCAGATGGTTTTCTTCCAGCCTTACAGCAACAACAGAAGCAGCTTAACCACCTTACATATCTTTGTGCACGAAAAATAGTGATGATACCATGTTCGTATTTCTCATGGTGGAAAATTATTGTTTGAAAATAAATTGGACTCAAAATTATAAAAATCAACCGGACTCCATTTTGTTAAAACTTAAGTCACTCAATCAACGACTACGGTCATCGATTGAGGGGGAGAGTGATTTCAAATTAAATATTTTCAAACGATATTTCTTCAAATAAGTCCATTTGTACAAAATAAGTGGTGATCTAAAGATTTAATGTTATTTCAAGGTATGATTTTCGTTAAACTCAAAGATCGTTCAAAATGAAATTTTCTATTTTACTTAAAGATCTCTTAAAAATTATCATACATGACACTAACAATCTTTAATGTCAAAAATTGTTCCTTATCAGTTAATTTCAAAATTAAATCAAGCCACGTCTTTCCTCAAAATTTTCTAAATGATTTAAATCAATTAGGATCACGAATCTCAAAAGGTTTGAAATTTTTGATTGGGGGAGAGATCGTGATTTAAATCTCAAATCTGTTTAAATGGTGATTGTTTCAAAAGCACTCCTTCCTCCATGTGCCAAACGATTTCTAATACATCATGCACATGATTGAGGAGTAACATTTATCCAAAAACCAGAAGAGGATTTAAACCAGGCCATATTTTCTCTCCCCTAATGATTGTGATTTATAATACATGATGCACATGATTGAGGAGGAGCATTTATCCAAAAACCATAAGAGGATTTAAACCAGGCCATATTTTCTCCCATGTTTTCTAAACCTATTTAAATCACTTGGGATCCAAAATCTCAAAGGATTTGATATTTTTGATCGGGAGAGAAAATGTGATTTAAATATGAAATAATCTGATAATAGGTGATCGTTTTGATTTAAAGTGCAGGCTGCTCTCCCATATGTGCTAAACGCTTTCATTATTTAACGCACATATTGAGGGGGAGCATTTCAAAAGAAAATAAACTATTAAGGTACAAAGGTTTCTATGTTTTAACATAAGTACCTTGATTGATTTTGAAACGGTTTCTCTATGGCAAGTGTGATCGTGGAAGTACTTCAAAGACCTCCTTCCTCTATGTGTTACATGATTTCAAACAACCAACGCACATATTGAGGGGGAGCATTTACCAAATAATAAAAGGCTTTTTCTATGGAAATTGTGATCAAGAAAATACTTCAAAGTCCTCTTTCCTCCATGTGCTAAACAATTTCAAAATAATAGAGCACATGTTGAGGGGGAGCATTTCTAAATGATAAAAAAAACAATTAAGGTACAAAATGCTTTGATATTATATCACAAGTACCTTGATTGATTTTCCAAATGATTTTTCAATTGGTTTCAAGAAGGAAAGAACTGTACCAAAGGACCGACCATTTTACTTTATGCATTGGAGTTATAAGGATGGTAAGGTTAGGTATTAGTTCCCATGATCCCGCCAGAGCCGGAGGGATCTACCCAGGGACAATCCACTAGTGAGTGTAGAAGTCCTTAGGTATGATGAAAAAAGGAGATACGTGAGAATAAAGGAAGAGTGCCGACTGAAAAAGAGCTAGAACTGGAATAAACCCAACAAGGTTCTAGTGATGAAGTCTCGGTAAGCACTGAAGCGGTTGAAGAATGAAAAAGAAATGTAAAGTGAAAAGGGTGAAAAGAAATTGCCCTCCAATAATTCAACCTTATGGCAGAAATCGGGTTCAATACATATGTTACTGGTGGTTACTAAGGTAACTACGGTATTGAAGACAATATGTCATGGACCCAGTGACGCACTGCATTAAACTTCCCTAGCTACTCAAGTTCTCTTAAAAGAACTTGTTTCATTCTCACGGGGAACCTATATAATCTATCGACTTTCTCTTAGAGATGGTTGATATTGAAGAAGGAGACCCTCTCCCTATCTCCGAATAGGAAACCAAAGTGCACTATTGAGCTTAGAGTTAAGATATCATCACAATAAATCTCATTAAGACACAAAATAAATGAAGACTTGCTATTTCACACAATGTGGAACGTAAGATAATATATTGAGAGTCCTACGCATTATCCTTGAGGTATTGCCAGAACATCCGAGTGATATGTAAAATATTCACGATGAAGATGGAAATCCTTCTAGAGCCAACATCAAACAAGCTCTTGGTGGGTGACATGTGAGATTCTTCAAGAATCAAGCTTGTGACGACTGGATAGACACGATGGGGGGATTCAATCTTGACTCAACCTTGGTCCAGGAAATGAATTGACGAATACTTTTGAAAAAAATTCGATGTACAATACTACTATTTTCTCTAGCACATCATATGTGTATTCATTTTTCAAATACAAAAAGTATTTCTGATTGAAAATTGATCTTTCTAATAAAACCTTCGTCGTATTGCAAAACTCTCTTTATCTTAAGCAATACGCGATTGTTTTTCAAATCAATTTTTCATCAATCAGTGAATCTCAATTCGTTGGTTCACTCACTCTGTGTTGTCTACTTTGGGACGCTCCAGTTTGAGAACGGCTAGATCAAGCTGTGAAACCCTGTCAAGGAGATTCTTAGGAATTCTACCTGATCACAGGCAGTATTTATACTGATCAACGGGGAACCGTGGTTCTTGCAACCCTATTCAACGAAAGTGAACAAAGACACTTTCATGTGTTTTATTGCTAACTGTTGTTTGCAGGAATATTTGGCGGTTGCAGCTGATCGATATTGAGAAGTAAATTCATAACTGCATGCTCACAGCACACATACTTAATTGAAGAAAAGAATGACAATCAAAGACATACAACGATGCTTCCGCTACTCTGATGAAAAGATGTCATGATCCAGAAAGTGTGAGCATGTCGGTCCAAAAGCCACAACATCACATGAAGGCGAGACAACAATGGGTGATTCAGAGATTTACTGTGGCTGATGATCTCAAAGAAAGCTCAAAGATCATCAAAACGTGGATCAGTTAAAGACCTCCACTGAAAGTACAAAGTATTCGGACTTTGAAGAATCACTGCTAAAGCACAAAGATTGTGGAACTTGAAGAATTGAAGTCCACGAGCTAGAGCATGAAGTCTACAATAGAATGCTAGGGTACAAAATGTATATCATGGGGTAACCTCCCTTATGGGGAGATTGTTGGGATTTAAAAAATCCATGTTGAAGAGTCGGTCACCCCAATT
Organism: Chrysanthemum seticuspe; assembly: GCA_019973895.1. Lineage (NCBI taxonomy): Eukaryota > Viridiplantae > Streptophyta > Magnoliopsida > Asterales > Asteraceae > Chrysanthemum > Chrysanthemum seticuspe. The sequence continues at coordinate 135,754,596 of BPTQ01000007.1, read as the reverse complement.
ATAGTCTAGCGTATTGTAAGATATAGGATTTCACAAACACATCAAACCAAATCTCTATGGGGCACATACAATGTTTTAGAGAGAGAAAGTTCTAGAGAGAGAAAGGGAAGAGAGTTGGGAACTATGTGAAACTAAGAAAAATGGTATTGAAGCTCCAACCCTCTACCTTGGGAGGTAGAGGGTATTTATAGTGTCTTACAATAAACGCCACCTACGGGCTGTGGATCAGGCATACAGTGGGTAAAGACCCATCCGTCCTCCACGGTGTTACTTAACAAACTACTTAATAACATAACTTGACTACGACTACGAGCTTTCTAACGAATACATATACTTGAGGTGACCGACACTTTAACGACTGAATTTTCTAATTCCTAACAATCTCCCCCTAAGGGAGGTCACCTTAATTTACACAGAATACAAACAGATATTACATTAAGATTGTTCTTGAATTATTGTTTAAGTTCTTTGATCAGTAGCTCGTAGTCTTTGATTCTTCATGTTTTGCATGTTTGGTTGATTCAAGTGGAGGTCTTTAACTGATCCACGTGATGATGAGTTTTGAGTCAGCTTTGAAATCATCAGCTTGCATAAATCTCTAACTCTTCCATTGTGGTGTTGACATTATGTGTCGTTGTGACAGTGGACCGCCATGCTCACATTCTGGATCATGATTTCTTATTATCAGAGTAGCGGAAGCTTTAGTTAATTCATGATATTTGCAGCAGCGTAGCAGAAGCATGGAGTGAGAATATCAGAGTCATTGATGCACTAATCATGATTTCTTTTGAAATGAATGTGTTGTGTGAGCATGCGGCTACAGATTGACCTCTCCATTCTGATCAGCTGCAAACGTTGGACGTACCTGCATAAAACAGTTAGCAATAAAGCGCACGAAAGTGTCTTTGATCACTTTCATTAAATTGAGGTACACGGCCCACGGTTCCCCGTTGATCAGTACAAGTACTGCCTGTGATCAGGTAAAATTCCGAAGAATCTCCTTGACAGGGTTTCGCAGCTGCTCAAGCTGTTCTCAAACCGGAACGTCTCAAAGAAGACAACACGGAGTGAGTGAACCAGCGAATTTGAGATTCACTAATTGATGAAAAGAGATTTGAAAAACAATCGTGTACTGCTCAAAATAAAGTGTTTTTGCAATACAACGAAGGTTTTAAAGAAAATCAATTATCAATCATAAACACCTTTTATTTTTGAAATATTAATACACAGGCGATGTGCTAGTGAAAATGATTTTAAAGCACAACGACCGGTTTTTCAAAGGTATCCGTCAATCCATATCCTGAACCAGGATTGATTCAAAATTATGAATCGCCCCATTGTTTTTGTTCAGTTGTCACATGGTTGATCTATTGGATAGATCACACATGCCACCTACCAAGAGCTTGTTTGATGTTGGCTCTAGAAGGCTTTCCATCTTCATTGTGAATATGTTTGCATATCACTCAGATGTTCTGGCAATACCACAAGGATAATGCGTAGGACTCTTAAAATATATTCTCTCTTTCCACATTGTGTGAAACAGAGAGTCTTCATTGATTGTGTCCTTAATGAGATTTATTGATGATCTCGTGGCTCTAGACTCAATTGTGCACATTTGGTTCCTATACCGGAGACTAGGGAGAGGGTCTCCTTCATCAATATCAAACATCTCTAAGAGAAAGTCGATAGATAATGTAGGTTCCCTTGTGAGAATGAAACAAGTCCTTTTAAGAGGAACTTGAGTAGCTTGGGAAGTTGTAGTGCAGTGCCTCACTGGGTCCATGAAGTCTTGTCTTCAATACCGGTGTTACCTCGGTAACAGCCAGTAGCATATGAATTGAACCCGGTTTCTGCACTAAGGTTGAAAATAATGGAGGGCTATTTGTTTTCACCCTTTTCTCATTTATTTCTTTTTCATTCTTCAACCCCTTCAGTGCTTACCGAGACTTCATTACTAGAACCTTGTTGGGTTTACTCCAATTCTAGCTCTATCTCAGTCCGCACTCTTCCCATATCTCACTTTTCTCCTTTTTTTTTTATCATACCTAAGGACTCTACACTATCTAGTGAATTGTCCCTGGGTAGATCCCTCCGGCTCTGGCGGGATCGTGGGAACGAATACCTAACCTAACCATCCTTATATCACCATACATAAAGTAAATTTGGTCGGTCTTTTTTGTATTGTTCATCAGCCATTGGAACCAATTGAAAACCATTTGAAAATCAATCCAGGTACTTGTGATATATTATCAAAGCGTTTTGTACCTGAATTTTTTTTGATATTTTAGAAAACGGCTCCCCCTCAACATGTGCATCATATGTTTGAAATCATTTTAGCACATGGAGGCAAGAGGAAGAATTCACTTCTTTGATAAGTATTTTCTAAAAATATCGACATCACTTTCCCGATCAAAATCAGTGTTTCACATATAGTTAAATATATTTTCAGGAAAGAATGTGATTTTCAAAAATTTGCTCCCCCTCTATATGTGCATCTGATTTTGAGATTGTTTAGCACATATTGGAGAAAAACTGCACTTAGAGACAAATCAACCACGTTTTAATCCATTTTGGTTTGATGTAGATGCTCCCCCTTAACATGTGCATGGAAAATTTGAAATCGTTTGGCACATGCAGGGAAGGGAGCATGTTAATCAAGTATTAAACCATTTTAAATTAATCCTTTGAGAGTTGTGATCTCTATTGATTTAAATTAAATTTTGAGAGCTTTTGAGGAGAATAGTGGTTTGCTTTTGAAAGACATTTTAACTGATTAAGGATTAGATTTTAAGACTTTAAACTCCATTGATCAATCATGCATAAATATATTTTGAAAACATAATATTAGCCAAGGTCTTAAATCAATTGTATAAAACATTGTTCTTTTTGATTATGCAAAAGTAGACCTTGCTCTTTTACGTGCCAATTGTTTGAAAAATAACCTTTTTGATTGAATTGAAATCATTCTCCCCCTCAATCAATGACATGAGTTGTTGATTGAGTGTTAGAGATTTTGACAAAGATAAGCCCGGATGATTTTCAAAAATGGAGTCCGAGGTATTTTCAAAGAAATTTTGTTTTCATTAGATGACAAATATTTTTCAGAAGAATCATTAGACGGAAAAATATTTGGAAAGAAAACATTTGTCTTTTTGGTGACAAATATTTGTTTTAAGATTCAGAGCATGTGATTTGAAAAAAAAAATTAAGCATGGCTCTGTTCTTTCCTTTTAAAAACGGGTTACTGCCTGAAATGACAATAAACCACCATTTTTCTCTGTCTCATTTTTTTTAATAATAAAGCAATTTATGTACATTCGAAGAACATCTAAAAACCCGTGACATTATTTGAATGTCAACAAAAAGTCCGTAGATGATATCGAATAAAGAAAAACATGACAAAATAACAATATTTTTTGGGATTTTTCAAGGTTTTCTAATTTTTATGGATTTTGAAAATTTTATATTTTTCTAGTTTTCTTTTGTGGGTTTTTGAAATATTGAATAAATATATACAAGAGATAGATGAAGAAAAACCATTTACTCCTCGTCTTCATCTTGAAGACGTCTGAGTGTTTCCTGTTGTAGACTCTTTAGACCAAGTCGTGGAAGGATAAACTCAAAACGTTATCTAAAAAGAGCTTTGGTGAAGATGTCTGCTAACTGGAATTCAGTCCTCACAAAATAGAGTTCTACCACACCTTTTTCCACTTGTTCCCGAATGAAATGATGTCGAATGTCGATGTGCTTTGCTCTTGAATGTTGAACGTTGTTGCAAGCGAGAGCAATGGCACATTTGTTATCACAATACAGAGGGATTTTGTTGAATTCAAAGCCATAGTCAGATAATTAGGATCTCATCCATAGGATTTGAGCACAACAAGATGACATGGCTATGTATTCAGCCTCTGTAGATGATATAGAAGTACTCATTTGTTTCTTTGAAGACCAGCTCACAAGCTTATCACCCAAAAACTGAGCACCTCCAGACGTACTTCAACGTGTATCTTGACATCCTGCATGGTCAGCATCTGCATAGGCTGTTAGTGACATACCGGTGTCCTTCGGGTACCAAAGTCCCATGTTGATGGTACCTTGGAGATACCGAAATACCCATTTAACTGCTTCAAGGTGCTTTTTAGTAGGCTTAGCCTGGTATCTAGCACACATGCATACAACGAACATAATATCTGGTCTACTGGCAGTAAGGTACATCAGGGATCCAATCATACTACGATATTTCGTTTGATCTACCATGATCCCTGAGTGGTCCTCTTCTAGTTTGGTACGTTCTACCATGGGAGTGTCAACGGTGTCACAAGTATCAAATCCAAATTTCTTTAAAATTTCATTTGCATATTTAGATTGATTAATAAAAATGCCTTCGGGACTTTGTGAAATTTGTAATCCCAAGAAAAATGACATTTGTCCCATCATAGACATTTGAAATTTGGAACCCATCTCATTAGAAAAACGGTCACATTCATTGGGGTCAGTCGAGGCACAAATAATATCAATCAACATAGATTTGAACGTGAATTAAATGTTTGCCTGACTTTCTGGTGAACAATGTCGGATCAACTGCTCCTTTGCTGAATCCAGTAAATAGAAGAAACGTTGATAGCGTATCATACCATGCCCTTGGAGCTTGCTTCAAACTGTAAAGAGCCTTTTTCAAGCGATAGACATGAGTAGGATGCTCTGGATTCACAAAACCTTCCGGTTGACTGACGTATACGACTTCTTTAAGATCTCCATTAAGAAAAGCCGTCTTTACATCCATCTGATAGACAACCATGTTCTTACTTGCAGCATTAGCCAGGAAGATCCCGATTGCCTCGATACGTGCAACTGGAGCAAATGATTCTTCAAAGTCAATACCCTCCTCTTGACGATATCCTATTGCAACTAATCGAGCCTTGTTCTTTAACACATCACCATTCTCATCAAGTTTTACTTTGAAGATCCACTTTAGAGCAATGATCATAGCACAGTCAGGAGCAGGTACTAATTCCCATACAACTAGTCGATCAAACTCATGAATTTCTTCTTGCATGGCATTGAACTAGTTGTCTTCATTCATGGTAGTTTTGACGTCTTTTGGTTCGATCTTAGAGAGTACGGAGTTGAAGAAGCACCATAAGGCATCAGTTGCAAGTTGTTTACGAGTGGATACTGGACGAGAAAGGTTTCCAATGATGTTCTCCAATGGATGATCATGTGTCCATTTTCTGAGGTGTTCATGTGGTTGTTGTTGAGGAACTAAAGTAGCAGAGTCGATTTCTCCTGATGAAGATGGTTCTGAAGATGATTCAGGAGCAAATATGTTTTCAAATGGAGCATCTTCGGGGAGTAGGAAAGGGATTATCTCCATCATAGGTGCCAGACACAATTCCATGATGTACACTCGATGATTGATGATTTGTTGATGAGACAGAGTGATCAGCAGCAGGCGCTTCTTGACTTAATGACATAGAAACTGAAGGGTTAACTTCATTGACAGGGATAGGTGCAGTCTCTGTTGATGGATTTGACAGATCATTAGCAATTGGCTCATAGTGATCATCAAACATTGGATCAAACAATTTCTTTATATCATCTTCCGAGGGAGGTACATAAGGAGTTGCTAGTGAGAGATTTTGTACAAGAGTAGAACTGATGGGACTACTTGATGAAGGTTGAGATGCGGGTCTAGAACTGGGTTGTCCTGGAGCCATTTGACCGGTCAGCTCATCGAACGTAACGTGAATTGTTTCCATGATATTTCGGGTTCTTTTGTTATAGATTCGGTAACCCTTCTTGTTTGATGCATAACCTACAAAAACTCTAATGTCCGCCTTAGCTCTTAATTTACCTAAATCTTGACCGTCATTCATTCGATAGCACAAAGCACCGAAGACACGAAGGTAGGAGAGACCAGGTTTTCGTTTATGGACAAGTTCGTATGGAGTTTTTCCATGAGAGGTGTGTATAAGGGAACGATTTTGGGTGTAGCAAGTAGTGGCAATGGCTTCAGCCCAAAGAAACATTTGAACCTTTGAATAAATTAGCATTGTTCTTGCGGCTTCCACAAGAGTTCGATTTTGTCTTTCAACTACACCGTTCTGTTGAGGAGTTCGAGGAACACTTCTTTGATGACTGATTCCAACACTTTCATAAAATTGACTTAAGTCTTTGTTAACAAATTATGTGCCATTGTCTGTTCGAACAATTCTAACAGTATTGTTGAGGCGAACCTGAAGCTGCTTGATGAGTTTGATGATGACATCTGGAGTTTCATCCTTTGTCCTCAAAAACTTTACCCAAGTAAATCGAGAGTAGTCATCTACAACGACTAAAATATATTTCTTCCCATTTATCGTTTGCACTCTCATTGGTCCGCACAAATCCATGTAAAGGGTATGAAGAACTTCCATTACTGAGTTTGTGGGTTTGGGTTTGTGGGCATATTTCTTGCTTTTTCCCAGTTGGCATGCTGAACAAAGATGATCTTTTTCATACTTTAACCTGGGTAAGCCTCTTACAAGATCCTTTCTGGAAAGATTATTAATGGTGCCGAAGTTCAAGTGATTGAGACGATGATGCCATAACCATGATTTTGTTATCGAAGCCTTTGACAACAAGCAGATTGGAGAACACTTCATCATGTCTTCGATAGAGATGGTGTATAGGTTTGAACCACGTGTTCCTCTTAACAGTTCCACACCATCAAGTTCTCTAACGAAGCAGGTATGTTTTCTAAAATCTACCTCTAGATCGGAATCACAGAATTGACCAACAGAGAACAGATTATGTCCAAGACCTTCTACATAATATACCCTGGAGATTACACTATTACCAACAACATAGTCTCCATAACCCATAATTGCACCGAAATGATCATTCCCGAATCTAACAGTCCCAATGAATTTACTCATGAAGTTCATGAGTCGCGACCGGTCTCCAGTCATATGCTTGGAACAGCCTGAGTCCAGGTACCACAGAACGATTTGAACGATCTGCAGTTGAACACGGACAAGAATGGATAACTGGATAATTGGGATCCCCATGCAAGAATGGGTTCCATTTGGTTAGTAACAGTAATTGGAACACCCACATCAGAAGTAGAAACAATGGAATCATCAGGGATTGATGCAGTGCTAGTGTATGCGTTCGACCTATTCAAAGTATGTTCACTTATTAAGGGAATAGTTCTACCAGTAGGCATCCATTTCCTAATGGGCATTGATCTAGATAATTTGGGGCACATCTCATTAAGATTGAATTTGCGGCCAGTAGGTATCCACTGATAACCTATGTTACTAAATTTCCTTCCTGTGGATTTCCACTTTTTTCTAACCTTCTTCCGCCATTTCTTTCTACCCTTCTTAGCTTGATTTTTGATATTAACAATCTTAACAGGGCATTTAACATCATTAATCAACTCATTAACACCACATTCATGATTAGTAACAGAAACCAAACAATCATCATTACATGTTTTGCCAAAAGTAGCAGAATTTGAATTAATTACACTACGCTTATAGCTAATACTAGAATCAACACGATTCGTTTTATTCAACTCAAACTTAATGTTCCTAGGGTGGTCTTCTACTTTCTTCCATTGCACATTCTTAGCTTGCGAGGTCCTATCTTGCTTTGTATTGTCAGGAGGCTTTGACCCGCTTGCTTTAATGTGACTGATTACTCCTGTAGAGGGAATGGGAACATTAGTTGGTATTACTAATTTTTGCTTTTCAGGTTTAGAAGTGCTGGGATCTAAACTACTTGAAGGCACATTGAAGCTTACATGCTTAACTTTAGGCACTGAGTGAGGCATATCAAGATTGGCAGTCTTAAAGTCAGTCATAGAACAAGGCACAACTATTTTATCCTTCTTACCAACGGGTTTAGGGCAAGTTGCTCTTAAGCATTCTAACAGTTCCTGAGATCGTTTGGCCTGAATGCAAGCAAATCTAATTTCTCTATCAAGTGGCTTATTTATGAAATCCTCTTCTACAATCTCACGGAGATATTCTAAACTATCCTTAAGGTGAGCGAAATAGTTATGAAACACAAGTTCGTTATTTTTTTTTGGGTAAAAGGAAAAACAATCCCCGGTTAAATATATTAATCACCCAAGTCAAATAAGTATAATGGAATGTGGCTGAAGTACCACATTAACCTCAAGCCTAGCTTGAACAACCACTAAATCCGAGTGACACACCACACGGAAACAATCCTTATTACACTAACAATAACTCCAATAGGGAAGAACCATCTAGCCATACACAAAGAGTAACATCTAAGAGCTACCCGTGAAGAATAATAGAATCTAACTTCCATACTTTAATAATATCCAACGCATCTCTTGAACTCTTCCATCTACAGGAAACAAGCTTGAGACGAACCGAGTTGATAATACAATCAACAACTTGATCGATAGACCTCTTCACCTTTCTAAATAAACGATTGTTGCGCTCTTGCCATAACAAATAAGCAGCAGCCGCCAACACCAATTTAGAAATAACACTCCTTGAACTTTTTCGGCCAGCAAAAGGAAGAATCACTTGTATAATAGAATCCATAGACGAATTAGCATTTGAAATACCAGCAAGCGACTTTAATTTATTCCAAACCTGGCTAGAAAATGGGCATTCAAAGAAAAGGTGTTCATGTGAATCCGGTTGTAATTCACACAAAGAACATGAAACGTTACGAGCATCCACATTGTCCCATCGCTTAAGATTATCTTGGGTCTTCAAACGACGCCTCATAATCAACCACATATGAAAAGCATGACGTGGTATACACCCTGGAAACCAAACACATCGAAACCAACCCACATTGTCACTACGGGGACGAATAGTTTGCCAAACCACTTGCACCGAGAAAGGTTGCACATGACCATCCAAAGTCACCCATTCCAATTTATCACGAACACCAGTTCTAATATGCGGCACTTGAATTGCATTTAAATTCGGAAAAGAAGAGTACCAAGACTGCGGCCATATAAATTGCCCATTATGAATATTTCTGTTTGAAATGAAATCAGCAAGGGGACTAATATCACACCAACGATCATGCCAAACTGAGATAGAACTACCATCACCTACATTATAACGAACAAATTGATGAATCAGCGGACGTAATTGAAGAATCTTACGCCACCCACACGACATATTACCTCGACAAGGTATGTCCCAGAAGTTACGACCAAGAAGCTTGTATGCATGAATCCATTGCACCCACAACGACTCCTTGTTATTAATAAGCTTCCAAAGATGAGTAATCATTAAAGCCAAGGTTGTCAAGATCGGGATCCTACCCAGGATCGTTTTCATCTTTGCAAGATCGTGATCGTAAGATCGGATCGGGATCTTAAGATCCTACTATAATGTTATTTCTTAATAGTTTATGTAATTTTATACAAATTTACAAATTATAATACATTATAACCATAAAATACTATTAATGTTTCATATAAATGTTGTCTAAAATTATGATTATAAAATGTTTAAAAAGATTAACATTATGTTTTTTGAATTCTACAAACAAACAACCTATAAATTTGTAGTTTTTTAGTTTGTAATCCGAGAAAAGTAAGATCGGATCGGATTAGATCGTAAGATCGTATGGTCAAGATCGGGATCCTATAAGATCTTAAGCTTGCAAAGATCCTATGTAGGATCCGGATCGTTTTTGCTTTGCAGTATCGTAAAATCGTAAGATCCTAAGATCAGGATCGGGATCCTGACAACTATGATTAAAGCATTATTAAAGAAATCTAACCTCTGAATTCCAAGGCCACCTTCCTTTCGAGGGAGACAAACCACATTCCAAGCGACTTTTGCATGACCACGCTTATACGAACCATGGGACCAGAGGAAACCCCTCATAATCTGCTCTATGTCACGTAAAACTTGAGAAGGTAAAACAAAAACCGAAGCCCAAAAAACATGAAGAGAACCAATAACCGATTGAATAAGTTGAAGTCTACCCGCTATAGATAGCGACTTATTCTTCCAATTATCCACACAATTTTGAACCTTCTCAAGCAACTCCTTGCAATCACGAAAAATCAGCCTAGATGTCACAAGCGGCACCCCCAAGTATTGAACCAGAAGCCTACCTTCCTCAAAAGGAAGAATGTGCATAATGGATAATTTAACATGGTTAAGAACATTGCAAAAGTATGCCGTGCTCTTGGGAATGCTAGGAACCAAACCGGAAACATTTTTAAATTCCTCCAAAGAATCCATAATGACTTTTGTAGAATTCACATCACCATGAGAGAATAGGAACAAGTCATCAGCAAAATAAAGATTTACAAGCTCCAATTTAGAACAATGTCGATGATAAGTAAATAAATCCGAAGCTTGAATCCGACGCCTTAACATGAGAGTTAGAACCTCCATTACTAAGGTAATAAGATAAGGAGAAAGCGGGTCTCCTTGCCGAAGACCTCTTCTACCCTTAAAGTAGCCATGGAGAGAGCCATTAATACTAATCGAGAAAGAAGTAGTATTGACACATTCCATGATCCCCCCAATCAACCGAGCATGAAAACCAAACCCAACTAGAATGTCTTTAAGAAACATTCAATCAACCGTATCATAGGCTTTTTGAATGTCAACTTTAAACGCACATCTAGGAGTCCCATGATCTAAATGGTAATTATGCATTAACTCTTGAGTAAGCAAAATGTTATCCGCAATACTCCTTCCAGGAATAAACGCAGATTGATTCGGGCTAACCAACACCTTCAAGCTCTCTTTAATGCGATTAGCAATGATTTTGCTAATACATTTGAAGAGAACATTACAACACGAAATGGGTCTAAAATCAGTAACCCGAGATGGAGAAGCAACCTATTCCTAAGATGAGGAGGAATGTATTTAACAGTCACAGTATATTTGGAGTCTGCAGATGACTTTGATGCACCATTCTCATTGAAGACAAGTGGCATTTTCCCTTTTACCTGACTCCTTAGATTCTCAATTTCCTTTTGTAAAGACGTTATTTTTTCATTGTTCTTGTCACGAGTGACTTTCATTGAATCATATAACTCTTTAAAGTGTCGTTTAACCTTTTCATTTTCTTCTAGAAAACTCTCATTTTCCTTTTGTAAAGCGTTAACCAAGTTTTGAAGATGAAAAGTTTGAGAACACTGAGAATCTAAAGGAGGAGGCATTTGGGAGCCAGTCACATTGTTCATTTCACCCTTTAATTGTGAAATTTGGGTTTTCAACTTTCTGATCGTGTTACAGTGAGCTTGAATCTGTTCGTCACATTTGTTTATTTTAAAAAGTGCATCAAACTCTGGAACATTTGAAGATGTCATGATGTTTGAGGTTTTGACATTTTCTTTGAGATGTTAATATTTTAGTTGTAAATCAAAATGTTCAACTTCTAGCTTAGAAAAATGTTTTACCAAATTATCGTGATCATCCTGATCAATTTTCTCATTTAGTTCTGAGTTTTTGTTTTCAAGCTCAATGACACGATCATTGGAAACTTTCAAAGCAACAGTTAATTCATGAAATTGAGAAGCAGTAATAGAATACTTAGTAACAGTATAAAACACATCTTAAGCCACACAACTCAATACTAAGTTCTCATTTAAGGTATGCAAATTCTTCCTTTCAATTTCATTATATTTGAGTTCCCGTTCATAATCATTGACTTCAATTATCATTGCATCAAATTCCTTTTCCATTTCTTTAATATCTGAGTCTATCCCCTTTTTAAGACTCTCAAATTGACCTTTTAATTGTTTAAAGAAAGGCATGACCTCAGTTAAATAGCATTCTTTAGTTTGCTCAAAACCCCTTTCCCCTTCAGTTATCCTAGTGGGTGTGATCCTTTTCTTACACGTTTTCTCAAAATCAACAAATAGTTGATAAACAACATATAGGCTGATTAGGGTCTTGCTATTAGTGGAAATTGTTCTCGGAACTAAGTGCATTGGTGTATTAGGAGGGCACACAGTAGCTGCAGGCATTTTCCTAAGGGGAGGGTTTGTTTCAACAAGTTCACTTGCTTTTTGCTTATCCATATCTTTCTTCCAAAAAATTTGTTCAGGGGTCAATTGAGTTTGAGTCTTAAAACTGTTCAGAGAGATCCAATTTTCTTTTGTGTAATCATGGGATTTGATCGTTATGTTCTGCTTTTTACATACAGGATCATCTAGCTTCTTATCCATTTTCTCCCTAGAGCCATCTTCTAATTGAATATCTTCTACAGTGCACTCAGTACAACTAGGTTTCTATCTGGGTTTAAGAATTTCATTGCCATCGTAGATTACTTTTTGAGCAGCTCTAGCTTTCTTACCAACCTCAGGGTTTGGTTCATTAATAAGAGGAATGCTATGCTTATCGCTGAGAACTCTATGCTTAGTGATCAAGTGAGCAGTCTGAATGGTATTCCTTTATACGTGCAACTTATTTTCAAGCTTGTTTTTCAAAGGTTTTAGATTGGAAAAATCATTCAAAAGTTTTGATTCCTTAGCATTAAATTCCTGTTTAAGCACTTTAACATTATCTTGGAGTTCTTGCTTTTGCTTAACAGTTTTAGAAAGCTTTTCATGTAAGGAGTTTAACTCTTGTTTTAACACTTCTTCTCTAAAATTACTTTTTCTAATAATTGTACGCATTTGGTCATCCATTTCCTGCTCACAGGTAGTTAACTCGAACTTAGCACGTTGTTCATAAATAGCAACTTGTTCTTTATAGGCATTCAGCTCAGAGATAACAGAATCATCAGGGGAACATGCAGTGTATTCATCAAAGACATAGTCATCATTGACTGCAGAAGAAGCATCACTTGGTACAATTTCACTTTCACTTTGCATCACATATTGATCATATGAGACAATATTACTATTATCCACATTATCAATATCTGATTCATAAGTTTCATGAGATTGTACTTCGTTATGACTCTTTTGCTCATCAACTTCATCGTATAGTTTTAATACCTCTGAGATGATTGATTCTTTGGATGGACAAGCCTGTTGTGGTGAAGAGACCTTTGGAGAGACCATTGGTGAAATGCTAGCCATGAAGATGGTTTGGGCAGCTGGTTCATCATCAACATCTGAGTCATATGCATCACAATCAGCTACCTGAAATGCATTAGGATGATTATGACCCATGTCTTGCACTGGCTGTTCATCCACATCAGCATCATAGGTCTTGGCATTTCCCTCAGCAAGAAACAGCAATTCCTCTTCATCCAAAACAGCTCCATTATCCTGAGCTTGTACCAGCAACATCTTGTCCTTGAAGTATTCTGCATTTTGAGGACGTTTTGGAGATGTGTAGTTCCTTGCAATGTGTCCATCACCACCACATTTGTAGCACTTGATTGGCTTTACATGTCCTTGATTGGCATTCCTTCCACGATTTTGATTTGCCACATACCCTCCACCCACTCCACCTCTTCCCTGTTCATACTTCCTTCCTTGAATAGGTTGCACCATAACCTTTCCATCTCTGACAGTAGCTTGATTATGTGGATTGGATGTTGTTCTGAGGTTATTGTTGGTGTGTGGAGTGGTATTCATATTTTGACTCACCATGAAAGACAGTTGATTGATGAAGTTTTCCATGAGAGTGTTTGAGTCTGGAGGCTTATATGCTGGATTAGGAATGAGCTTGTAATTACCATTACCCGTGGGTATGACTTGAGAAGCTTTTGTGGTAATTCCAACATTTGTGTAGAATGCTGTTGAATCATTTGATGAGCTTGTTTCTCCCTGTTTAGTTTTGAATTGTTCAAGAATCATTCGTTCAAACATAGCATGTCTCTCATTCTAAAGAAGGAAGGCATACAGTTGCTCATAGTTGGTGTTCTTTAATCCCTTGGTTAGCTTCACAGAGGTGACAAATTTGTGCCATTCGGGATTCATGTTGTTCACAAACTTTGAGTTCAGCTGAATATTTGGCATGGTCATCTTGATATTCCTCATGTCATTCACAAGCTTGTGGAATCTCACGTAATATTCATAGACACTTTCTTCTGGTTTCATCTTAAAGTGCTCAAATTCATCATACAGTTGTGATTCTCTATCTTCCTTAGTTAATTCAGAACCTGAGAGAAGCATCTTAACATTATCCCAAACTGCCTTGACTTCAGTGTTGTGATTGATCAACTTGTAGATGTCTTTTGGAAGACCCTGAAGTATAATGTTTGAATCCCTGATATCAGCATCGTATCTCTTTTTCTCCTTATCAATGAGCTCATCATAGGTCTTTGGTCTGTCCAATCCTAAGATCACTGTTCCATCTGCAGCAGTTTCAAGTATGTCTCTTGTAGTCTCAATCTGATAAGGTCCTTCATCAGTTGATTTGAGAATGTTGACCCCATTTTCCTTTCCCAAACGTACAACCTAATTCGTTGAGCCCATGAGTCATAATCAGTTCTGTCAAGCATAGGTGGACGAGTATCTGATCCAGCTGCTTGAACGTCCTCAGCTACAGTAGAAACAATAGTAGGTACGTTGTTAGACATGATTACAATTTCTGTGGGATTTTACTATTCTTTGATTAAACCGGGAAATAGATTCTTTCACGGGATTTTACTAAACCAAAAGAACAACCGTAGAAATGTAGCACGAAGAAGTAACAAGTCTCAATAGACAAGTAGCTAAACAGTCAACTCGCTTTGGTATCAACTCGCTAAACAATCAACTCGCTTAAGAGACAAGTCGCTTAAAACTCAAGTCGCTTAAAGAAACAACTCGCTTAAAACCCAAGTCGCATAAAGAGTCAACTCGCTAAATAGCCAAGTCGCATACAGAGACAACTCGCTTAGCAACCAAGTCGCATAAACTAACTCGCTGTCAATACAACTCGCTTAATAGCTAAGTCACTTTAGAACTCAAGTCGCTTAAAGAATCAATTCGCTTAATAGCCAAGTCGCATATACCAACTCGCTTCCAGTAACAAAGCAACTCGCTTCCAAGAAACTCAACACCGTGGCTCAACTCGCTTCGTACAATATTTGAAAACCACCACTTTATCAATCAAAAACAGCTAAACCACAATGATTCAAGCCTTCCAATTCAAAACCTAAACACATATGATGATCCTAAACACAAAAGTACAATCAAAATTCAAACTTTAACACTAGAAATTGACCAAATGATTCAAACTCTCCTAAACACTTATAACCCCAGAAACCTTATGAAATCCACCAAAACAAAGAGCATGAAAGATGAGTGATCAAACCATGGCTCTTGATACCAATTGTAAGATATATGATTTCACAAACACATCAAACCAAATCTCTATGGGGCGCATACAATGTTTTAGAGAGATAAAGTTCAAGAGAGAGAAAGGGAAGAGAGTTGGGAACTATGTGAAACTAAGAAAAATGGTATTGAAGCTCCAACCTTCTACCTTAGGAGGTAGAGGGTATTTATAGTGTCTTACAATAAACGCCACCTACGGGCTGTGGATCAGGCATACAGTGGGTAAAGACCCGTCTGTCCTCCACGGTGTTACTTAACAAACTACTAAATAACATAACTTGACTACGACTACGAGCTTTCTAACGAATACATATACTTGAGGTGACCGACACTTTAACAACTGAATTTTCTAATTCCTAACACGTATGATAGCTCGTAGACATTACGTTATTTATTAGTTTGTTAGCTAGTTATTAGTTAGATAGAGTAACACCGTGGAGGACGGACGGGTCTTTACCCAATGTATGCCTGATCCACAACCCGAAGGAGGGCGTGTAGTATGTAGTATAAATACCTCTTCCCACTTGGGAAGAGGTGGTACTTTTCATTAATCCAACCTTTTCTTTTTGTTTTATTTTCTCTCTCTAGAAAATACCCTCTCTTTACTTTCTCTCTCTAAAATGGCTTTCATGTTTTATCATCATCCAAGACCACCCGAATCATCAAACAACATAAAAGAATGATCCTACATGATAGATTGGATAAACAAACTTATCTTTAAGTGTAAAGAAGGGTTTGGAACCCTAAAATACTGCCCAAGTCAGACTATTGACGAACTAGGGTTTGCTCTCCCAAATACTACACATAAAATACAGAAAATTTGAAGTCTATATATAGATTTACACTCTCGACGGCGTCGCCTTTTGATGGTGACACCTTCTGGTCGCCGTCATTAGGGTTTCGTTAAGGACAAGTCATCGTTGGGACGGCGTCATGTGAGGAAGTGTGACGCTTCTGGATTCATTATGGACGTCGTCTTAGAATGGACCTTGGTCGTCTGGTGAAAAAGTCAGGGCGACGCCCTTTTGGATTTAGGCATGACGCCGTCATGTGTTCGAACCAAAATATGAAATGAGCTGTCGCTTGAGACTTTTTAGCGACGGCATCACCCTATGAGTTGGGACGCCGTCAGGCTTGCAAAGCAGCCTTATTTCTTGACTGTGTCGTTTTCTTCATGTTTTCGCTCCTTTTCGTTCAAAAGTGCTTGATTCCAGCAATTTGCTTCTAAAAGACCTAAAATGTAAAAAGGAATGATTTTAAGCAGTAACAGATATAAAGTGTATCGATTTAGGGCTTAAATGACCCCCTATAAATGTATGTTTTAAATCCTTATCATCCAGGCAAAAACCGTGCCCAAACAAAACACTTTGACAAAATGGTGCCACAACAACAAACTCAAAAAAATCCTGAAAAATGGCTCAAAGAAACCGAAAATGCGGCCCGAATAAAAACTCATGCAACAAAACCTCAAACCAAGCATCTCAATCTCATCCTTAAGCAACTTGAGATCACCTTCCAATAAAATGGTCCTGGAACTTAAATCCAGGACATATCTGAACAACAAAAAGTACAAAGACAAAACTAATCCTGGGAACCTGATCCCAAGATACAACCTAAAAACAAAAATCCAGGCAAAATATTCGGTGTCACAAAGAAGTAACATTATGAAACCGAATGAAATATAGCATGAAAAGGCTAAAGCTCATTTCCTGACAAAGTAATGAAAACAGTGCCCTGAAAAACCACTCCCCTAACCAGGCTGAAAAGCCAGGTCACATGACTAAAACACAATAAGGCTTGAAGGCCATATTATCAGGCCCAAGCGCCATCATATATAACAAGAACAAGAACTCAACAAAGCGACAGACAGAGGGTATGCAAAAACAACATGGGAAAGACCTATGGATGGTTAGGCAGACAAAAAGGTTACAACCCACGTACAGGCGTGGCAATGGGGTCACTGTCCTGGAACGCGATCAAACCAAGGAAACGCAAACTCCAAGTGTATAAATTCACTATTTTAATAATTTCAAAACATTTAAGTTGTAACACGGAAACAATTTAAAAGCATTCAAGTCGAAGCTACTTAATGTAAAGTCTCCATGTTATCCTTATATTACTACTTGTATGTTAAACTTAGCCTGAAAGGCTATTTACTAAGACAAATTACAAAAATTCTTGTCACATTATCCTAAACTTGGGAAGTACAAATGACATATGTTAAACCTGATAAACATTACTTGGATAAAAGCATAAAATCAGGATTATGAAAAACCTTTTTAAAACAAAAGGAACATACATCAAGCTCATATGCCATCAGGCCCATACGTCATCAGGCTTTTGTTTACCTTTTGTTAGATCCTTGAGCTTTTCAGGCCTTTGACCACATTTTTCAATTATCTTTGTCTCAAGAATTTCTGTAAACACAATGAAAAGCTATTTGCCTAAAATAATAAGTTACATATTCTTAGAAATGCTAACCATCTACAAATTTCTCACCAAGCTATAAAGACAAATAAAAACAAATTATAAGTCAATTAGAAGATAATAAATTTTATTATCAAAACAATAAAGGTTGGATTTTTACCTTTGGTTTCGTCATTCTCTGGTGTGTTCCTTCATCATGAATATGATACTTTTCTAGACAATTCTCTACTATGGTAGAAGGGTCTATTGAACCACATTCGGCTCCTCTTAAATTCTTCAACAATGCATCCATAAACTCTTCATGCTCTATCACTGTTTCATTATCACAGTATCATAAATCCTCTTTGGCTTTGAACTACTTTCAAGCTCATGGGAAACATTTCGCTGACCATTTTATTTGGTTTTTTAGGTTATGTCTTCCTTTTCCTAAGTTTTATTACCTCATCATCACCATCGTTGAGATAATCCAATGACTTTTATGACTCTTCACTCTCACTATCAGTATACATATTCAACTCAATACCATCAAACTTAGTCCAATGGAGCATTAGTCCAATGGTTGAAGCTCTTCTGCTTGAGTCAATTGACCCAAGTTCAAGTCTCATCCTTGGCATTTGCTTCATATAAGTACCTACCTCCGCAAAATCTATGGGCACTCTGGAGAGACTTTGTGGAATAAGAGCTCAGGGGTCCGAGTCTTGGCTCGTGCTCACTCCATTTGGTGCCCCACTAGGCCAGGAGAGTTGCCGGAGACATTCCTTATGAGGTGTACAATGACTGATGCCAAAAGACACCCGAAGTCAGGGTGTTCCCGACTTCCCGCCTATCTACACCTCTTTGTGGAATACCATCAAACTTAACATAAGCATTGTCATTATCAGTCTCACTTTTAGTATCATATACCAATGAGGGATTCTCATTCTCTCGAATGAGTATACACTTGTAAACATACACAATGCGTTCTATTCGAAATTAAACAACAAATATTCATTTTGCAGTGTACTGTGATATTAATTAAACGTCATGAACTGAATCTACAAGCAAAGTTACAAAACTAAAAATATACGGATCATTTGCTAGATATCCAATTACTCCTTCAACTAAAAATAGAATGTAAATCACACACAGAATATAGATAAAATTTTCTAGCTAATTAAGTCAACTATAATTCAAATAAAAATCATTAACATAGCTTGAACTGCATAGTTTACCTTCTTCTTTTTTCGTCTATCTTCTTTTCATAAATATTGTGGTTCACCTAATATATAATAAGAATTATTTAATTTAAATGGAAAATAAGTATATAATTATTTATAAAAAATATAAATGATAACCTTCAGTAAGACGCTCTATACTCGTTTTACGTTTCTTATTCTTATGTACATCCAAAGTTACATCTAAAAACAAAAAAAAAAACACTGTTAACATACAAATTTGTTTAATATCACAGTTAATAATGATCGATTTAAAAAAGAAAATCAAATGGAATAATAATATCAAACTCTTAAGACTAACAGAAAAATAAAACTAACCTCCAATTTTATTTTTACTAGAACCGGAATAAAAGATTTTAACTGAAAAAAATAATAATAAAAAATATTAGAATAAACATTATAAGAACTTAAAAAAAATTATAACAAACACTAGATTATTCGTTACATTTTTTAATTCCTTTGTTTTCTGAAGTATTCTGAATATGTAGTGGATGATCCATTGAATGCAATTTGATTTTTTCTGGAAATTTTAGTTTTGTGAAGCTATCAGAGTATGTTTGATATTCTAGAAGAGAAGTGACTGTGATATTAGATCATTTTTTTGGGCGTTATAACATTTGGGTCTAAAAAAAGAGAAATTGTGCTTCTAACAAAATGGACTATTATTCAGGGCTTTAAGCAAAAAGATGGATACCACTATTGACTTTTGTATAAAAAAGAGGCCCGTTGTTTAAAAAATTTTAATATAAGACATTAGATACTAAAAATATAATTTTAATTTTTAACGTTTATTCTGAAAATAGTTTTTAGTATGAATGTTTCTTTGTTATGTTAATTGACTATTTAATTTTTTTTTTTACTTTATTTAGTTCAATTAAGAACAAAAAACAAAAATAAAATTCAATTGTTAAAAAAACTAAAAAAAATTCAATGCAAAAACAAAATTATTGTGTATTCAATACTTTAATTTGTTAGTAATTGGTCATGTATAACAAAAAGTTGATAATGGTGAGAACAGGGAAAAATTGACTTCAACCGAACCAAATTACTCAAAATTTGTCAAATTTCCGTTCATATTAGGTTTGATTTCTGATGCAAAAGTTAGAAGACAAGAATCCTTACAAGCAACAATATGATGAAAAAGCAAAACACAACCACTAGACTTTTGATGTCAAAACCGAAATATCAAGTATGTTAAATTATGTATGCCACATTTTTCATAACCTATTTGACAATATGAATGTATGTTCACTAGTCCTGCTATCTATACTTATTCCAATAGACACTTTAATATTGTGAATCACGTATTCAATATGCACACAACGATATTAACTAACTAGAATTAACGAATACCATAAGAAATTTTAATTACTACTAGAGCATGATTGTTACAACGATGCCATTCTTCCAAACCACCATAACGAAGCTTCCAAACCACATAACATAAAACATCTACTATTTACATAATTACAGCCATCTAAAAATGCTACCCACATTAGATCCTATCAACGGAAACCACAAAACACAAAAAGAAAATAACAAAAGCATCCACCTACTTTCACATCAAATTTCTAAAGCTTGTAATACTTGAACCACAACCAACAAATTGCGAACACGTGCCTGTTTTTTGACAACATTAGCAACCAAACCAGAAAGTTCTCCTAAATCTTCGTTTTGCAACTCTAAAAGCACAACAACACACTTACTACTCCAATCTGTAAAACTTTGAAAATACAATAAAAATGTCATATATACCCAAAATACAACTTTTTGAATGCATGATGTATCTGGTCAAATTATGTTCTTTTTGATCACTAGCTTCATCACTAAATTTATGAACATAAAATAATTGAAAAAAAATCAATTTTTGATTCATCAAAGCACAAACATTATCTTAATCATCTGTTTTATAATTGACATAATAAAAAATTAAAAACTAACTAGAAATGTGAACTTTAAAAAATTGAAAAAAATCAAGTTTTGATGCAATGTATCAAGTTTTGAATGCAATGTATCAATTTTTGATGTATCAAAGTGCAAACATTAGCTTTATCACCTGTTTTTATAATTGACATAATAAAAAGTTGGATATCTTTTTAGAACATAATAATAAATAATAATAAAAAAATAAAAAATAAAAAGGCCAAAGACAATTAAAAAAATGAAGTATTTGGTAGGAATTAAGTGTAATGCTTTTGTGTTTTGTATTTTGTATACATTTTATTATTTAAAAATTATATTAAGTTTTATTTTTTATTTTTTTTACATATATGTTATGTTGTGTTTTTTTAATTAAGTATTAGGTGCATGGGAAAAGGTGTTATAATTTCCGAGTACCCTTCATATTCCATCATTGGTCTTCTCATTCTACCAAAACAATCTCTTTCATTTCTTTTGCATATTAAATCATTCTACCTAAAAAAATCTCTTTCGTTTCTTTTGCTCGCACTCCAATAATGTCTACTCCCATATTCGATCAGTTTGCTAGTGTTACGGGTTCTAAGCATCCAAAGGATATAATGATTGCAATCTATAACTCAGAAACTGAAGCTTCAAAACTTGCAGAGGAAGATTTAAGGAATAGGTCAAAGGAGATTCGAAGGCGTGTTCGATGGAGGAGTGAGTTTTTGACCGAGCTGGAGTCTTTGGTTGGGTGGGATGCATATTATCAGTTTGTTTCACATATTTTGAAGATTCAATCAGAAGATTTGGACGATGCTTCTAAACTTCTTTATGATGCCCTCAAAGTGCAGGACCGACTTGAGGAGCTCTTGGTTATGGTTGCAGTGTTGAAGGCGATCTAGTTTTAATTTCGCCTGGTTTTCTTTTGCTTTTTGGGATAGTACTATTTGAAGATCATCTGTGGGGTTAAATTATCTTTTGATTTTGGTATTTTGTGGGGTTAAATTATCTTTTGATTCTGATGATCTTTTAGTTTTTTAGTGATTCTGATGATCTTGTGATTATGATGGTCAAAGTGCAGGATCATCTCGTTCTTATGATGTAATTATTATAACTTATTAATATAACTTTTATTAATATAAGTGTTTTTTTTAAACGGCCCATCTCGTTCTTATATAAGCGTAAACATACAAATAAGTATAATTAAAGGGGTGCTCATGGTCTAAAAAATGGACGGAACCGGCAAAGACCAAACCAAACCTAGCCTAATTATGCAAAAACCAAATACCGAGACCGAATAAAATGTGGTCAGTCCAAATACGCTACAAAAATGTCCTGTTTGTTTGTCAAACAGGACTGGAATGATTTGAACCAGAAAAATACCGGTCTGGTCGGTTTTATCGGTCGGTCCAATCGATCAAATCAGATAGCTCAGCCTTAAGTAGAATAAAAAAAATGTACTTCTATTTTAACAAACTATATTTAGTGATCCAACAGCTATATTTATAAAAATAAGATTCCTCGAAATCACATTTTTAATCTTTAAGTTTCTAGAATATCACATTATAAACAAAAATAAAACGTAAAAAACTTGAATATCACATAAAATAGAAAAAAAAAATTTGTTCGGGTTTTATCTTTTCACACTGATCGGGTTAAAAATCAACCACCCAATATATTAAACTTAAAAGAATGCATTTTCTCTCTCATAATTTGATTTCAATTTATAAAAACATAAACCCCAAAAATCAAATTCCAGATTCCCAAAAAAAAAAAAAAAAAAAAAAAAAACTGATGGCGAAGAAAAAAAGAAATCATAATTTGACAACAAATTCTGTCATTCAAATCGCAGAATTGTTAGGTATATTTGCTTAGTTTATCTTACAACCTTTTATGATATTACCAGTTTTAATATCAGAATAACTACTTAATACAGTTACTTTGATATTAAAAATATCATTAATATGATAGTTATTTTGATATTAACACTGGTACTATAATTATAATTATAATAATAATAATTAATATTATTATTATTATTATTATTATCATCATTATTTTTTTTCTTTTTTTTCTTTTTTTTTTTTTTTTTTAATTATAACATCACTTTCATTAGAAACAAAACCAGTGGATTACAAGAAATTAGTGGGGAGCCTCGAAACAATCTGGGCTCCCACACCTTTAGCAATAGCAAAACTAATCCTACTGAAGATATGAGCAGCCGCGCGCGCTCCAATGTCTTGAGTTATAGAGAACTTCCGGATCCGCTTAAGTAAGGTCACCGCGTCAGCCTCAAGTTCTCCTAAGGAGGAAAATGAGAAAGGGGTGAACCCATATCCAATGTCTGTACATTTGGCTCCGTATTTGATGCGCTTACGTTTGGCGGCTTCAATCACTGCACGACCTGGCACAAAATCCATCATACCAGTTTGTGTGAGGGGGGATGACCCCGTCAAATCGACACATACGTCCTGCCCTCCATCCCAGGAATAGAGCAAGATATCTGCTGGCCGTAAGACTTGCTCCCTTTCTCCACCCAGTCCGATGTCAACCTCTTTACGAGCTGAGACCCCAGATCGAGAACAGATATCAATCAAAGTGTCACGCACTATGTTGTGCCGATGTTTAATACCAATAGTGCCAGCACACGATACAACGTGGTCCCCGTAAATATCCCCTGTGAAAACCTTGGAGCAAGCTGAGCACGACATCTGAACTGAGAAGAGGGGAACGCCCAGCCGATAACATAGTACACATCTGTAAGTTCTGGCATTCATAGTCTGTCCCAGCCCAGCTATCGGGACCACTCTGAGCCAGTCTGAAGTATGGTCTTCCATTTGCGATCTCCATAGGTGTCCTGATTTCATTTATAATAATAACAATGATAATAATAATAATAAAAATAATAATAATATTAATTCATTTATGTAATAGTTTTTATAATTTAAAATACACAGGTTAAGCTTTGGACAAACCCCAAGAAGCAGAAGATATCAGAGGTCAACCGACAAAACCGCATGGCGAACACGAGTTCTAGCCTTCACGGATCTCAGTCGTATGCTGCTATTCGCCATAACTTTGTAAGAAACTATTTAATCATTTTATTTATATATATACATGGTGTTGGGTGTGTCGTTATTGATTTTATTTCTAAATAGTTGACCAGCGGGACTGGGGCGGCGGTTGGAGAAGACTTGATAGAGCTTTACCGTCGGAACCACACGAGGGGCGATGTCTTTGAGTCCCCGTTATCTGAGGCTAGATATGTAAGTATAATTTATTTTCAAAGTCACCCATTTTGATGAAATATAATGCATCAAGACTTATATATTACTTTTCTTGTTTTTTTTGTAACTAAACAGAACGAGATAATACGGATGCGGGAAGAGAGCACCTTCGATGGGACCCGCATGACTGACCGCGAGATTCTGCGTACCGTGATTGGTGGTAAGCAGCGCGGTCATATTCCTGGTGTAGGTCAGGTCTTACCCGACGGTGGAGTGAAGAAGACCTTAAGCGCCTCCCGACCTCGTGATGAAGCGGACGTGTCCTCACTGCGGGAAACAGTGCAGAAACAGACCGAGGAGCTCGCTACACAGAGGAGTCAGATGGAGCAGGTCATGGAGTTTGTGAGGTCATTCCCGGGTTGGCAGGAGCGACTACAGTCCGCCCCGGGATCAAGTGCTACTCCACCAGGTGTGTCGGGATCTGGTGCTACTCCAGAGGGTGGGTCGGGATCTCGTGCTACTCCATCCGGTGAGTCTACAGATACCGGGGACGGTAGTGGGGGTAATGGGGTTTGAGATTCGGATTTATGTTACTTTAACACGTTTTGGATATGTTTGTAGAGAATAACATGGATTAGTATGTCGTTTATGTTCATTATGTGCTAGGATTCCCGTAAATGGATTATACGTATAGTTTTGGACCATTTGCGGATAGGTAGCTTATGTATAGTTTTGTAGATGATCACGCGTTAACGGTTTAGGAACCGTTTTGGCGATTTTGGAAAAAGATAACTATGTTAGCGATTGATGGGTATATATGATATTATGTTTAGCGAATTTGTGTTGTTGTAGCATAAAACAGGTTGTGACATTGTAGATTTTTTCCGGAAAAAATCTGGAAATTACCCATTTTGCAGCAATATTCTGCAAAATGGGTCGGATCCTTTCCCCGGGGACACGTCCCCGGCGAAAGGATAAAAGCTAATTTCATATTATCACTTTCCCCGGGGACAAGTCCCCGGTCAAAAGGGAAACGCAACAGTAGCGTACAGTTTTTGTAGGGGACAAGTCCCCGGCGAAAGTGTTTAACTCAACATTGGTATCCATTTTTCCCGGGGACATGTCCCCGGCAAAACGTGTAACACGTCGGACTAATAACGTAATTAGGGTACTTAAATTAGTGTTAAAAAATAGTTTCCCCGGGGACCTGTCCCCGGCAAAAATAGATGTCACGTCGGATGATAAGGTTTTAAAAGGTACCATTTTGAGGGGTCGTTTAAGTCCTTATTTGATCACTTTTGTATCCGTTATTGCTTAATATCGTTCCTTTTCACTTTTTAGGTCTCTTGAAGGCAAAATGCTGGAATGGCACTTATTTGGACGAAAAGGCGCGAATATATGAAGAAAATGGCCAAAGTCAAAATCGAGACACTCACAGTTGCTGAAACTAGAAGGAGACGGCGTCAGGTGCTACATTGCGACGCCGTCCCAAAATTATTGTGAAGGTCCAGAACCCAAAACTCGTATTTTCAAGAGACGGCGTCTAGTTGTGAAAGAGTAGGCCGTCGCTACCCAGACGGCCTAGATGCAATCCAGACGACGTCAGAAGCTGAAGAGGACGGCGTCACGGACATAAGGTGACGCCGTCGCAAGATTAACGTGGCCAAGACGAAACCCTAATGGCGGCGACACGACGGCGTCACTAAACATAAGGTGACGCCGTCGCATATGTAATCTTATATATAGAATCCGAATTTTTCAGTCTTTGGTGGAGAGTCTTTTGGAGTAAAAACCTAAAACCGAACCTAAGGTGTCTTGTACAGTATTTTAGGGTTTTAAACCCTATCTTACATCAAGATAAGTCTTTACTTCATTAATTCAATTATGTCTTTGATTATTTGTGTGTATGCTTGCATGTTCTCCATGTCCGGCTAATTTACTTGTGTGTTTGCTTAGGAAGTATGAAACTTAATTATTGAATATTTATTGGTTGTTTCTTATCTTAGTTGATTAATGATCTAGTAATGCGATAGGTCATTCGTTGTGTACTTAATGCTTGATTCATCTTTGTGAACCTTAGAATATAATTACCTGAGTAGTTGTAGGCTAAACCATCCAAAGAGCGCCTTAGAGTAGGAGTTTATCATCCCTAGTGGGTTTGTAGACGAGACCCTTTGGTAAGTTCAAAGAGTTAGGGAGAAACGCATACCCTACAACCTTAGACACACAACGCAACTAAGAATAAGACGTGACACTCAACCATCAATAGGAGATAATTAAGGAGTAATACAAACTAAGTAAACACATCTTTAAACTATCATACGAGCACACATTAATTAGACATAGACTCCCACAACCTTAGTTTAGATAATTAGATAATAGTAGAGTAATCGGTAGAAATACCAACCCCCCAAATCCAATACCCGAGATTCGTACCTTTCCATTTTCTAAAAAACATAAAAAGATAAAAAATAATCTTCCTCAACCTTAACCTTAGCGTAGTAACTCCTTACTAGCATTCCTATTCCCCTAGAGAACGATATCAATACCCGTGGCTTACCCTAATTACTACACTACAACGATTAGGTTCACTGCCTAGGGTGTTATAAAACTTGCTCGAAGAAAAGGAAGTTTCCTTGACCCCGAACGACGCGTGTAGCGTTATCAAGTTTTTGGCGCCGCTTCCGAGGAATAGAATAGCTAGTTAGTAGTCCACCTCGTTTAGGTTCTTTGCTTGATTCCTATCAAGTACACTTTTTTCTCATTTTTAGCTTTCTCTTAGTCTATCCCCCTTCTTCGTAACCTTTGTTCGTAACCCCATCACTTTTCATCATGGAAGGTGATAACCAACCACCACTCGATAACCAACAACCAAACAACGCTTCACCACCAAACAAATACCCACCACTCGATCTAACTTTTGCCAACCAACTCCGAGCTCGCATTGTTAGTGAAATTGGAGAGCTTAAGAAACTTAATAGGATAATTGAAAATGCACTTGAAAAAGCCCTTGAGGAATCCACTGGTACCTTAGATAGTGATTCAACCTCAAGTGATTCAGAAGATGAAATTGTAGAAGGAGATTATAAGGTTTTGGAGATTATGGACGAAAGTAAGGAGGAGGAGGAACTTAGGGAGTATTTCGATTCATACCCTAATGGAAAGGAAACTGCTTATCACTATAATGTAGTTAACTTCCCGTGACCGCCTTTCGAACCATGCATAAAAAGTGGTGACCCTAAAAATATCAAAATACCGTGCATGATTGGTTACTTATATAGGGATCACACTTACATAGATTATAAAGCACCCATGAACATAATGTCTAGGCTCTACTACAATTGGATCATGAGAGAAAATTTAGGACCTATGAGGGACCCCTTTTACCCTAGGAAAGTGAGTAACTATGTTGGGAGGGTTAAGGGATTGCATGTCTTCGTAGGGAACTTCACATATAGGTGTGATTTCATGATCCTAGAAAATGTGAAAGGCATTATTGATGGAGTTTTAGGAGATGTGATACTTGGGAGACCATTTATTGAGGACTCTAAGATGGTTTATGATCAAGAGGAAGGAATAGTCAATTTCTCGAATGAGACCGAATGTGTTAAATATATAATGCCTTGCAAAAATAAGAGGTTTGAGGGCATTGATGAGTTAGATGTAGATAGCATTCCGGCCTTTGAAGTTGATTGGAAGGACAAGGTTCCCTATACCGCCTGTCTAGAATTGGGCCCTGAATATATTCGTGATGAGAACAGAGTTAAGATAATTGAATGGGCTTCTAAGAGGAGGAAAACGTAGATGCACGACTATGAGTCTAGCTACAAGACTCTTAAATAAAGAAAAGCGCTTCGTGGGAGGCAACCCATGCTTAATTTTTTACTTGTTAGTGTCTTATATCTTTTATTAATTGTTTATCCTCATGTTTAAATTTGTAAAAATGCTTTATTTTGTTTTTAACCTCGTCTTAATTGCATATAAAGGTATTTTACATAAGGGATAAGTGTAGGGAGGATTACACACGTTTTCAAAAGAAACGTAAACATGAGAATAACAATTAACTAAAAGATATTTATATTTGTTTGTTCGAGTCAAATGCTTGTATCGAGTCATAATGGATGTTTTGCAGAAATTTTTCCAGATTCTAAAGATGTAAATTTTCCAGAATTTTTTTTCAGAAAATCGCTGACCAGTTTTTGTCAGGATAACCTGACGGCGTCAGGATTGCAACCTGACGGCGTCAGGAAGGAGTAAAAACATCAGATTACTTTTTTCTCGTTTTCGGAGTCACTTATAAATTTTTGGAATTTTCCAGGTCTTAATTTTCTTAGAAATTCTGTAAACATCCATTCCACAAGCATTATATCCTAGTTTAAATCGAGTCTTATATATATTATTACCGCCGATTTTACGCGAAGGTTTCGTTTGTTTTCTTCAAGTGTGCAGGTTTAGTTTGTCAAGAAGAAGTTACATAAGATTGGAAGGAGCTTTTCACGCAATAATTCTTCTTGAAAAGGATTTAACAACCACTTTACACGGATCCTACCGAGCTAATCAGGGGAGTATTAGTTTCTTTCGTTTTTAATTACCTACCATTATCATAACTTTGATACTTTCGGGGAACATTGGGGACAATGTTCAGTTTAAGTGTAGGGAGGGAAAATAAAACGGGAACTTTGAAACTATGCTTATCCTTGATTATTTGCTTTTTCCAATTGTGATTGTGTAATAAACCATGAGAAAATGTCGGTTAGGGTAATTTTGGCACCAAATTTAAAATTTTTCATGACATATAAGAGTGGGCCATTAGTCTTAACAAAAGCGTCTCACGGATAGGAAGTTATATGACTAGCACAAAACCCTTTACCACCCAAATTCCACCAAAATGTGAGGATCGCCCTTAGATTAGTAGGAATTAAAGCATTCATCTTTAATGCTTAGAGTGTGAACCGGTAGTATATTAGATTCTAGAACTTGTTTTGTGATGCATTCCGAGATCGCAAGTGAGGCTACACTTGTGTAGTTAGGAATAACTAAATGATAAGAGGCATTAGGATAACCCTTGTTTGATACCTGTAATATAATTACTTCTTCCATATCGGTTGAGTAATTCCCCCCACACCCTTTGCGCTGTACTCATCTTTAGTACCCGATACCCCTAGTTAACCCCTCAGAGCCTATCCTTTTCGCGGTTCTCGTGATACTTCGGTTTTTCCGGAATATTAATGAAGAGCATTGTTTACACCCCACCCCCAAATATACACCCAAATCGCCTTAGCCTACCCCTTATGCACTCACTTTTAGTGCAAATGTTTGTTATCACCCTAAACCCTTAGTTCAATTATCTAGTTGCTTGCATAAGTTGCTAAGTCGAGTCATATCCTTTGTATACAGTTTTGGGACGATTGGGATTCATGGGAAAAGTTAAAGTTTATGAAATGACGGGAAGGGAACGTTAAATTCAAATTCCCTTTGTTTGCATAATAATGTACCCCAAGTGTTTTGATCTTTTCAAATCGGGTCAAATTAGTGTTAGAGTAATAAAAACTCAAGTGTAGGGATATGCCTATAAATCCCTAGTATTTTGATGTTATCGTAGAGGATGGTAGAGTAAAAGTGTATGAAAAAAAAATAAAAAATAAAAAAAAAAAAAAAAATATCGAAAAAAAATAGAAAAAGAGAAAAGAAAAAAATAGAGTGTGAAAAAAAAAAAAAAAAAAAAAAAAAAAAAAAAACGGGCTTCCATCCTACATCTATCTTTAAATTTATGTTTATTTATTTCAGTTATCTAGAGTTTAGAGTGTCGAGTCTTGGCTTAGCAACGTCATTCTTCATATGCAGTTAACATAAAGATTTTTGACTTACCACCACTAAATAGCCTATCCCACCAAACCCTTGTTTCCCTACCGTAAGCCTAACATTACAACCCTTTAAAAGACCTCTTTGATAGTCTTTCCTAGGTGCTTACGCCAAAGCGATGGAGGTTTGATCTATTCTCAAGCCTATGGTAATCTATGTACTAGGACCGGTTAATGAGTGTTTATCTTCCATTTCCTATTTGTTATATTTCATATATACACCCGAGAGAGAAGTAAGTATCCAAACACCCCATGTGAGGTGCTAGTATGTAATTTCCGTGCTTGTTATGACTTTTGCGGGGCTTATATGTGTTGTGGACCGTTTTGAATTAATGCTTCATGACCCCTAACTTATAAATTAATTGGCTAAAAGCACATTTGCTTGAGGACAAGCAAATAACAAGTGTAGGGATATTTGATAAGGTTTTAAAAGGTACCATTTTGAGGGGTCGTTTAAGTCCTTATTTGATCACTTTTGTATCCGTTATTGCTTAATATCGTTCCTTTTCACTTTTTAGGTCTCTTGAAGGCAAAATGCTGGAATGGCACTTATTTGGACGAAAAGGCGCGAATATATGAAGAAAATGGCCAAAGTCAAAATCGAGACACTCACAGTTGCTGAAACTAGAAGGCGACGGCGTCAGGTGCTACATTGCGACGCCGTCCCAAAATTATTGTAACGGTCCAGAACCCAAAACTCGTATTTTCAAGAGACGGCTTCTAGTTGTGAAAGAGTAGGCCGTCGCTACTCAGACGGCCTAGATGCAATCCAGACGACGTCAGAAGCTGAAGAGGACGGCGTCACGGACATAAGGTGACGCCGTCGCAAGATTAACGTGGCCAAGACGAAACCCTAATGGCGGCGACACGACGGCGTCACTAAACATAAGGTGACGCCGTCGCATATGTAATCTTATATATAGAATCCGAATTTTTCAGTCTTTGGTGGAGAGTCTTTTGGAGTAAAAACCTAAAACCGAACCTAAGGTGTCTTGTACAGTATTTTAGGGTTTTAAACCCTATCTTACATCAAGATAAGTCTTTACTTCATTAATTCAATTATGTCTTTGATTATTTGTGTGTATGCTTGCATGTTCTCCATGTCCGGCTAATTTACTTGTGTGTTTGCTTAGGAAGTATGAAACTTAATTATTGAATATTGATTGGTTGTTTCTTATCTTAGTTGATTAATGATCTAGTAATGCGATAGGTCATTCGTTGTGTACTTAATGCTTGATTCATCTTTGTGAACCTTAGAATATAATTACCTGAGTAGTTGTAGGCTAAACCATGCAAAGAGCGCCTTAGAGTAGGAGTTTATCATCCCTAGTGGGTTTGTAGACGAGACCCTTTGGTAAGTTCAAAGAGTTAGGGAGAAACGCATACCCTACAACCTTAGACACACAACGCAACTAAGAATAAGACGTGACACTCAACCATCAATAGGAGATAATTAAGGAGTAATACAAACTAAGTAAACACATCTTTAAACTATCATACGAGCACACATTAATTAGACATAGACTTCCACAACCTTAGTTTCGATAATTAGATAATAGTAGAGTAATCGGTAGAAATACCAACCCCCCAAATCCAATACCCGAGATTCGTACCTTTCCATTTTCTAAAAAACATAAAAAGATAAAAAATAATCTTCCTCAACCTTAACCTTAGCGTAGTAACTCCTTACTAGCATTCCTATTCCCCTAGAGAACGATATCAATACCCGTGGCTTACCCTAATTACTACACTACAACGATTAGGTTCACTGCCTAGGGTGTTATAAAACTTGCTCGAAGAAAAGGAAGTTTCCTTGACCCCGAACGACGCGTGTAGCGTTATCATCGGACGTGTTTGACCGGCGACAATTGGCTGCGGGACCAGGCCACATGTCCCCGGGAAAGGTGGTAAATAGTCCCCGGGAAAAGTATTCCCGAGAGGGCATTGCCGGGGGACTTTCGCAGGGGACATATCCCGGAGAAAAGGTTTCGTATGAGACATGTCCCCGGCGAAAGCCCTAATATTTCGCCTGCGAAAGCCACGATTGTTGTAGTGTTTCATCAACATAAGTATCACCTACAATCATTTCAACAACACAACTATCGCATAAATTCTTTTCAAAATTACAAGTATCAACAACATTCTTTTCCACAACATTACTATTAGCTTGATTATTTTCACCAACACTAATACGCCATACATTATCACCTAAAATACTTTCAACCTATCTCACCAACATTCATTTGAGGAAAATCTTGTTTAGTAAGAATATTGTCTAACCCTTCATCATTACATTCTCACTAAAAGTAAAAAGAACGTTTCCTTTTAGATCATTTCTAAGTGGTCTAGTCTTAATAGGTGGTTATCTTAAGTAGGGTGATTGAGCTTCTTCCCAAGCTCATGCCATAAGCTCTTCAAAAGACATGCTATCGTCATCTTTCTTTTTTATTTCATGATATTTCATTTTAGACGTAACTTGCTCGTCAGACTCATCAATACATAAGTTCTTAAAGTAATATTCTGCTAAATTTTGAGGAATAAGAGCAACATATATTTTCATTGTACCATGCCTTTCAGCCATGTCATACAATGTATGAATATTTGTATCACTTTCAATTATTTTCAAACCTTTATCTAATGAAAGTTCAGGTATACAAAAAACAAGGCCTAAATATTTTGCTTAAGCTTGGCAACTAAAACGTCGCACATTAGACTATACAATATCCTATCAGTGCTACATGCCTTAATTTCCAAAGCTGTCCAATCTTCATAACTTAGAGCATGCCCAATCATAACACTATAACACCAATAACACCGTCCACGTCAGCGCCACATCAGCTTTAACATTTAACATTAACATCCCCAAAAAACACCCACAACCATAACATCCCACTAACATCAATAACATTCACAACAATTTACAAAAACAACTCCTCATTTAGGGGCATAAAAAAAAAAAAAAAAAAAACAAAACAAAAAAACTTTAACGCGTGTTAACCCTGTAACGCCCAGGGACTAACGGCGCAATAACGCTGCACTTCCAAGGGGAATAACGGCTTCACGCCGTTAATATAGCCTTCAACGCCGTTATGACGTTAAGGTAGCACATGCTCTTAGTGATTTGAAATAAAGTACATTATCATTGTGTACTTTAAATAAAATATAATTTGGTCTATCCATTAGACATGTAATAATGCACAAATGAAATTTAAACCCTAATAAAAAAAAACACAAAAAGAAGTAGAAAGTCTTAAGAATTATTATGTGTTAACCAATGGGGTAAAATAGTTTAAATTAAACTTGAAAATACATTTTCACACGGATTGTTTTGAAAAATGACACTCAATTTGTTGTTTTCAATAAGAACAAAGATTAGGGTTTCAGGAGTAAAATTTGTGTGGGAAAGTGAAGTATCAAGATAGGAGGAAGTGAAGTGGTGATGTGTTGGGATAAGTACCGTCTTGCTCGGATCTCAAACCAGTATATTAACTAGAGGTATGAAAAAAAAAACGTGTAAACCATTTGCATAGGTGGATGCCATGTATGTAATAAAAGAGAGAGTTTGGTTCAATAAAGATCAAAGAAAAACTAAAGATCAAATAAACCATTTTCAACCACTCATTTTTTCATCAAAACAATAAAATAAACTTTCATCTTCATTTTTAAAAACTAAATATTTCACAAACCATTAATCGTTAGACGAAACTAATCATACCATCACGACAAGCATAAAATTACCTTTAATTTGATATCCCACATCATATACTTTCGACAAAAATTTTTTTTCCGACTTTTTTGTGGGTTTAGGGTTTACGGTTAGGGTTTAGGTGTTTAGGGTTTAGGGGTTTGACTTTTTTGGGTTAAGTTTTTTAGGGGTTAAGTGTTTAGGTTTCTTACGGTTTAGCGGATAGGGTTTAGGTTTTTGGTTTAGCGGTTAGGGTTTTAGGGGTTTAGGGTTTTTAGGGTTCGGGGTTTAGGGTTTTTAGGGTTTAGGGGTTAGGGTTTTTTAGGGTTTAGGGGTAGGGTTTTTTAGGGTTTAGGGGTTAGGGTTTTTAGGGTTTAGGGGTTGTGTTAATGCAAAAGAGTATTTTTAAAAATTTCATTTATAGTGTAATATATCGAAACCCGCAAAAATCGATAAAAAATAAGTTCGTCGAAAGTATACAATATTGGATCTCTATAGAAAGATAATTTTATTCTTGTTGCAATGGTATAATTAGTTTTATCTAACTATTAACGGTTTGTGAGATATTTAATTTTTAAATATAAGGGTGAAAGTGAATTTAATTAATTTGATCAAAAATGAATGATTGAGAATGATCCATTTGATCTTTAATTTTTATGTGATCTTTATTGATCTCACCCCATAAAAGAGAAAGGAAAATGACGAGAAACCGGGTACATGTTGAGGAGGTAAAATTGTACACCAAGTTGACGAAATTCAAATGTTCTGAGATTAAGTTGAAAAACAAAAAAAACAAACAAACAAAAAAACAAGGTGTGCCAAGATACATTAAAATGCAATTAGCCCAAAATCTTTTATATAATAAAAGAATTACATCATTTCGAAGTGTTTTTGGAAAACCCTTCTCGTTGAAAAAAATATTGGGCCAATAGGAGAGCTCAATTTTGCCACGTAAGCAAAATCATGTGATGTGATTTGTTAATAAAAGTCAAAATTAAATTGATTTTGGTCAAACTTTAATAAATTTGGTGGAGAAATTTGGTTGATAAAAAAAACACATAAAAATATAGGTGTCAAATTTGTGAAAACAAAAACTCAAAAAACGATGAGGTAATTAATAAAACTTTAGTGGTTGATTTTTTTAAAATTATATAGAGTTAAGTGTAATATTATAAACCTCCATGTTTTTTAATAACTTTGTATTATAAACAAATACCCCCTTATACTTTATACCCTTTAAACTTTATATCTTAAAAAATACAATGTATATGTTGTTTTAAAATAACAACATATAAATTTACATAAGATTATAAGTTTACATTTTAAATACGGCAAAATTACTGAAAACAGGAATATAACTATCAAATTGTAAGCACAGTTTACTTTTTAATATAAAAGTAAATATACGCGATTGTACTTATAACAATGATTAATGTAATTCTTATTTATTTATATAAGACTATCTAGAAAAACTTTTTTATAAAACACCAACATAATATCAACGCTCATTATAAAATAAGTATACTTTAACTTTATCAACATTCATTATGTGTTATTAAACTTGCATCTGTGTACAACATAATATCAGTAGTGAAATTTAAATAACAATATCAACATCTTTGTCAGCTAAATAAAATTAAATCTTGAGTTACCTAACAGAAATTTTTATGTGTAAACTTCGTGCGTGCACGAAACTTATAACTATATAATTATATGCAATTACCTTTAAAGACACAATATTCAATATTAATACAGAATAATTTTTTTTGTCAAAACCCTGTGCGTGCACAGATATTTTATAATATAAAGCTATACATTTTGCATAAATAAATGATTTGTCTAACTAATACCCTCAAGACACTAGTATAGATGATTAAATAAGAGAGGGACTTTATTTCAGAAACCATCAATCCCCTATTTACCAAGGGACAAGTATCAGTCGTTGGATCAAAAAATATTTTTTAATGATAAAAAACACGGAGGGACTAATCTTGCCAAAACGTGAAACTTCCCCCAACCACACAAAAACAACACACGCACTCATTTTCATCATCAAAACAAAAACGTCGCTTTCTCTCTCTAAAATCTCTCACTAAAAACAAACCTTAACTATCAAAATCAACCAACAATTAACCGTCAAAATAAAAAAAAAAACACAAAAACACATCAATCTTCAACTGAAAAAGAAAAAGCACAAAAAAAATGGATCAAAACAAACCTACCAACTCCGAAAACGAAGGTACGAAGCTTCAAACTAATTATTTAGATGTTATTTATGTATCTCTACTGATTTTATACATATTTATGAATGTTATTGCTATTTATGAACATTTTTCTGTATTAATGACATGCAATTGATGATTATGTATTTATTTGAGATTTTGCTGTCATACTGTAAAAGAAGAAGAAATTTATGAAGATTTTGCTGATTTTAGATGTTTTTAGGTGTCATACTGTCAAACAGTTGTGGTAGATGTGGTAGTGATTTGGTAGTCTTAGTGGTTTAGTTTTGATTTTTGATACTGGTAGTGGTGGTGGTAGTGGTAGTGGTGGTGATGGTAGTGGTTGTGGTGGTGCTTCAGTATAGTGGTAGTGATAGTAGTAGTGGTAGCGAACGTCGATTTGACTTTTAGCGTTCTTCGTGATAATGGATATGTTTTTAGCTTGTTACGAGTATAATTTTGATGTAACTTATGATGCGTTTTTGTCACACCCCCAAATTACCTGTTTTGCAGCGGAATGGAATTCCTGGGGATTGACTGTCATAGCATCACAATCACAGTTATATTAAACGACCTAAAGTGTCGTTTGGAAAATACATCGTTTGATTTAATAAAATAATCAGAGTTTACAAAGTATAGGTCCCAAATGTAAATCAACTTGTGCGGAAATAAGTTTGTTACAATTCAAACGATGTTTTTAAAGTGTATAAATCCCATGAGAGACGCGTCGTCACCACGACTCTATAATAAGTCCACATGCATGCCATGAAGTGTATGCCTTAGTTACCTGAAAATACATTGCTAAAAGTGTCAACACAATGGTTGAGTGAGTTCATAGAGTTTATGTAAATGTTAATACGACTACCACAAGTATAAATTATGTATGACAATGATGTCACAAAAATGATACAATTGCTTAAGCACATGACACCGAAGCTTGACTGATTATGATGTTCGCCCCAACAGAGTGTTTTGCCAAACAACTCAAATAATGATTATGAAATGAAATGCATCCGTCCGGTTGGAATCCGCCAACCCGGATGGAGGTGTCACCCTCGATAGATCTATCCACTCACCCACGCTTCTATGAAATTAACGGTTCATGTTTATGAAATGGGGACATTTAACTGGCAATGAGGTAACTTAAGCAATATAATGAATTTGAATATACTTGGTATCGTAATCAAAATGATGTGCAATGTATTCTCCCCCGTAGGTTTGAAATAATATAAAAACTTGAATAAATCGGGGCTATGAAAACTCACCTGTTGCAATGATTATGATGACAAAAGTGGATACACTGAAATGAGGCGCAACCTCTAACCGTGACCTATTATGAATGATATGTTCTATGATAAGTTATGCTGTAATGTTATGCATACAATTCATACGATATCTATACCACTTGTGAATTTTTGAAAATAATACTTTTCGTCGAAAAATACTCTTTTAACGTCTTGACCATTCTTAAATTACTTTGCAAGTATTTACGTCAAAATGACATCCTACAATAGTTATTTAATGATTTATTATGAATTTATAACTTTTCGTCGTAAAATAATGTCGTTGAAAATTTCATGGAAGTGACTAAAACGGCCTCGAAAATCTAATCGTAAAATGGTGTACGTCGAGTGTTAGGAAACGAACTCAACGGTTTTAGGAAGCTTGTATCATTATCTCAAAGTTTTATTGTTTAAGTTTCCATCCTAGAGGTCTCGATCACAAAGAAAAATATAGGTTAAGTATGGTACTTTAGTCCAAAATATCGTTTAAGGGTAGTTTTCGGCCAAGTTTGAGTGACCGTATTTAATTCATTACAACTCCGCTAGACAAACGGTCGGACATTTTGGAAAATATACTTGGCGAACTTACTTTTATTAGAATACATCACTTTATAAAAAGTACTACATCCATGTTAAAAACAACCTTCAACATGGTCTCTAGTTTTGCCGTAATACTTGTCTATTAGAAATAATATAGTTTTTCTTATATAATAAAATTACGGCAACTTTGTGAAAACGTGTATAATTTAATCGTTACAAGTCCGTTTTCTACGTTTTATATGTCCTTAGCTTCGTATCAAAGTATACTATTATATTTTTGATAAGTCGAAATAATTTAGAATGCCTAAGCCTCATTTTTGACTCGTACAAAATAGACGTAACATGCTGAAATTTTCAGAATTTATAGTTTTCGTCGTTTATCTTGAAAAATTCATAACTTCTTCGTTATAGCTCCGTTTTAACCCGTTCAAGCGGCCATGGTTTCGTTTTAAAGTATATTTTCTAAATATCTAGGCCAAAAGTTTTTACCTACTGTCGGATTTTCCAGATTTTTAAAATAAGGACAGACCCTTTTGCAAACTTGTCGAAATGAGTTTTTCTCGCGCCAAACCTATTCTAACCCATTCAAAACAACTCCGAAGCTATTCTAATCCTACCATACACCTTCTTAGGGTGTCAAGGGTTCCTAGACATCACCAAAAATAATATATAACAAGGAGTAATTATAGGATGACTTATATACACAACTCTTAAAATCGATGAAAAAGTGGTATAAACCTCATGAGACTTGCATGTTTTCTAAAATAAAATGAAATGACCATAACAATGAATATGAAATATTATGACGAATATGAATGCTTACTAGTAACTTGATGAGGTTTATGAGAACAAGGATTTTTCCTAATTACCCAAGGTTTATATTGCAAAACCTTAAACAAAAGTGATACTAGAGTGTATAAAACTTGATTAGAAATTTTTGATGATCCTCCTTCTTGGTTCCTATGGTTGGCCGGTTTTGCAAGAGAAGAGAGCAAGAGAGATTTTGATCTTTTTACTTGTGAATAAATGAGGTGAAAGTGTTTAGATACTTAGTATAATATAATAAACTTGAGTAGATATTTGCAAGCCTAATGACTCACCCCCCCTTTGTCGACAAGGGAGGTATTGGTCATTGTTAATACCCTTTTATTTTATTTTATTGTATAAGTGTAAATAATGTAAGTTAATTGAAGTTAAGTGGTAAATTGTATACACATTTGAGTATTTAGGGTAGCGTTAGTTAAAAATAAATTTTCACGGGTCAAGACAAAATATATTGAGATCATAAAAACTATAAAAATACATTTCTTGCAAAAATTGAGTGAAATAATAATAATCGTGTAGTATTTAAGAAAACCGTTGTAATTATATAAATATAACAATTTATATACAAAATAAATTTAAAACACTGGGTAAACTCATAATATTATTTTTATAAACTTAATATAAGTATAAAAATATATCGGGATAATTTTTGGAAGTATCGGATCAAATGTTCAAAATAATAATTTACGCGATAGCGTTTATTTAATATGAAAATTATACGTTTAATGTAAAATGCAAAACCATGCATGAACTAATATGATGATAATGATGCTAATGAAATGTAGACTAAACTTAGTCTATATGAAATGTCCTTGATGATATGTTCATGAATTCGCAGCTAAACCATTAAGGTTACGCGAATTTGATACTCGTAAACCTAGTTTACGATAATGATGAAATGGTGAAACTTGAGAAATGACCTGAAATTGCGAGTTGTCACAGTTTTTTAGTGTAACAGAAATATTTTATGGTATATCACTAGTGATAAAAACAGATGTAACGATAATTGATTACTTGTCACATGATTAGAGATCATGCAGTGCGATAACTGATACATTTTTAGTGTTTTTTGTGGTAGAGGTGGTGGTTTAGTTATGACTTTTCGTAGTCGTAGTGTTACTAGTAGTGGTAGTGGTACTGATGGTAGTGATGATAATGAAGAGCAGACGCGGATAACTTAAATATTTAATGGTATATCACCAGTGATAAAAACAGATATAGTGATTTTTTTTTTTTTTTTGATAGTATAACAACTGTGACGATAAGCCGTTATACGTGAAATAACTATATTCCAAATACATTTTTGATTAGAATTTATAGTGTCTTTTTGTTTTACATAACATAAGACATTAAAATTTTGATTTTGAAAAAAATGTAGAAGATGATATTTACGAGCATCTGGAGACAATACAAGCTTTAAACGGTCAGTTTTTGTCTGCTAAATAAATCTTTAAACATAAAAATTGCAGACATTCTGTTTGTTTCTTAAAAAAATTTGTAAATGCAGTTTTGTCGACAAACAAATTTTTGAGCGTATCTCCAGAGATTGAAAATGAAAAAGGTAAATTCCAACATATAAGCATGTCTCCTTTAGAAAAATATCAACTGTAATAAACCCTGTATGTATGCGGCATACTTGTTTTGACATTTAGCTTCTGTGTTATATCACCTGTGATACAAATTGATATGACATACTTGCAGTAGAATGTTATAAAATTGTATGACGCATAAACATTCAGAGTTTATATTTATCAGCAATAAAAATTCATGAAAACTTACCTGGGATTTGTTTTGTGCAGATTTGAATACAAGTCTAAAAGAAATGAAAAAGAAAAGAATCAAGAAACAAACTACCACCACCAGAAAAAAAACAACCAACAACAACACCAGAAACAACACAAACACCAACACCAGAAACAACACTACCACCACCAGAAACACAACAGCAAACATCTAAACCCTCACCACAGAAAACAACCACAAAATACACAAAGTCATCAATAAAAAATACCTATCTAGAAAAGACACCAACAAAACAGATAACAACCATTGCACGATCAAGGCTTGTTACACCATTAAATCAAGCATCACCCGAAATGACATCACCAGAAAACACACCAATAACAACTCTAGCAACCATAGAAACCACACCAACACCACCAACAGCACAACCAACAAACATGGAAGAAACACCATCTGAACCAACACCAGAAACAACAACCAAAACAACACCCGAAGCGACACCCCAAGAAACTGTCATACCCAAAGAAGCAAAACCAAAGATGAAACCCAAGCAACCAAAGAAACGAAAAGAACAACCAACAGATTCACCAGTTGCTGTAACAAGATCAGCATAAAAAAAACAACAAACCGAAAAACAAAAGAAGGTAGAAAAAGGAAAGAGAAAGAGAGGGGAAGAAAAAGCTGAGGATGCAAGAAAGAAAAAGAAGGAAGAAACAAAGAAAAAGAAAGAAGAAGAAGAAGAAAAGAAAAAGGAAGGAAAGGCAACAAATCAAAAAAAATGGAGGAAACAAAGAAGAAGAAAGAAGAAGAAACGAAGAAGAAAGAAGAAGAAAGAACAGACGAAGAAGGGAAAGGAAAAAATAAAGATGGAAGCTGAGGAAGAAGAAGAAGAATATGTCATTCCATTCAAGTCGTTAAGGGCTAAAACGACTGTCCAACCGTTTTACGATGCAACACATTCGCTGAGCCCAGAAAGAAGGAAAATGATCACAGCAATGGGATTTGGAACACTGATTGATTTTCCGTTGCAAAAAATCCCTGGAAAGCCGCCCTACTTCATATTGACACATATGGATATGGAAAAGATGCAAATCAACTTGCCAAATGGGGGTGTAATAAAAATCACACCAAAAAGGATTAGGGAAGTTTTTGGGATACCAATGGGTCTTAAAGCACTTTGCTCAGGACCACAAGGGGATTGGGATGACGTAATTATGAAACAGTTTATGGCACAATTCCCGGAAAAAAAAGAATAACAACAACAGCATTATCAAAGGTGATTCAGAGCACAGAAGAAACAGACTTGACCTTCCAGATGAATTCCCTAATGCTGTTTGCAAACTGTCTGGGAACCTGCTATAACAGTTCGATGCTGAAGTATCACGTCCTTCAATTTCTGATGACACCAGAGGAAATACCGAGAATTGACTGGTGCTCATTCATTTGGAACTGTATGAAAGTAAGCAAGGATGGCTGGGATGACTCAACACTTGAAAATTGGTACTATGGTCCACATGTAGCATTCACGGTAAGTCAAGCTTTCCTTTAAAAATATGCTTTAAAACAAATATGATGTAGGGTATCACAAGTGATATTTTAAGTTAATGACAGATAAGATGTATTCTATCACTAGTGATATTACAAGTTGTTTTTTTATTAAATAGATGCCATGTACAATATCACATGGGATACTAAAAAGATTAATCTAGCACTTCTTTTAATAAGTAAAGGTTTTAATGAATGTCTTGTTTTCTTGAAAACAACTTATTTACTTGCATTACCCAAAGTTCGAGGAAATGGATGTGCAAAGAAAATGGCCAGCAATCAGAAATTGGACCACAAAACTGATTGAGAAAAGGCAAGAGATGGAGATGGCCATGGAAGAGTTTGGAAATGTCATGGTCATCGAAGAAGAGGATGAGAGTGAAGAAGCAGATATGAGGAAACAGAAAGAGGTAATACTTATAATTAATATGAAAAATTTGAATATATCACTAGTGATAAAATACTTATAATTGCTTTATTTAATTAAAAACACAGCAAGTATATGAAGCCGTAGAAGAAAAGTTTGAAAGAGTTTTGAATGAAAGGAGAGAGTTAGAAAATTTTATAAGGGTAAGCATGGAGATATACCCAGGAGATGATACAATAAGGTTATATGTAGAAAAATACAATACACTATTCCAGATACATCTTCAAATAGATAGATATGGTAGAGTGATTGATAATCAAGAAGGAACGAGCAGAAGAGATGGAGGATATGATGATGGAAAAGGAAGAGGAGATGGAGGAGGTGGGAATGATGATGATGGGAGTGATGATGATGGAGAAGGAGGAGGAGGAGTTGATAAAGGCGGAAATGGAGGAGGAAACAAGGATAAAGAAGAAACCACGAAAGAGACTCCTGCAGAAACAGATAAACAACAGGTTAGATAATTATAATTTAAAGTACTTACATGTATACAATATCACAAGTGATACATTTTTACATAACAAAATGGTAAAAAATACAGGCTTAAGAAGAAGCAATTGCAAAAAAGAACCAGGCTGAAAAAGAAGCAGCCGAAAAAGAAGCTCAGGAAAAAGCACCTGAGAAAAAAAGAGAAGCTGAAAAGAAGAAGAAAGAAGCTGCAGCAAAAGAAGCAGCCGAAAAAGAAGCTGCAATCAAAAAGCAAGAAGCTAAAAAACAAGCCGCTGCAAAAAAAGCTGCCACCATAGAGGCTGAAAACAAAAGAAAATCAGAGGAGGCTACAAAACAAGCTCAGGAGAAAGAGGCAGAAAAAAAAAGAAAGTTAGCTGTAAAAGAACTTGCCAACAAAAGAGCAAAACAAAAGGTTAAAAGACTCTCAGATATACCAATTTAGTGATATTGAATCGCAAACATTAAGAATGAATGTGAAATGAATCACTGTTATTGTTGTCAAATGACTTGTTGATGGTTAGATTGTGGATTGTTTATATGACTTAAAAATAAAACAAAAATAAGCCGAAACAAAAATAAGCTCGTTAGACATATAAACTTAAACAAAACAACTTGCACAACTTTTGCATATCTAAACATTATTAGATGCTTAAAAAACAGGATGAAAAAGACGATGCAGCCAAAAAACAAGCAGCTGAGACACAAGAAGAAAAAGAAAGGGCTAAAGTTGCAGAATTTCAAAGACCAGAAATTCAACACAAGGCATTCAGGACTCAGAAAGATGTTGCTGAACAAAGCAACAAAGAAAATGAAAAAAGGGAAGGAAAAAGGATTGCTAAACCGTCAGTGTACTTGAAATCACCTTATATGAACAAGAAGGCAGACACGATGGAACCGTTAACAGAGTCTGAAACAATGCTAGCTAACAGCTTATTTTCGATGGAAGAAGATATAATGTAAGATTTCAATTTGCTGTTAGTATTAAGGTTATGTTATTTATCACAAGTGATATGCTATATTTAAGAACCTAAATTTTATCAGCTGTGATATTAAAAAACAGAGAAGAGGTATTCAATGATGGCAAGGGCACACCAGTACCAAGAATAGTAATGCAATCAATTGCGTCGGGCTTGCTAATAGAAAGTCAGGTGATCGATGCATTCGCTTCGGTATTGAATCATGAAGAGAGAAAGAACAAAGTTGGAAAAATGAAGACAAGATACTACTTCCCAACAGATGCAG
This sequence comes from Chrysanthemum seticuspe, assembly GCA_019973895.1. Taxonomy (NCBI): domain Eukaryota; kingdom Viridiplantae; phylum Streptophyta; class Magnoliopsida; order Asterales; family Asteraceae; genus Chrysanthemum; species Chrysanthemum seticuspe. The sequence goes on along the minus strand of BPTQ01000007.1, from coordinate 135,710,768 downwards.
TGGTAAGATATAAAAACTTCCAAAAAAAATGCAATAATATATCCATGCGTTTCAAAATTATGTAATATGTATTTTAAATTATCTTGAATCTATTGTTATCATACAGCTGCCAGAGATTCTGAAGAAAGTAAAAGATGAAAAAAAGCAGTATGACAATTTTGAAATACTGATGAAAAAACTCATGACTGAGGAAGAAACAAAACGGAAATTGAAAGATGTGAAACTTGTCTTCTTTCCGATAATTGCTCACGACCATTACTATGTCATAGTTTTCAATCTGGAGAAGGGCAACGCTGTAATACTGGACAACAGCATTTCAGATGCGCCCTACAAGGATAAATACAAACCCAACTTTGATTTTGTGGTACGCAATGTCTGAACCGAACTCTGTTTAAATACTTATATCACTAGAGATAAATTGTAGCAAGTAATATTTTGTTAATTTGCAGAAATCAATTCTTGTAAATTACCTGATGAGGGCTTCACACCCAATCCTCAATACGATGTTGAAAGAGAAGCCAGCAACTGTGTTAAAGATGAAATGGAGGACAAAGGATAACAAGATCGATTGCGGCTTATACATGATGATGCATATGGAAACATTTGAAGGTGAAGCAGGACCAAGTTGGAAGCCAAACATCGTTGATGAAAGAAATCACAGATATGCTGAACAAATGACAAGAATGAGGATGAGGTATGCAGCTAAGATACTATTACATGAAGTGAATCAAAAGAGTGAACTGATGTCAGAGTATGCAATCAAGTTTGCTGAAAAACACAATCATGATGAGAAAGAGATTCAAAAGGTGGTTGAAGAAGCTATCAGGAACAAGATAGCTGAAGAAAACAAGCATTAAATGTGTTTAATGCGATTCCAAAACAATTTACATTTCTGTTTAAGTATTTAGATTTCTAAACAATGTAGATGGTTTAAAGTAGGTTTAAGAATCTGATATGCAGAAAACAATAGTAGGGCTGCCGGGCCACGGAATGTGACGGACAGTGTCCAAGTTTGGGAAATACCTAAGTAGATGGGTGGATCTATTAGGTACCTGAATCACATTCCCTGGTGCCGGAGATTGAACTACATTTTGTTTTGGATTTTGCATATTTTAGTTGGATTTTACATTTTGTTCTGCATTTTAGATGCAAGTAGGACTGCCGGGCCACGAAATGTGACGGACAGTGTCCAAGTTTGGGAAATAACTAAGTAGATGGGTGGATCTATTAGGTACCTGAATCACATTCCCTGGTGCCGGAGATTGTACTACATTTTGCTCTGAAATTTGCATCATTTTGTTGGAAATGCAGACGTATGCTTTTAGATGTATTTTACATTTTGTTCTGGATTTTAGATGGAAGTAAATGCTTTTGGGTAATATGAATATAACCTTGCTTATGTTCTTCTGCTGACATATCCATATGTCTATCACTATATATATTTATGATGTTGGATAATTCATAGAAGACTTCGCTACTCAAGTACCTTTAGTTTATATAAATGAATTGGTGAACCCAAGATCGGTAAATTTGGGATTATGATGAATTTTTTTTCAAAGTGTAAATGCTTTATTTGCGATACTTTGGTAATTTATAAGATGACTGCCAAGACGTAATGTCCTTAAAGTGTATAAAATGACTATCAAATTAAGAAACTTATTATTTTTGCAATGATATACTCTGTGAAAACATGTTAAAACTGGTAAACAAAAACTACCCTAACAACAAAATTTAGATCTTGAGTCACCCCAAAACTAGCCTACCTTCTTTTCCTTTTCTCTTTTTTTTATAAATGTATCACTTGTGATATTAGAACATATCACCAGTGATATAACTAAAAATTTATTATATCACCTGTTATGTCACCTGTCATCTAACAAAAAAAGAAAAAGCAAAAAATAAGTAAGAATTTATAAATGTGTATGTGCTTGCTATGAAAATTTTCAGTTGACTACTATAGAAAAAAGTTTTTAAAAAATGTAGTCAAGAACAATCTATACACAAAAAACATGCAAAGAAAGCATGATTTAAATGAAATCATCTTGCACAAATATGAAATAAAACATGATTATTCAAATTAAAATAATATTTAATTGTTTATCACAGGTGATATAAATTAAAAAAGGCAAAAAAGTTTACATAAAGTAAAAATAGAAGGACAGAAAATGTAAATTTCAATAAAATAAAACCAGATCTGGAAAAACACACACAAAAATCAAAAAAACACACACACCAACAATCTATCATTCGAAAAATAAACGACGAACCGTTGAATCAAATTCAGAAATACATAAATATGAAGGAATCACAACCTCAAATACCGGACAAGGGAAAAAATCTGTTGAAAATATGGATAATGGTACGACACTCATTTCGATATTATTTAAAAATTAATTGAATTTTATTTACTGTATGCGTATTTTATATGAGTTTTATATGCATATTTTATATATGTTTGCTTATTTTAAGATGTTTTGAAACAATAATAAATTACAGATTATATTAAAAAAAATGAAATGATTGTTGAAGATAAGAGTAATATGCTAGTTTATCTACTGTGATTTTATGCTATTGAATTAGATGTTACAATAGCGATAGCTCATGTCAATTTGATTGTTAGATGTTTACAGCCGTAGAAACTAAGATCGTCGTAGTTTTGGGATAGTTATAAATTGAGGCACATTGTAGTTTGATTGAAGTTTTGCTAATACAAAATAAAAAACTTCAAAAAAAGAAGCTCAGCTAACTGTTTTGGGCTTACAACTTCATTCAAAATGCATAGTGAAAAAGAACTTAGTTTATACATTTCGAAGTTGTAACTAGTTTGAGTGAACTTGTAAACTAAGGGACATAAATGTGACTGATTTGGGATCGTTGAAACTTTTTTTGGGCTCATTGTAAATCAAGGTGATTTGGTTGTTAAAATGTAGAAAAAGAAACTAAAGATGTACGCAAAACTGAAGGTAGTTTGGCTGTTAAAAAAGTCTACCCAAATTTGGTTGATTTGTAGATTCAATGACTGTGAAATTGCCAACAAATGTTGTTAGGTCACTAGTTTTACAAACACAAGTTATAGAGAAAGAGATAAAGGCGGTTGAACAAGAATCACACACACACACGTTAATATGAAAGACGGTTAGGCGTAATGTATGAGTGAAAGAAATAAACTTGAACAACCAACCCTCAAGTGAGGGTTATTACATTGTTTATATAGGCAAGGAGCTAGGGCAACACTCCCTCTCCTTCCCTATTCCTTATTGGGCTTGGGCCTAAGCTTATGGGCCTTCTACATAAGCTTGACCTTAAACAAACATAAAGTCCATAATAAAGCTACCTATTACATATGAAATATAAATACTTGAAATACTGTTTAGGAGTGATTCCAACAATCTCCCCCTCAAGTATATATGAATGTAAACGGTGAAGGCGTTGATGTAATAGTAGCTGTGACGTCTTCTGACATTCTTCTTTCTTGTGAGAGGAATTGCCTTGATTCGAACAATCTCCCCAGTGTAGAGAGATAGTTATCTTTGAACAATTATGCTTCGACGTCATCTTTAACTTTGTTCTTTGATCATTGTTCTTTGTGGTGAAAGTGATAGTATGTTGTTATCTGCATCAGTCTGCCTCAGGTCTGCTTCGCTGCTCCAGTGTCTCCACGTCATTCTTCAACATGCTCACACGCTCTTTGACGTTGGAATTCAATACTGATGAAGTTCTGTAAGTCTTTGACTTTGTAGATTCTTTGATTGATGAAGAATCATTCTGACTGTTGTGTTGCATTCGAATAGAACTTCCATTAGTGATGATGTTGGCGTGAGCATGAGAAGAATCAGCACGATCATTCCGCTCTGGAGCTTCCATAAGAAGAAAACATTTCAAACGGTTAGTAATAAGCGGATTCCGGCACTTACAAGTTTGAACTTCGAGAGTGTTAACAGCATAGTGTGAAAACACAACTCTAATTCTTACAAAGGTCGTTCCTGAACTGGAGTCCCACAAGTGAGATAACGCGATGTACCGAAGTACATCTACAGTTCAGATGAGTCGCTGAGGTACACCGAAGCATTACCTCACGACTGTAGACCGTTTGAGACACACTCCGCGTAATCCACGGGGAGTTACCGAAGTGACCTGCTGTCAGGGCTGTTTGATGTTGACCCTGGCAGGAGTTTCCATTCAATCACTGAGGATCACAGATGTGAACCTCTCATAAATGTTCTCGACAGATTGCTAAGATCTGTAAAGGACTCGATATGAACCACTGATGATCTTATTTGTTGATCATCAAGTGATTAAATGTCAAGTGTTCCTAAGAGATCTTTTGATGAATCTCGTGGCTCTAGACTCAATAGTGCGTTTTGGTTTTCCTGAGCGGAGACTAGGGAGAGGGTCTCCTTTTTCAATACCAGCGATCTCTAAGAGAAAGCCAATAGTTTACGTAGGGTTCCCTGTGAGAATGAAACAAGCTTCTGTTGAGAAAAACTTGAGTGGCTAAGAAGGTTTAGTGCATACGTCACTAGGTCCATGACGACTTTTAATCTTCAATACCGGTGTCACTAAGTGACAACCAGTAGCATATGAATTGAACCCGGTGTCTGCCCTAAGTTGAATAATCTGGAGGGCTGTTTCTTTTCACCCTTTACTTTACATTTCTTTTTGATTCTTCAACTCCTTCTTTCTACGATTCTCATTTTCTCCTTTTTACAATCATTCCTAAGGACTTCTAACACTAACTAATGGTAGTGTCCTTGGGTAGATCCCTCCGGCTCTAGCAGATCATAGGACGGTTATTCCTAACCTTAGTCACCTTATAACTCCATGACTAACCTATGTTTGCCATTAAAACCACTGTATGTGAAAATATCTCTCAAAGGGTTTGTTAATGAAAAACATGTTTGAACCACTGTGAGAGATGATGTTTTGCATAAATACTCCCCCTCCACATGTGCTTAATAGTTTTAATGGTTAAATGCACAGTGAGGAAAGAGCGCGCACTTTTTGAATTGATCCACTGAAGATAGACAATCCCCCGCGAGACACGGTTACGTTGCATAGTTAAAGAGTTGCATTGTCAGCTTTTAGGTGACAACTAGCTCTAATAACTACCTTGAAGGTGTAGACAAATCTCGAAAGGTTGTCATACCCGTCAGAGTTCATGTCTATCAAAAGTTTCTCGAATGGTACTTTCTACTTGGACAAGTCCTTTGCGAGACACGTTTACATTACTAGCGAACTAGCTTGAAATTATTACCCGTCCAGGACAAGTCTTTTCGAGTTACTCACAGTTTAGTACCGTCAATTCGTTGGTTAAGTCTGAGGTACACAGATTCATTTGCATTTTGCACAACATATTTCTTATCACACAATTTTCTCCCCCTAAAAAATGGCATATAAAAATGTTATTTTTGAACGGTTGAGAATAAATGACCATTTCGAGTGTTGTGGGAAGAGTGACCACTGTGAACAATTTGTGAACAAAGTTTTAAATCAAATACTCCCCCTCAACTAGTGATATAGACGGTTGAGGTTTTGAAAAATCATATGGGGAAGTACTTGTGTTTTTGAGCAAAACCTTGAAAAATGAAAGGTTTGATAGGTTTTACTCAAAAATAAGAAGCTTTCGCTCCTTTGATAAGGATTGTGGCACTGAGGCGTACCACAGGGTCCTTTCTTGACAATTACGGGTTGTACACTGTTATGTGTGCACAAGCCATAGACATATATAATCACACATCCAAAATTATATGAAGGAAACAATTCAAGGGGTACCAGGAAGTGCATTGATGTTCTCAGGAGTGCGCACAGGGCGTTGAAAGCCGGTGATGTTTCTCCTGGGTCGACCACCAACATAGCTCTCCAATCGTCTGAACTGATCCCTTCTGAACAACCGTTCATCAATCATGGTGATGATCCGTCTCACATCCCTCCTTTCCTGATAATTCCAGCGCTTAGGAGACCCAATTTTCTGGCGTATATCCTTCAACCTGTACGCCAATCCATCCCTAACCAGCTTCAAAGTATGATCCCCGAATTTGTGGAGTTTACTACACGCCATTAAGCAGTTTCTTTGAAGTTCACTATGGTAAACAACGCCGAAAGGTTTGCTAATGAGTGTATATTGAGATAGCTGGTTGAGATCGGGAAGAGTAAGCGTTGGAGGAGTGAGGTTGACACGCGTCTGATAAGATTCAACAGCCATCTGGATATCTTCAACACGTTCTTTGATCACGATGCGTCTAATGAAGATGAGAACTGACTTGATAAATTCACGTTGAACTTCAGTCGAGAATTGTCTCATACGACCCTGTACTTTGGCAAGGTACATGTCTTCGATGTCGTTGAGGGAAAAGTTCTCAAAGTCAGCCTCGGAGAATCCATAGTCCTGTTCATCTTGTCGTTTGACTATGATATTCTTCAAGAATGTGTAGTCCCACTTAGACTTGAGATCAACGTGTTTGATGGCCACGATGTCCTTAGAACAATACACTGCGTGTTGAGACTTCTGAACCAGGCAGCTTCTGTAGTAGATTCTTCGGCGTTCAGGCCAATGATGAATCCCATACAGTGCATCTTGGTCGTATGCTTGCACGTTGTCAGAAAACAAGTGATTTGCACGTTCCTCGATAGATATGCAGTTTGAGTAAATAGCCGCTGGGAATGGAAGAGTCAATGATGTAGCATATTTTCGCGAACCATCGCTACCGTGTAAAAGAAAATCCAGGTCTCTGTTAAAGAAGTATCGGAAGGGAATCCGTGGTTCGTCTGCTTGGCCAATGGTCGGTAGGGGTTTGGTCCAATCGGTGTAGTATGGAGGGTTGTCCCTTTGTGTGAAGTCAATGTTTGCTTCCGGATTGAGCCAATCCATGTTGTTAGACATAGCTCGAGCAATGTTCTCAAGATGATATTCGACCTCGAGGGCGCTTTCAGAGCTGTCTTTTAGAAGTTGAAACGCTTCATTCTTGATTCGCTTCAACTCAGATTTCGTCATTTTCTTCACATGGAACTTTTCTTGCAAAAGTTTTGCGTGCTCCAATGTAGAACCGTCGACCAAGTCTTGACCTTCATCAGGGTAGGGAGTTTGATTGACAAGTGTGGAGAACCATTCAAACTCTTCGGTTTTATCGTCATCTAGCCATGATACGACTTCAGGCTGAGTCGTCTTCTTCTTCTTTTTGGAAGGCCTTGATGATGATACTGGTTTCTGCACTTGTTTGGGTGAGGTGGGTTGTTGTCGGGGCTCAAGGACCTCTTCATCGTCACCACCCGTATACTCAAAGTAATCACCTAATTTTTGAGTCAGTGGTGGTAACTCGGAATCGTCCCGAGGTTTATCAGTAGAAGACCGAGGTGGAGGAGACTTTTGTTGAGAAGAAGTCCGTGGTGGAGGAGGTGGCATCGAAGTAGATTCACCAGATTGCTTCTGACGTTTAGGTGCAGAGTCCTTGTCCTTATCATCGTCATCTCTCGGCCGTTTGGGTTGATCGGCTGACTCCTTGCATGATGATCTGAGTTGAAAATCAAGTAGACTTTCGAAAAATTTAGCTTCATCCGAAGTAAACGTTCCAGATCGCTTTGACATTTGCATCACTAGTTTAGCGATTAACTCAGATTCAGAGAGATCAGCTTCTTTGGCCATTGTATGTTTAACCAATGCGACGATGTTAGGAGTGAGTTGTCTGGAAAATACTTTTCTGGTCACACCGGGGACAGTGTCGAGAAGAAACTTGTGGGTATGATCTCTTGCTGTCTTCTCCAGTTCCTTTTGGACTTTAGGAACGATATCTTGAAGGTACTTGTTAGTGTAACCTTCGATCATTTCGTTCAGTTCCTCTTTACGATGACTCTTCATGAACTTTTGGACAAATTCCCTTTCTTTCTGCATCTTGTCTTTCTCATCATTTAAGTACTGACTTTGGTCAGCAAACCAATTCAGTTTTCTGTAAAGTATGTCCTTCTTTCTGACTTGTTGGACAGCTTTCACAATTCTTTCATGAGTCTGAGAAATCCAAGATTTAGGTGGTTTCTTCACGGATTTGGATGATGATCTGGTTGACTTCGTTGATGGTGGTGGTGATGAGTGAGATAATGAGTCTGGTGAGGAGGAGACATGAGGAGGCTTGGGGTCCTTAGGCGGTTCAGAAGTTTCCTTCTGTGACTGTGTGGGACTGCCCAGAAGCAACTTGTCATAATCATCATCTTTATCTTTCTCAGACTTCTCAGTTTCAGGGTTCTCAAACTCATATACGATAGTATCCTCCACAAGCTGTTGTTGTTGCAGAAGAGTGGTGGCACCAGATCCCTTACCGGGTCGATTAACCGTATCAGGATCTGGTGAGGAGTGGGCAGCACCACTTGATCCTCCGGGGCCACCCATTAGATCTTTAGCAAATTCTTCAGCCTTTTGAAGGTGTCTGACGATGTGAAACTTCTTCCTGTATGATTGATCCAGTTGCTCATCTTCATCTTCAGAGCTTTCATCATGTGGCACAAGTGCAGGAGTCTTCCCTTTTCCTTTATTAGTTTGAGGACTTGGAGGTTTTGGTACTGAGGGACTTTCATCCTTTGCAGTTTCAGAGTATGTGATCTCTTCATCTGTGTCAGTAGCATCAGAGTCCTCGTCAATGAGCTTTTTCTGCGGTTTAGGTGTAGAGGAAGGGATCGGAGTGGCTTCCTGAGAAGGAACTTTCTTCTTAGGGGTAGGTTTCCTCTTTGGAATAGGTTTCTTCTTTGGAACATTCCTCTGACTATCTGTACTTGTGACACTTCCAGCACTTCCTTTTCTGGTTCTCCTTACAGGTGTTCCAGAAGATTTTTCGTCGAGATGACCAACTTTGCCTTGTCTAACTGCTTCCAAATACCTTTTGTACGTTTCGAGCTTTCTGACATCTTCAGTTAGAAGGAAATCTGGCAGCACAGCACCTTGTTTCTTTGTAGACGATTCCTTGATTCTGACATATAGAATAGGTTCCGTCAACATATCGTGATTGTCGGGGTCATTGAGCCTCTTGGGAATATCAGGATGAAGTCCAAGTGCTCTCTGGATCAACAATTTAGTATATCTGATGTAGGGAATCTTTGAGCCAAGTTTGTTGAGAAATGACATCATGTCATCCCAAATCAGAGCTTCGATAGCGATGTGTTTCAAGTTGACCAGTGCCCAAAATATTTGCAGTTCCATGAGCTTAGGATGCTCATAGCCACTGTCACGACCAGAAACAGACTTGGTGATGATCATGTAGAGAGTTCTCCATGGTTGAGGAATACTCTTAAGCTCTACGTGAGAATGCTTGGTGATTACTCCTGTAGCCTCGTCATAACCGATATCGATTAAGAATTGGAGAGTGAGCTCTTCAACAGGTGTGGCATATAGTTTGGTTGGTTCGAATTCAGGAATTAGGAGAACAGCCCTTAAGTCTGCAGGTGTATTGGTGACTTGTTTGTGATTCAGAGTCACCGTCACAGCAGTCCGTCCTTTGACCCTTTCCATAGTGTTCCAGAACTGTTGGATATAGATCTCAGGGACAGTTGCAGAGTGAGTGAGCATGTTCTGATACGGATGAGTCCTCAGAATATCAATAGCAATTAGACACGAAGATTCTGAGCAAGTGAGGGTGTCAAAGTCAACACGGAGATTGTTCTTTCCTATCTTCATTGGATAGCCATGAGGAAAGATATCAGCAATGGAGAGAACATCAGATGCATCCACATTCATTTGTTCAGCCATGTCGTGATCTGAAATAACATTAGCCAGAAGAACCAACATATCGAAAGACATAATGTTAGTCAACAGAAGGTCTTATTGTCTAGTTATTGAATGTACAGTGTCAATGATTGTTACGAGTCCTAAGTCACTTGTATGTTCAATAGTTCAATGACGTAGTGAAATGTTTCGTGAGTTAGTTAACTTTAAGTTTTAAAGTTTATTTTATCACTTATTGTTCACAACATATCAAACGATTTAAGTTTATTAGTGACATTATTGGATTCGTGACGATATGATTAGTTTATTTACAAGTTTGTACACGTAACAATTCATTAAACCTAGCGGGAGGCAAGGCTTTGGTGAGCAGATCTGCCAATTGGTATACAGTACCCACAAAGTATAATTCAACGGTACCCTGTTCCACGTGGTCCTTGATGAAATGATAGCGTAGATCGATGTGCTTTGATTTCGAGTGCTGAACTGAGTTGCACGAGATTGCAATGGCACTCCGACTGTCGCAGTACATCGGGATTCTGTCAAATACGTAACCATAGTCTTTGAGTTGTGTTCTCATCCAGATGACTTGAGCACAACACGCGGACATGGCTACATATTCTGCTTCGGTTGATGACATCGATGTACAATCCTGCTTCTTTGATTGCCAAGACACCAGTTTATCACCGAGAAATTGTAGTGCTCCTGAAGTACTTTTCCTTGAGTCTAAGCATCCTGCGTGATCAGCGTCTGAAAAAGCGATTAGTTCAAAACCAGAATCCTTCGGATACCAGATCCCCAAGTTAATGGTTCCCTTGATGTATCGGAGGATTCTTTTAGCCTCAGAGAGGTGGGTTTCAGTTGGTCGCGACTGATAACGGGAGCATAGATAAACGACAAAGACAATATCAGGTCTGCTAGCTGTTAGATACATGAGGGACCCAATAATACTTCGGTATTTGGTGGGGTCAACTAATTTCCCATGTAAATCAGCATCTAACTTCTTGGTATGAGCCATTGGTGTGGCATAAGTGTCACAGGTTGTCATTCCAAATTTGTTTAACAGTTCAAGGGCATATTTGGACTGACTCAAGAAAATACCACGGGGTGATTGATGAACTTGCAGTCCTAGAAAGAACGTAAGTTCACCCATCATGGACATTTCAAAAATTTTCTTCATTAGTTTTGCAAAAGCGGTTGAAAACTTTTTATGTGTCGACCCAAAAATGATGTCATCCACGTAAATTTGAACCATTAAGATATGTGCCCCGTGATATTGTATAAAAAGAGTTGGGTCAACCGAGCCTTTGGTGAAATTATTGGCAATGAGGAAAGATGATAGCTTATCGTACCATGCCCGAGGGGCTTGTTTGAGACCATAAAGAGCTTTGTTCAGTTTGTAGACGTGGTTCGGGAACTCAGGATCAACGAATCCATCTGGTTGGCTGACATAGACCGTTTCTTTAAGTTGTCCATTGAGAAACGCCGTTTTGACATCCATCTGATAGACCGTCATATTCATATGAGCTGCAAACGCGAGAAATATCCGAACAGCCTCAAGACGAGCAACCGGAGCAAAAGATTCTTCAAAGTCTATTCCCTCTTCCTGACGATAACCCTTAGCAACTAGACGTGAATTGTTTCGGATGACGTTCCCTTCAGCATCCAATTTGTTTTTACAAATCCATTTTAGACCAATGACGTAGACCCCTGTTGGTCTTTCAACCAGTTCCCATACTTCAAGACGTTTGAATTGGTTTAGTTCTTCCTGCATGGATTCAATCCAGTTGTCTTTTGTCATTGCGTCTTTAATGTTTTTAGGCTCAGATTGGCAGACAGTGAGTGCATAAATGCAATGTTCACCATCTGTGTGAAGACGTTGTCTCGTAACGACTGGTTGATTCGGGTTGCCAATAATGTTAGCCAGAGGATGGTCTTTTTTCCATCTATGTGTAGAGGGTTGATGTTGGTATACATTGTGCAGATTCTGAGGATTCAAATGGTTTGTTGAAGATTCTGCGACATCTGGTGCAGCAGAATCATTGGCAAACGGGTTGAAGAACGCATTTGGATCAAAATCTGCAGGTGGGGGTACTTCATTCAGAATATCATCAGCTGGTTCATCATTGTTGGAAGCGGTGCGTTCAACTGTTGTGTTGGAGTCAACTGGTGTAGGTGCATCTTCAACAGTAGTTGTTGTAGCAGGTGTATCAGGTATAGGAATATTATCAGGTTGTGCAGCGGAAACAGCGGATACACCTGGAGCACGTTCATCAATATCGTCACTGAACAGAGGAGCAAATAACCTTTCCATTTGTTGACGAGTTAGCTGAGGGCTTTCTTCAGCTGATGATGGGGGTTGAGGGAAGTTTAAACGGTTGTGACCGGGTTCTAAGCTGTTATGCTCAGAAGCCATTTCCGTGAGTTCATCGAAGTGAGCATGAATCGTTTCCATTACCTCCTTAGTTCGACGATTCCAGATTCGGAAACCTTTAGAATTGTCACAGTATCCAATAAAGACTCCAATATCAGCTTTGGCTTTGAGCTTTCTAAAATCATCACGATCATTATTCGGGTAGCAAAGGGATCCAAATACATGAAAGTGTTTGAGGTTCGGTTTATAGTTGTGGACAAGCTTGAAAGGTGTTTTGTTGTGGCGTTTTGTGATCATAGAACGGTTTTGAGTATAGCATGCAGTAGAGACAGCTTCTGCCCATAAGTAATCTGGAAGTTTAGCATTAATTAACATTGTTCTTGCAGCTTCCACTAACGTTCGGTTTCGTCTTTCAACAACTCCGTTTTGTTCAGGTGTACGTGCAATAGATGTTTGATGCTGAATTCCCACTTTCTCATAAAATTCACGAAGGGTTTTGTTAACAAATTCAGTTCCTTTGTCTGTTCTGATTATCCTGACGGTGTTGCGGAGTTGAACCTGTATTTTTGTGAGAAAGGTGATGATCATTTGTGGAGCTTGGTCTTTGCTTCGAAGAAAGTAGACCCAAGTCCATCGTGAGTAGTCATCAACAATTACTAAGATGCAGCGTTTGCCATTGATCGTTTGCACGCGCATCGGGCCACACAAATCCATGTAAAGAAGATGAAGCACATGCTGAGCGATGTGTTCCACCTTTGAAGGAAAATGAGCACGAGTGCTTTTCCCTTGTTCACAGGCTGAGCAAAGGTGATCTTTTGAATACCGGAATCGTGGGAGTCCTTCAACTAGTTTGTGTCTAGCAAGGTTGGTGATGGTTTGAAAGTTTAGATGTGAGAGACGACGGTGCCATAGCCAGGATTTTGTAGATGTTGCCTTTGAAAGTAAGCAAATGGGAGAGGAAGCAACCATGTCTTGCATAGAGATAGTGTAGAGACTAGAATTACGCGAGCCAGACATAAGGTCATTTCCTTGTAGATCATGAATGAAACAAGTTTTCTCCCTGAAAGCAACCTCCAAATCTCCATCACAAAATTGACCTACTAAAAACAGATTGTGACCGAGGCCTTCCACATAGTAAACCCTTCTAATTTCGATGTTCCCATTGACATAATCTCCGTAGCCCATGATAGCTGCGAAGTGATCGTTCCCGAATCTGACAGTGCCAATGAACTTTGCAATAAAGTTTGATAACAGTTTAAGGTTGCCTGTCATGTGTCGGGAACATCCGCTATCAACAATCCAGAGAATGATCTGTATCACCTGCATTACACACAAACGACACAGATGGAATAGAAGTAGATGTGGAACCCGAAATGTTAGAGGGTTCCGAAGCAGGTATGTTAGACATACACACATTGATAATTTTAGGCATCCATTTAAATCCTAGTGTGTTGTATATCCATTTCTGCCATCTATAACTACTCTTTGCTTTAGTCTTAGTGAAAGCACTAGGTGGTACTACATTCTTAGGAGGTGAAGCGGGAGCTACTGTGATAGCAATGATTGCCTTAGAATCTAAAGAAGGCGGTCTACCAAGCACAGACTTAGAATGATTAGTGGGCCTAGAGGTATTCCGATTCTTAGGATTTCGTAATCGAGAGATTATAGCTTTAGCAACACATTTGTCATGACAATCAGAATTCATACTCTTCCGACAAATAACACAAGGTGCATCAGACTAAATATCAAAAGTACTTAACGGTTTAGCATTCGTTACATCACTATTTGTATTACATTTGCCAGACGCAACATCTATAGTGGAAGCAACATGAGTTTTATTCAGAGTCCTAGGGTGTTCTTCTACTTTAGCATTCCTTATTGATCTTTTCTTAGGTCACAACTTCCTATTCTTCGATTGAGTGCTCCTAGGCTGTGAAGTGCGGACGTTTGGAAAAGATGCAACTATTCCTGTTTCAGTAGAGGGAAACACATTAGCAACCTGTGATTTGGCAGTGGGAATTCTAGGTTCACGATTACTAAGTGTGACTGGTGCTAATCTCTTAATCACAGTAGGCGGAAGTTGTTCATACTTTCCTAACATTTCCCGTAACTTAGAGATAGTGTCAATCAGATCTTGATTTTCAGAACGAATATTTCCAGCAAAATTCATGACATCTCTAGTGTGAGCAAGATAGTGATCAAGTTCGTTTGATGCTTCAAGTCGAGTCTTTTTGAGTAAATCAAATATGACACCATATTCCTGTTTAACTTTTAAAAGTTCTTGTTCATATTTTGAGATTTGACTTTTAAAAGACACGTTTTGATCATCCAGTTGCTCAATTTTAGGATCAGAAGATTTTGCACTCAACTGAGCGATTTTCTTTTGAAAACTAAGTTGATGATTGTGAATATCTTTTTCACACCAATGAAGACGACGTTTTGCATTGTAAATTTCATTGAGTAATCGTTTATTTTCAGCTTTTAAAGACTCGATCTGAAGCACATTATCGGTGTTCTCAACAGTTACAACAGTTTCAACAATATCAGCAGAGATGTAATCAGATGCAAATGGCAACGCATGAAGTAACACAACATTATGGATATCAGCACAGATAACATCTTCCAAGAGTCGATCAACATCTTTTCGCAAGAGTTTCTTTTTACGTTTAGTATTAGAAATAGATGTTTCTGTTTTCTCGAAAACGTTTTTCATTACCCCAAGTTCCTTATGAAAATCCTTTTCCCAGGCAATTGCACAACTTTTCAAGTTTTTAACATTAGGTAAAAGATTTTTCTGAAAAATGTCTCTTTGTTCTCGCGCCAGAGGCGATTGAAAATGTTCAACTTTGATTTCAGAGCGATATTCTATCTCATGTTGTAAAATTTTGAGGTCAGCCATGAAAATGTCAAAATATCGAAGAATTTTTCGATTTTCAGGTTTTGAGTTTACTTCACTAATGGAAGGTAAAGGACCATAAGTTTGTGCAAAGTCTGTTTTGGGATTAACATTAGAAGACTCAGGTGTTTTGATGATAACCCTTGGTGTGTTGGAAGAATCCGTTGGTGTGACGAAAGTGACCGCGTTTTTATAATTAAAAGGTTTGTTGTAAACAACGTTTTTTAATTTTGATCGACTCTCGTCTTCTGCATCTAATTCCTCTTGACGCTGATATTCAACAACACTCATGACAGTATTATCAATTTTGTATTCTGCACTGGAAACTTCAGGAGTTGGTTTGAATGTTTTTAGTGAAAGCTTTGGTTTGTAATCAGCTAGATTTTTTCCATATCCTTTTGGATTGGGTTTTAAGGTAAACTTTTCAATAGCTGTTACTGATTCACCATGTTTGTAAACAACAGTTTTAAACTCTTTAAGTTTGTTTTGCAAGCCGATAATTTCTTCAAGAAGGTCATCTACCCGATTCGTTGAATGCTTTTTGTATGCGGAGAACTGTTTTTGACAATTTAACAACTCAGCCTTAGCTTTTTGATTTTCCAAGGTGAGAGCGTTAATTTGCTTTTTATGTTCGTGTTTCAGTTGTTCTAATTCAGACAACAAAGCATTCTTCGAGGCGGCTAGATCACGCATCTGTATCTCTAAATATTTTTCGTTTTGATGAGATTTTGCAAAAGCGGCTTCAAAACCTTTTTCACGGTTTTCTTGAGTTTTGAAAAAGTTGAGTTGCATTTGTAAGCATTCAAAATCCTTGGTTAACAGTGCATTTTTACTTTTTAAGGACTGATTTAATGCAACACATTCAGCAATTTTGGATTGTTGGTCTTTAAGTAACAGAACAAGATCTGGATGGGGCAAAGGTTCATCTTGTTCAACGTGAGTCACAACATGATCATTATGTAGATCCTCAAGTATAACCACGGAGTCAATTTGATTATCAAGGGAAACCATAAGGTCATCTGGATCGTCAAATGTAACTACGGGGTTTATTTGAAAATCATCAGAATGAGATGTAGTTGACTCATTTTGAACATTCTGAGCCGTGCCGGATTCAGATATTGATGGAGATATTAGTTCAGATATGATGATGGTATGTTCGGATACCTGAGACAAGCCATCAGTGTCATACACTGGGCCTGTTTCACTCATGTGTAACTCTTGCATATTAGCCATCAACATAACAGCTGCATTGGCCTGCAAGTCCTCCATATCATCATCCGAGTCTGCATCTGCCATAAAGCTCTGTTCTTTGTCTGTGAGAGATCCACCAGCTTCATCCTTAAGAGCCAAAAGTAAAGCCTCTTTGAAATAAGCACTGCCCCTAGTCCTTGGCTTTGGGCATGCATTAGCCAGGTGTCCCTTCTCATTGCAGTTGTAGCATCTAAGACCATTTAACCGATTCTGAGCATTTCCCTGTTCCACCACTTGAGCTCTGTTGTTATTCCTACCCACAGCATTAAAACCTTGACCACCGCCCATCTGACGACCATAATCACGATTCTGAACTTCAACACGTCCATTATTCACAACAGCTTGAGTCCGTGTGTTAGATGAGGAACGAATACGATTGTTGGATTTGTTGGTGTAACGGCCAAAAGCATTAGCAATCATCACAAATCCTTGTTGCAATGCTTCGAACGGATCGGTTTCCTCCGTCGCTTCACTGACATATGCTTGAGCATTGTTGCTGTATGGAACCAATTGATTTTGTTGAGGTTGTTGCTGTGAAGGTGTGTTTGAAGCAGTTGGTTGAGTTGCTGGTTGAGAGGGATAATTCTGTTGAGCATACAAGGCAAGTTGTTGATTGTCCGGATGTGACTGTTTAGCAATTTGAGCACGGAGAATCCTTTCCCGATCAACTTCCTTTTCATGAGGCTTCAAGTAATCGTACAACAATCCATAAGTAGAATGATGCATATTCTTCGCTTGACGGAGAAAGATGACATACTTCTCCCATTCAGGACCAAGACTACTCAGGAACTTAGTATTCACTGCAATTCTTGGCATGATGATGTTGTGTTTATCCAAATCATTGATGATGTCTGAAAATCGATGATGATAGGACTCTAGTGTCTCTCCAGGTTCAATCATGAAGTGTTCATAAGCCAAGTAAATTTTGGATTCCAAATCCTCCTGATTGAGTACAGATCCTTCCATAAGAAGACGAATATGATCCCACATTTTTTGTGCAGTCTTTTGAGCATCAACACTACGAAGAATTGGGTTTGGTAATCCTAAGAGGATGTATTCCATTGCAAGTTCATCAGCTTCATAGTGTAGAAGTTCTGTAGGATTTAAATCTGCAACAGTAGCAATGTTGGTTTGTTCATCTCTTGGTGGAACAGCAGTTGGATCTCCGGGTACAATGACAGTAGGCATCTCAAATGGACCTTCCAAGATAACCTTCTTTAAGAACTTTCCATGTGGCTTCTTTAGATCACAAAACCTAAAGAACCTTATCACCCATTGATCGTAGTTTCCTGGAGTGAGCATTGGAGGTCTATCAAGTGATCCAGCTTCATGAATTGATTGTTGGCTGCTTAAAGCTTCACACATCTTTGCAAACCAAGTGGGTTCCTTCATAGTGTTCCTTGATGGATGTTGATTGAAATCGTTTGTGTAGGGTGGAACTTGAAGACTTGGCGGTGTTTGAACCATTTGTGGAGGTGGAATTGAACCCATTTGTGGAGTATGTTGCTGGTTAAATTGTTGTTGATAAATTGCTTGTTGTTGATTCCATTGTTGATGTTGTGGAGTTAATTGTTGTTGTTATTGATGATTATAAGTGTGAGGGAAATAGTTAGAGTATGGTGGTTGAGACATGTTGATGAACTTGTGTAGTAAAAATGGATCTTTGTAGTCGAATGAACCTTTGTTGATGAAGTGTCCTTAGGCGTAGAAAAGACAAGAAACCAAGTAGCACTTATGCGTAAAAACACCAAAAGTTACGCGTAACAACAAGGAGTTACGCGTAGGTTTTAGCTTACGCGTAAGTAGGATAAAAGCACTAAAGTTATGCGTAGACAAAAGTTAGGCGTAGAAAGTTAGGCGTAGGATTACCTTATGCGTAGACCTAAGTTTACGCGTAAAGTGAATCTTATGCGTAGAATTTCTACGCGTAAGCTTATGCTTATGCGTAATTTTAGGGTTTTTTCCCAAATGATCTTTTACACTATCACAGTGCAAAAGATGTCCAAAGTCGACGTATTTTCAGACTTATCCAAGTAAGAAAACACGAAATAAACCAGGAAAATGAAGATCAAACCAAGGAAAATCTTACGCGTAATTTTAGGGTTTTGATACGCGTAGGATTACTCGTAAATTTGATTTTGCCCAAAGATGTTTCTAAACCAGTTTTTGTGTGATGAAATAGCTTCAATAACACCAAAAGACACAAAAGTGTGAAACTTGATGATCCAAAGCTCTTAAAACAGTTATGCGTAGGATGAAACCCTCGTACAAAAACAAGCTTAAAAACGTAGATCCACGCGTAAAGTTTGAAACTTTTTGCCAAAAACAAGTATTTTAACACCTCAAAACATTGAAAGTACAAGAATCTTGGATTAAAAAGTGTAAAAAACAAGTTTTTAAGCGAACCAAAGTATCACTCGTTAGCCTTACGCGTAGGACCAAAACCCACTTCAAAAGCAATAACGATTCACCCAACTATTAGGCGATTGATACCACTGTTAGGTCACTAGTTTTACAAACACAAGTTATAGAGAAAGAGATAAAGGCGGTTGAACAAGAATCACACACACACACGTTAATATGAAAGCCGGTTAGGCGTAATGTATGAGTGAAAGAAATAAACTTGAACAACCAACCCTCAAGTGAGGGTTATTACATTGTTTATATAGGCAAGGAGCTAGGGCAACACTCCCTCTCCTTCCCTATTCCTTATTGGGCTTGGGCTTAAGCTTATGGGCCTTCTACATAAGCTTGACCTTAAACAAACATAAAGGCCATAATAAAGCTACCTATTACATATGAAATATAAATACTTGAAATACTGTTTAGGAGTGATTCCAACAAATGTATAACTGGATTCACTATTATTTATGATATATTATATGATAAACATACAGATGAACAGAAACCAAAAAGAAGAAAACAATTAGCAAGATTAGGATGTAAGAAAAAACGTTTTAGAGGTTTGCATCAAAAAATAGAAGAAAAAGAAAAAGGGTTGGAGGAAAAAGAAGCAACAAAATCAAGACTGAGCAAGAAAAAGAAGCATCGGAAAAAGCTACAGAACAGGTATATCAAAAAATGTCTTGAGATAGTTCTGTGAATGCTATATCACAAGTGATAAATGATAAAATATCACAAGTGATAAATGATAAAATATCACAAGTGATAAATGCCCAACAATTTTATTTTATTATTTTATTATTACTACAGGATGCAAAAGAAGCTGAAAAAGAAGATTCTACAAAAATGAAACAGGATGAAAAAGAAAATCCTGAAAAAACAGAAAAAGAAACTGCTGAAAAAAATTATGACAAAAAAGAGAATCGTGAAAGAGAAAAAGGAAAAGGAAAAAGAAAAATTGGTGAAATGGAAGATGATGTAAACGAAGAGATTGAAAAAGATTCAAAAAAGAAACGAAAGGTGTACACAATACTCAAGGGAAGGGCATCAGTTAAGCCACTTTTTGAGGCAATGCGTGGGTTAAGTGTAGAAAGAAAGAAGGTTATAACACAAATGGGTTTTGGAGACTTGATAGAATTCCCAATAAATGAAATACCAACAAAGCTTGCCTTCTTTGTGGTAGACAGCCTCGACACAGAATCAATGAACCTTAGACTTCCAACAGGAAATTTAAATATTTCTCCACAAACTGTGCATGAAGTTCTCAGACTACCAAATGGATCAAGGACGCTAGAAAGAGATGAAGGCCAAAGACAATACAATGATAAATTTGTTGAAGAATGGAAAGATCAATTCAAACACGAAAACAGTTTGACAACAAATGCCATATCAAAGGAGATAACAAAAACAACAAACACAGATTTCATGTTCAGAATGAACATTTTAATGCTTATTGCAAATACATTGGGAGGATGCGATAAAAGCTCTATTGTCAGAAAAACGGTGTTGGAAAACGTGTTTGAAGGAGATAATGTGAAAGATATAGACTGGTGCATATATATTTTTGATTGTGCAAGCTCAACAAAACATGATTGGTCTGCAAGAAAGAATAATAGGACATAGGTTGAGTATTACGGCCCAGTTACATTCTTGATGGTGAGTAATAAATTCTAAATTATTTTTTCTTCCTAACATAAAATGTTATGAAAATATATATTCATTGAACTGATAAAATGGTTGATGAAACAACTTGCATATTTACATTACACAAAGTTTGATCAAATGAATGTGCCGAGAAGGATACCAGCTCTAAAAAGCTGGAACACAAGCCTGTTGAAAAGTAGGGAGATTCTGGAAATTGATTTCAACAAGTACTTTGGAATGGTGGAAATTATAGGAGATATGAATAAAGACGAAGAACATATTCAAAAGCAGGTCAGTCTAAAAAAATTAACTTCTTTGTTATGTCCTATCACAAGTGATAAAATAAATTATGCTTGGTATCACTTGTGATAATACAGTAAAATATTAAAAAAACTTTAATATCACTGGTGATGATGTATAACTAATATCATCTTAAATTTGAAAATTCAATAACAGGAAGTGTATCAGATGCTAGAAGATAAGATAGAAACCATTTTGAGTGAGAAATAAATGCTAGAAGAAACAATTAATGAATATCTATGTAAATTCAAAAGGGATGAAAGGCTTCAGCAATTTAGAGAAAGAATAAAAAAGATTTTCAGTCAACCAGATGATTGTTTCAAAGGAAAAAGTCCATTCTTATCATCAAGCTCTAAATCAACATCAACAGAGTCAAGCACCATCAAATTTGGCACAAGTGATGATGAAGATGGAAATAATGAAGTACAAAATCCATTTGTCAGACAATATACAGAACACGGAGATGAAAATGACGAATCAATGATAATTGATGATGATGTCAAAAACAATCAAGCAAACGACCAAAATGGAGAATCAATCTATACTGAGAATGAAGTTGCGCAAGGTAGTGGAAACAAAGACGCAAGCAATACCAAAAATGATGAAACTGATGAAAACAACAAGAACGATAGAAGAGAAAAGGATGAAACTGTGGGAAACAACGATGGGAACAGTAACAAAAAGGGTGAAGCTGCAGAAAAAAATGAAGGGGAAAAAAATGAAACAAACAAGGTTACAAGTCAAAAAAGTAACGAAGAAACTAAAGAACAAAGATAACCTTTTGATACTGATGAAGATATTTTTGGAGAATTACTAAACAAAACTGATGAAGATTTTAGAAATGAATTGAGAGAAATACAAAGGAAACAAGCCAACATGGATGCAAAACGAAATGAAGAAGTGAACAGATATGCAGAAAGTGAGAACCGTGAGAACCTTAAGAAACAGAAAAGTGTTGAAGAAAAAGAACAAACAGGTCCATCTTCACAGAGCCCTAGTTTTGTCTTTATACCAGGGTCTCAGCCAAGCTTTGATCTAGGAATTTATAGCCCAGGAATACAGTCAAAATCAAGTGATGAAGGAAAACAATATCAGTGCCTGAAATCTCCATACATGAACAAGAAGGTCAGCACGACAAATTATCTAACAGATGTGGAAAAACTCTTGGCAAGAAGCATCTTCTGTATGCAAGGAAACGAAGCGTAAGTTTATATTTAAAATTTCGATATCTAATTTATTATAGTTATCACTTGTGATAACAAAACATATATTAGTTTCTTATATTTATCACCTGTGATACAAAAAAAATTTACCTATATACACAGTTCCTTATACTTATCACTTGTGATATTGTGAACAGAGAACAAGTTTTCGTAGACGATAAAGGTTTAGGATTAATGAGAATGAATGTTCAATCACTAGCGCCAACCTTGAAAATTGAAATTCCTGTGATAGATACCTTTGCTGATATCCTAAACTACGAGGAATTGTTCTCAGATAGAAAGATCAAACGACATTACTTTTATACATCAATGATGGTAAGATAAATTTTTATATCAAATGAACGTATTTCTGTATTAACTTTTATTTATTAATAATAACCATAATTTTTTTTTAATTGTCAATCAGCTTCCAGGAGTATTACAAGATAAGCCAGAATTGCTCATTGACAAAGTAGATAAACAGTATGATATGTTTGAACACTTGATTGCTATTCAGATGGAAGAAGACACAAGCAGGCTCAAATTTTATGATATTAACTTGGTATATTACATTACTTATATAAATTAATCAAGAAACTTAGTATATTATTTTAAATTTAATATTTTTTTCATGATAACAGGTATTCTTCCCAATAATAGCACATGGACATTACTATATAATAGTTTTCGTCATCGTTAAAGGAACATCTGTCATAATTGATAACAGCGATTCAGATGCAACATACGAAGAAAAGTACAAAGAAAATTATGAGTTAGTGGTAAGAAAAATTATTTGATTATTTATTTTTTAACAGTATATCACAAGGGATACTAGTCTATAATTGACATTTATATTATAAATTTCAGAGGGCGGTTTTTGTAAGACACTTGTCAACATATGAACATCCAGCAGGATATGAAATGATGCATCAAACACAAGAACCAGCAATATTAAAGATGGATTGGCAAACAAAAGGAGAAAAGATAGATTGCGGTTTGTACATGATGATACACATGGAACTCTACGAAGGAAAAATTGGATCAAAATGGCAAACAGGCATTCTAAAGGAAACACACAAACATCATCGAATTCAGATAGAAAATATGAGATCAAGATACGTAACAAAGATGTTGCTTCATGAAATGAACGAAAACTGGAAGATGATGTCAGACTATGCATTACAATTTCTTGCAGAGAACAAGGACGAAAAAGAAGTAAAGAAGCTTCTCAAGGAGGCAATAAAGAGAAAGTATGCAGAACAAAACAACAATTGACCGAGTGCTTAATGTTTTACGTTTGGTTTCATGTAAAAACAATTAGTAATTCTCTACAGCTACTTATTAATCCTATGTCAGACTATCGTTTTGTAAAAACAATTATCTTTATCAGCGCAGCCATTACAATGATGAATTCTATTCAGTTGAAAGATTTTGGAAAATCAGAATTCAACCTTGCTTTTGTTAACTTTATTAAACTATATAAATGTCAGTAAATAACATGCCATAGAACTAGATTAGCAAAAAAAACTTATTTCAATTATTCAATAAAGTCACAAAAAAAGTAAACTCATAAAAAGGTATCAGCATTTCATCAATTTTGTATGCTTATCACAAGTGATAAAAATGAAAAAATGAAAGAAAAGTAATAACAAATAGAAAATCATCACAAGTGATAAAATTGTAAGAAATTGGATAAGACATAACAGATAGACTGCACCTCAACCTCAACTTCAACCTCAACCTGCATACCCTCTATTGCAATGGCTGCGCCGATGACTCCACCTCAACCTGGACAAGTACTCCTTCAGCAGAGATGCCGCCTACTTCAGCATTATTGGTCAAATATTTGCCCTTATCTGGACAAGTAGTCCTGTTATGCTCCGTCGACCCACAAATACTGCATGACTTCTTTTGCTTCTTGCTTTTATCAAATGCTTTCTTACGTCCACCCTTGATACGCTCCCTCATAAACCCCTTGTTGCTCGCTTTCGATGGATTTTTAACATAAATTTTAGTAGGCTTCTTCAACTCCGACTAAACGGTTGACAAGGAAGGGCATTACAAAGACTTTAACAACTTCTCAAATACCCATATTTCTTCGGATGATTTTAAATACAATTTTTAGGTAGCTTTCGCTCGTTGTTCCCCAAATACTCCCTCGCATAGTTCCCACCTGCATTCTTTCGTAAACTATTTTCGTTCTTCGTTTTCTTCAGTACGTCATAAACACCCAGCTGCCTCGTATTGTCCTGATGAACAGGTCTATTCCCGTTTATAAACTGGTTATTACGACTTCATCCGCCGTAGAGACGACTTCCTCATGAACAGGTCCAACTCCACCTCAGTAGCCGCGTCGGTAACGTTATCTCCCATACGTCCAACTCCAACTTCAACTCCAACTCCACGTCAGATAGACAATACAGAATAGGTTAAAGAATGTTAAAATAGTGAACACTACTAAAAG
>BPTQ01000007.1:135673307-135684890 GCA_019973895.1 Chrysanthemum seticuspe | reverse complement strand
AGCTACTCAGTGTATGTTAGCTTCCTCTCACTCTTGGACAAATGCTTATA
Source organism: Chrysanthemum seticuspe (assembly GCA_019973895.1). Taxonomy (NCBI): domain Eukaryota; kingdom Viridiplantae; phylum Streptophyta; class Magnoliopsida; order Asterales; family Asteraceae; genus Chrysanthemum; species Chrysanthemum seticuspe. The sequence goes on along the minus strand of BPTQ01000007.1, from coordinate 135,684,840 downwards.
CTCAACACGATCTAGCTCATGATTATGTTCCACATGGAACGTAGTAAGCCTGTATTTTCTACTACCAGGCATCATATGAAAAACTGCACGTGCTTTGCAACCAGTAATTCTAAAGTTCGAAGTCCTCACTTGTTTGTCACCTTTCTTAGGAGCTAACGTATTCAAACAAATTTTCTTTGGGCACCCTTCCCTATTGCAAACTAAATACTTCTCTTTTACAAATCCATCCCATAATCTTTTCTGAGTAGACTTTCTAATACCAAATCCTGCCTCTGAAGCATATCTCATGTACATACTAATGCAATCCTCAACAGAATCATAAACACTAAACAAAACTGGTAGCACACTAGCAGCAACTCTAGGAACCCAAAAAACCGATCCACCAGGAGTATCAATAAAATCATAATGAATAAAAGATGAAGGAGTTTTCAAACCACTAGAAGCTGTAAAGAAGGTGATAAAACACAAAGTCAAAAAGCATAAAACAATAACTTCGAAAATTATCTTAAAATATCACTGGTGATACTATACATTATTTAAAATATCACTGGTGATACTATAACAGATGATTCTACAAAAATACTAAACAGAAACAACAACACATCCAATCTAACAACTTATTTAAAAGCAATATAACATCTACATTAATATACATTAACAGCTTATTCATGAAGCTTATTTAAAAGCCTATCATAACAAAAACCACAAAAACCTATAACTCAGAATTCAGTAACATAAATTGACAACAACTATAACTCATTTTCAGTCAATATATGCAACAACTGCAAACACGACTATTCTTCTTAAATATACAGCAACTGCTTTAAGAAATCACTTCCAAAACACTAGATTTACGACTACTTTGACTACACAGCAAAACGCTTCCAAGACAAAAAACACTAACAGTACAACTATCAGCACCAACACTATCACTCTTCTTCATTCGAATCACTAACAAAACACAATCTCTCTAATCAATAATATGCAACAACTGCAGCAATAACAGCATAGAAATATCGGAACATCGCAGTAAGAAATCAAGTACACTACATTTACGATTATTTAGTAAAAAACTTAAAATTAGAAGCAAATTACTCTAAAAACCTTAATTAAAAAGCATACTATCATCAACTTCAAAATATCACTGCTGATACTACACAAATTAAACTGAACAAAAACACATCCAATCAAACTAACAGCTTATATAAAAGCAAAATCAAACTAACAGCTTATATAAAGCAAAATCAAAATATCAGCTTCATGAATAAGCAAAAAACTAACAACACCAGCTAAATATCACAGGTGATACAACACATAGTAAACTAACAGCTGAATTAAAAGCTTAAACACCTTAATTAAACACTTAATTAACAAAACAACTTAATTAAATAAATAGATTAACATTAAAAAAAAAAGCTGAATTAAAACGAAAACTCACATAATGCATTATCATCAACATTAGAAGCACAATTTGAACTCGTCACATCTAAATCAATTTAATCATCTCCAACAGGAACTTCATTAAGATCAAAAATCTCCATTCTGCAAAATTGAAGAAGATAATTACGAAATTGAACAAAATAATTACGAAATTGAACAAAATAATGAAGAAATTGAAGAAGATAATGAAGAATTGAAGAATTACCGGTGGGATAAAGTGGAGCACGTGACGGAGATGACAGTGGTTGTACGGTGATCACGGTGGAGGATGTGGTGGTTGACCTGGTTGTTGTGATTGAGAAGAAGATAATCGTTTATGGAGGGAAATCCAGAGAGAAAAGTGTGTGAGAAAGTGTGTGAGAAACAGAGTGATAAATGAGAAAAAGAAAAAAAAAACGGTATATATATTGGGGTAAAAAATAGGTTAAAATGTTTAAATCTTAGATTAATCACAGCCATTAGATCAATCCAAATAGAAGGTGGGGATTTGTCCCTTGGTAAGCACCAAAATAAAAGTATGCAAATGAAAATTCCTCTAAATAAGAAAACCTAAAATTTATTAATTACAAATGGTATTAAAGGCATTTACTAATTAAGGTAAATTTTAAAATCGTATTAAAGTTATTTAATAGTTTAAAAGAAAAATTAAAGATGAATTAATGCATCATAACTAATGCCCTAAATGCACTTGCTAAAAAATCCCCTCAAATAAAATAAGCATGTAACCAACTGGCTTAGCTCAGTTAGCCACCTTGGAGTCCTTAGGGGCTCTTGGGGGAGGGAGGTCTTGAGTTCAAATCCTGCAAGGGGTTTGAATAAGGGATTTTCCTTCAAGGTAGTCCTTTAATAAAGGAGTTTGGGCTTGGTAACCCCATGTTCGAATCTTAGAAAAGGCAAGGGTTTACCCCTATTAATTGTCGTGCCTTCGGGCGGATTAGTAGGGGGTTTTCCCCCCATCGGGTATTTGAAATAGGCATTTCCGCTTCGAGGGAGCTCTCTAGCGCTGACCCGGTTTAGACAACGTAGTCTAGACCTCCCGCTGTCGAACCGCGACACGAAGCACTTTATAAGAAATTCACCTTTCAAAAAATAAATAAATAAATAAGCATGTCGTGTGTAATCGATAAAAGTTGAAATAATATTATCAGTTCACATAATTTAATTGAGTATAGCCTAAAATACCAGTTACAAGCACATGCAATTAACCATTACTCTATCAAACACGTTTTCAACAACAAACACACGTAATTAACTTCCTATGATCATGCACTCTACATCTTCTCTAATTCAAATGTTTTATAGGCACAAGTTTAGGGTCACACCATTGGAATGTCTTCATTTGGTCCATAAATACTCCTTAAACCCCAAAGCTTCTTAACGAAGTGAACCATCACTTGTCTATATCTCTTCAAATGAGGGTTTATAACAGGACTTCTTGCATGGTTAAACCATCTGACGAAACATGGTCCGGTAAGTTAGCCTTGTCAGAACTAGACCAAATTGGTGTCATTACTCATGTCCCAACCATTTACTTCTACACAAAATCTCCTCAAGATTGGCTCATTGTCTTGCAAAAGTTAAAAAGTTCCCTGAGTTCTACCCTAGTTCAATTTTACCCTTTCGCCGGACGGCTAAACTCTATTGCAGGAGGCCGTCTAGAGCTCGATTGTAATGCAGATGGAGTGCAGTTCGTGGAAGCATACATTGACATGAAGCTTAATGATTTGGATAGTCTTTTACCTTCACCAATATATCACCACCTTATACCTTCAATAGATTATCAAAATTTACCCCTTGAAGAAATTCCATTATTAGTTTTGCTAGTCACAAGATTCAGTTGTGGAGGGTTTAGTCTTGGTTTGAACATATCACATGTTGTTGGGGACGGGCAAAGCGCGCTACACTTTGTGTCCGAATGGGCCAGGGTGTGTCGAGGCGAGTTGATAGAGTCACCACCTTTTATTGATAGGAAGTTATTGCGTGCTGGGGATCCTCCAAGATCATGCTCCACGATTGAACTCGACCAATTTGGTCCTCCACCAGTGCTTATGGATCAATCTGATAAAAAAGAGTGTGACCAAGAAACAACTGTCACGATGCTGAAATTAACACCAACCCAAGTCGAGATACTACGAAACAAAGCTAATGAAAGTCAGAAGAGTGAGATGAGCCATGGTTTTACGCGGTATGAGGTCATAACAGCACATATATGGAGAACTGCATGCAAAGCTCGTAATCACAAACCCGAGCAACCATCTGCACTAGCCATGTGTGTAGATGTTAGAAATAAAATGAGACCACCATTACCACCAAAATATTTTGGAAACGCTATTGTCAATGTGATTGCCACTGGATATTCAGGTGAAATACTATCAAACCCAATAGGATACGTTTCAAGTAAAATACGGGACGTAATTAAAAATGTTGATGATGAGTATGTGAACTCAATTCTCGACTTTATGAAGAGTCAAGAAGACTTAGGGCAGTTTCGAGAGTTAGAACCAACAACTAACAATGAAGGACCTTTTTATGGCAATCCAAATGTTGGAGTCATAAGTTGGTTAACACTACCAATCTATGGTGCGGATTTCGGATGGGGGAAAGAGGTTCATATGGGTCCAGGAACACATGATTCAGATGGCGATTCTTTAATTCTTCATGGAAAAGATGGAGATGGATCACTAGTTGTTGCATTATGTTTACAAGCAAGGCATATGGAGGATTTCAAGAAATTTTTCTACCAAGATATTGAAATAGATAGTTCTTGAGCTTCTGTATGTATGTTGCCTACTTGGGTTGATGTTATATGCTATAACTTGAGAGTAATTAGACCTTGTTCTTTCAAATTGGTCCATAGAGAGTAATTAGACCTTGTTCTTTCTAATTGGTCCATAGGTCTTCCTCATTTTATATTCATATAAGTATAATAGAAGTTATACAATAAAGTTATCTAAATTTCAGAATGAAATTGTTTATTTATTATTTCAGTATAAGTAAATCACAATATCCAACACACAAACCAACACGGTCCAACACACTTCTAAAATTTACCCGAACTTTATCATATAAAAATCACATTACAACTTTACAGTCCATATACACCATGTTAGTCAGCCCAAAAATTCTTCAATTAATTCCAGCCCACAACAGAAAAGAAACACAAATAAATCCTGACAATATTAAGCTGCTAATTTTTCTCAACCCAAAAACGCAGAGAAAACTAGGGGTGTTGATCGGTTCGGTTATCGGGTTGTTCGGCTAGTTCGGTTTGGTTAATTCGGTAAAAAAGGTTTTTAGGTCAACCCGAGAACCGAACCGAACCAAATTCAAATTCGGTTTTCGGTTCGGTTCGGTTGAATTCTAATTCGGTTCGGTTCTTGGGTTGACCCGAATAACCCGAATTTCACTATTTAAAAAAATAATAATAATAATTACATAGATATTTAGCAAAAAAATATATGTCAAGCATAAAAAGCGTTTTATTATATGATAACCTTTTAATAGTATTTATTTATATATAAATATACATAAAAATATATAAATATATATAAAAAATATATATATTTATATTAATTCGGTTTTCGGTTCGGTTTTTGGTTCAAACTGTCAAACCTATTTTCAACCCGAGAACCGAATTAGTAGTTCGGTTCGGTTCGGTTTTAGCAAATTCAGTTCGGTTATTAGTTTGGTTCGGTTTCGGTTTTCGATCTTTTCGGTCTTTTCGCTCACCCCTAGAGAAAACACAAAAATCCACACCTACCATCTTATCTATTTCTTTATCTGAGAAAACACTAACACAACCCTAGATCTTTGTTTTTCTTTTCTGCGAACCACGAACACATCTACAAACACCAATTACCACAATTCCGAATCAACAAAACCCCTTTCTTGTTCCTGCTTCAATCTGATATCACAAACACATGCGGCCCGTTTTGATGTTCTTGACAACTTTGGCTTAAGATCTTAAAAAAATGATCTTCAGTCACTAAGAGATAAAAGTCTTTTAGCGAATTTTTAGCGACTTTTATTGGGACGTATATTAGGCCAGCGACTTGTTTAGCGACGTCTAATAGTAAGTCGCTACAAACGAGTCGTCGATTTATGTGACTAGTAAAGCACGTCATTAAAAAACTAGCGATGGTAATAACGACTTCCCGTAATATGTCGCTAAAGAAATAGCGACTTGACTAGTGTTGATCGCAGTTCCTGTCGCTGTTTGTTAAGTGTAAAAAAACACAATTTAACACTTAAACAATCTTCTTATTATTCCCAGAAACCAAACTTATAAAAAACTGATTTCAATCAGTTAATAACAATACAATAACAACCTAATTGTAGGACCTTACAAATATCAACCTTATCACAAACCCACTTAACGAACACAAGTATCACCACGTGAAACCACGCTACGCGTAGAACACGTTCAACACAAAAACAAACTATGCGTGAAGATGAAAGAAATAAAGATGAGAAAGATGGTGACTTGATGTTAAAACCGTGTATGTATGAATAGAAAGATGAAAACAATAAGTTGTATATTCCAAAGAAATCACACAACACACACACTCAAGCACACCCCTCAAACGAGACTTTGAGGGGTTTATATAGTACAAGTAACATGATGCCCTAAAAGGCTTTCTATGGCCTTCGTGGGTTGGACATGGGTTTGATTGGTTAAAAGGAAAGCTTAACATAACTAGTACCCATTTAGCTTAGTCCAATCCACGAGCCCGTTGACTATTCTATCACGATATCTAACACACGAAATAAAGTTCCTAAATGTGAATGACCATCACTTCTAATAAAAACTATTAAGGCTAACAATCTCCCCCTAAGGGGTGGTCATTCAAAAGATGCTCCACTTGATTTGGTCTTTACTTTTCTCGAGCTTGAACTTTGTGCGTAGATATAGAATAGTCTTGATTCTTTGTTCCTTCATGCTTTGTGATCAGATAATGTGGTTGTCTGCCATTGTCAACTTCGTTGGTTTGGTGTCTCCACGTCTTTCTCCATCATGCTCACACTTTTATTTGTCTTTTGGTTACCAATGATGTAGTTCTCGAGTCTTTATACTTTGTAGATTCTTTGACATTGACTAAGAATCATCTTAAACTTTTGTTGCCTTTGATTTTGATGAGAACTTTCATGTGTTGTTGGTATGAGCATGTGGAGAGTCTGCACGATCAATCCGCTCCGGAGCTTCCATAAGAAGAAAACATAAAAACAGGTTAGTAATAAGCGGATTCCGGCACTTACAAGTTTGAATTTCGAGGGTGTTAACATCATAGTGTGAAAACACGTATCTAATTCTTACAAAGGCCGTTCCTGAACTGGAGTCCCACAAGTGAGATAACGCGATGTACCGAAATACACCTACAGTTCAGATGAGTCGCTGAGGTACACCGAAGCATCACCCCACGAATGTAGACCGTTTGAGACACACTAAGCGTAATCCACGGGGAGTTACCGAAGTGACCTGCTGTCAGGCTGCTTGATGTTGACCCTGGCAGGAATTTCCATTCAATCACTGAAGATCACAGATGTGAAACTTCTCATAAATTTTCTGGCAGATTGCTAAGATCTGCGTAGGACTCTAGAATATATCACTTGTGCCCTTATTGATGAACAACAAGCGATGTCATGTCAAGTGTTCCTATGAGATCTTTTGATGAATCTCGTGGCTCTAGACTCAATAGTGCGTTTTGGTTTTCCTGAGCGGAGACTAGGGAGAGGGTCTCCTTCTTCAATACCAGCGATCTCTAAGAGAAAGCCAATAGTTTACGTAGGGTTCCCTGTGAGAATGAAACAAATCTCTTTTGAGAGGAATTGAGTGGCTAGAAGGTTTAGTGCAGTGCGTCACTGGGTCCATGACGTCTTTGTCTTCAATACCAGTGTCATCTAGTGACAACCAGTAGCATATGTATTGAACCCGGTTTCTGCCCTAAGGTTGAATATGGAGGGCTATTTATTTTCACCCTTTTTCATTGCATTTCTTTTTAATTCTTCAACCCCTTCTTTCTCCTTTTTCACATTACTCCTTTTTTTCAATCATTCCTAAGGACTTCTAATACTAACTATTTGTGATGTCCTTGGGTAGATCCCTCCGGCTCTGGCGGATCATAGGACGAATTTCCTATCCTTAGTCACCTTATAACTCCACGACTGTCCTATTGTTGCCATAAAACCATTTTTCTTGAAGATCTCTCAGAGTGTTTATGATAGAAAACATGTTTGAAACACTCCGTGAGTTTTATATTTTCAGAAACACTCCCCCTTCACATGTGCTTATATGTTTTGACAGAAATCTGCACATAGAGGGTAGAGTTCGCACTTTTTGAATTGATCGACTTTAAATGAACACGACCGATTCGAGACACGTTTACATCACTAGAGAACTAGCTTGAAATTATTACCCGTCCTGGTTAAGTCCATAGAAAGTTTCTCGAAATGGTACATAATTGCTCTTCAATTCAATGGTTGCATCTGAGTCGAGCTCATTTTAAGATTCAAACAACGATCATTAAACTTTTTTGATCACATTTTAATCACGTCTCCTCCCCCTCAAAAATAGCATAATCGTGATATTTTTGATATCAACGGATTAAACAACATTTTAGAATCATTTTGGGGAGACAAACGGATTTGATTTAAGCATGAATTTGGAACATTTTAGTTTTATACTCCCCCTTTAATAAAGCATAATCAATTAAAGGGTTTTAGAGGGAGTTATCTTGAGCACAAAGTATTTTGAAAGATTTTGAAAAATCTTTTTGAACAATCTTGAAAAGGTGTTCAAGATGATGATGATTTCTCACCATTTTTAAATGTAGTGCACTGAAGCGTACACTAGTGATTTTCATTAAAAAGCACGAGTTTTGATTTGAAAATAATCAAAAATCATCATTTTGGTCCGGGTTTCGTACTGAAGTATGCGAAAGCCATTTTTTGAAGAATTTTTGAGAAACGACATGTTTTGGAAAACATATAAAGAACTCTCGCTCAAGCATCTGTACATGCCCGTATCATTGTTGAATGACATTTCTAGAAACGTACAGAATATCGATTATAGAAGAGACATGTCGTGAGAAGAATATTTTTGTATTTTTGATTTTCTATTGTTTTTGTATTTTTGAAAGTTTTATATTTTTATATTTTGCTTTTGTTGGTTTTTCAAATTTTGTATTTTGTTTTTCAAAAATATTTACAGCGAATCTTTTTGGAAAAACATTTTCAAGAAGATTCCAGAAGACGTTCTAACTCCTCAGGGGTTAGGCTTCGCATTCCAATTCGTCGAACTAAATCATCAAACCTTTCTTTTGGAAGGGCTTTAGTAAATATATCGGCGAGTTGGTAATCTGTCTTCACGAAAAATAATTCAACAGTACCTTCTTCCACATGTTCTTTTATGAAGTGATAGCGTACTCTGATATGCTTAGTCTTTGAGTGGTGAACAGGATTGCATGATATGGCTATGGCACTTTTCGAGTCACAATACATAGGTATTTTATCGAAAGTAAAGCCATAATCTGTAAGTTGTGTTCTCATCCATAGAACTTGAGCACAACACGCAGATAGAGACACATACTCAGCTTCAGCGGTTGAAAGTGCAGTGCAATCTTGTTTCTTTGAAGACCAGCTTACTAACTTTTCACCCAAAAATTTTGCTCCTCCTGATGTACTTTTTGATGTAACTTGATCACCCGCGTGGTCCGCATCTGAAAAGGCAATTAGATCAAATCCGAATTCCTTCGGATACCAAAGTCCCATGTGAATGGATGTCTTCAGGTACCGAAAGATCCGTTTAACCTCTTTGGAGGTGCAGTTCGGTAGGCTTTGCCTGAAACCGTGCTAATAAGCAAACAACAAAATGAATATCTGGTCGACTAGCAGTGAGGTACATGAGAGAACCAATCATGCTCCGATATTTCTTCGGATCAATAGGTTTCCCAAACAAATCGGCTCCAATTTTTGGTGAAGTTACCATTGGTGTTCCGACAGAATCACAATTATCCATACCATGCTTTTTCAAGATCTCAGTTGTGTATTTAGCTTGATTTATAAAAATTCCACGTGGGGATTGATGAATTTGTAAACCAAGAAAGAATTTTAGTTCCCCCATCATGGACATTTCAAATTTGCTTTTCATGAGATTTTCAAAATGTTTTGAAAGATTCGGATTAGTGGACCCAAAGATGATGTCGTCCACATAAATCTGAACAATTAAAATGTCGTTTTTGTATTTTTGTGTAAACAAGGTAGGATCAACTGTTCCTTTGGTGAAATTGTTTTGGATAAGGAAAGAGGACAGTTCGTCATACCACGCTCTCGGAGCTTGTTTCAATCCATAGATTGCCTTTTTGAGTTTGTAGACGTAGTCTGGATGTTCCAAGTCGATGAAGCCTTATGGCTGACTCACGTACACTTCTTCTTTCATAGTTCCATTCAAGAACGCGGTCTTAATGTCCATCTGATAAACCGTGATGTTTTTGTGAGATGCATAGGCTAAGAATATCCTGACTGCTTCAAGTCTAGCTACCGGCGCGAATGACTCTTCAAAGTCTATCCCTTCCTCTTGTCTGTATCCTTTGGCCACAAGACGAGCTTTGTTGCGAATTACAGTCATCTCTTCATCCCTTTTGTTCTTCCATAACCATTTGAGATCAATGACGCGAATGTCAATTGGTCTTGGAACCATTTCCCAAGAGTCATGTAGATGGTATTGGAGAAGTTCATCCTGCATCGCTTCTATCCATGCTGGTTCTGCCATTGCCTCGCGAATGTTCTTTGGCTCGATATTGCTAATTGAGCAAAGGTAAATGCATAAGTCGCAATCGGTGGCAAGTTGGCGTCTCGTCTGAATTGGCCTTGAAGGTTCACCAATAACTTGTTCACTTCAGAGTAGAAGGATACCGTTGGTTAAACGTATGCGAGTTAGATGGTTCTTGTAAGCATGAAGATGATTCAGCTGATTCCGTAGCAAACGGGTTTTCAAATAAGTCTTCATCTAACGTTGCATCGTTCTGGTTTTGGTTTTGCTCATCAACTACTGGTAGAACGGGTGCAATAACTGTAGTAGATGTAGATGATGTTGATGGAGTTGGTGCATTGGTTTCGACCGTTGTAGATGCATCTTCTGTTGGTGGTGGTGGATGATTTTGAGCGGGTGCAACGGCATGATGGTTTGATGCATTTGTCGAAGTTCCACCATAGTATTCATCGAACATTAACTCGAAGAAATTCTCCCATTCTTGTTCTTTAGGATTGAACAACCAACCCTCAAGTGAGGGTTATTACATTGTTTATATAGGCAAGGAGCTAGGGCAACACTCCCTCTCCTTCCCTATTCCTTATTGGGCTTGGGCCTAAGCTTATGGGCCTTCTACATAAGCTTGACCTTAAACAAACATAAAGGCCATAATAAAGCTACCTATTACATATGAAATATAAATACTTGAAATATTGTTTAGGAGTGATTCCAACAAATGTATAACTGGATTCACTATTATTTATGATATATTATATGATAAACATACAGATGAACAGAAACCAAAAAGAAGAAAACAATTAGCAAGATTAGGATGTAAGAAAAAACGTTTTAGAGGTTTGCATCAAAAAATAGAAGAAAAAGAAAAAGGGTTGGAGGAAAAAGAAGCAACAAAATCAAATAGAGTTCTGTAAAAAACTATATGGACAAGACATCGAAAAAGGCTACGAAGAAAAAGAACGAGTCAGAACTAAAACAACGAAGAAAAAGGAGGTTGGGAAAAAGAAAAAGAAGATAAAAAACTACGTTTGGAGATTTTGCAAAAAAGAATGTAGGATTAGAACGATTAACAAAAGAAGAAAAACCAAAGACAAGTAGACATACAAATAGTATATTATATAGTATTTATTATCACTTAGGTCAATATGTAAACAACCTTAGTGAGGATTTGTTATAAAGTTCATAAATATAAAGTATACATTATCCATCGAAATAATACCGGAAATACAAACAAATTCCAGTTCGAATACATCTTCCGGGTATTCGAATCCGGGTTCGGGTTATTCCTTATCCCTTCCTCTCCCTCACAACGGGATCGAGGAACGGATA
>BPTQ01000007.1:135531743-135659242 GCA_019973895.1 Chrysanthemum seticuspe | reverse complement strand
AAGCATAATCAATTAAAGGGTTTTAGAGGGAGTTATCTTGAGCACAAAGTATTTTGAAAGATTTTGAAAAATCTTTTTGAACAATCTTGAAAAGGTGTTCAAGATGATGATGATTTCTCACCATTTTTAAATGTAGTGCACTGAAGCGTACACTAGTGATTTTCATTAAAAAGCACGAGTTTTGATTTGAAAATAATCAAAAATCATCATTTTGGTCCGGGTTTCGTACTGAAGTATGCGAAAGCCATTTTTTGAAGAATTTTTGAGAAACGACATGTTTTGGAAAACATATAAAGAACTCTCGCTCAAGCATCTGTACATGCCCGTATCATTGTTGAATGACATTTCTAGAAACGTACAGAATATCGATTATACAAGAGACATGTCGTGAGAAGAATATTTTTGTATTTTTGATTTTCTATTGTTTTTGTATTTTTGAAAGTTTTATATTTTTATATTTTGCTTTTGTTGGTTTTTCAAATTTTGTATTTTGTTTTTCAAAAATATTTACAGCGAATCTTTTTGGAAAAACATTTTCAAGAAGATTCCAGAAGACGTTCTAACTCCTCAGGGGTTAGGCTTCGCATTCCAATTCGTCGAACTAAATCATCAAACCTTTCTTTTGGAAGGGCTTTAGTAAATATATCGGCGAGTTGGTAATCTGTCTTCACGAAAAATAATTCAACAGTACCTTCTTCCACATGTTCTTTTATGAAGTGATAGCGTACTCTGATATGCTTAGTCTTTGAGTGGTGAACAGGATTGCATGATATGGCTATGGCACTTTTCGAGTCACAATACATAGGTATTTTATCGAAAGTAAAGCCATAATCTGTGAGTTGTGTTCTCATCCATAGAACTTGAGCACAACACGCAGATAGAGACACATACTCAGCTTCAGCGGTTGAAAGTGCAGTGCAATCTTGTTTCTTTGAAGACCAGCTTACTAACTTTTCACCCAAAAATTGTGCTCCTCCTGATGTACTTTTTGATGTAACTTGATCACCTGCGTGGTCCGCATCTGAAAAGGCAATTAGATTAAATCCGAATTCCTTCGGATACCAAAGTCCCATGTGAATGGATGTCTTCAGGTACCGAAAGATCCGTTTAACCTCTTTGGAGGTGCAGTTCGGTAGGCTTTGCCTGAAACCGTGCTAATAAGCAAACAACAAAATGAATATCTGGTCGACTAGCAGTGAGGTACATGAGAGAACCAATCATGCTCCGATATTTCTTCGGATCAATAGGTTTCCCAAACAAATCGGCTCTAATTTTTGGTGAAGTTACCATTGGTGTTCCGACAGAATCACAATTATCCATACCATGCTTTTTCAAGATCTCAGTTGTGTATTTAGCTTGATTTATAAAAATTCCACGTGGGGATTGATGAATTTGTAAACCAAGAAAGAATTTTAGTTCCCCCATCATGGACATTTCAAATTTGCTTTTCATGAGATTTTCAAAATGTTTTGAAAGATTCTGATTAGTGGACCCAAAGATGATGTCGTCCACATAAATCTGAACAATTAAAATGTCGTATTTGTATTTTTGTGTAAACAAGGTAGGATCAACTCTTCCTTTGGTGAAATTGTTTTGGATAAGGAAAGAGGACAGTTCGTCATACCACGCTCTCGGAGCTTGTTTCAATCCATAGATTGCCTTTTTGAGTTTGTAGACGTAGTCTGGATGTTCCAAGTCGATGAAGCCTTCTGGCTGACTCACGTACACTTCTTCTTTCAGAGTTACATTCAAGAACGCGGTCTTAATGTCCATCTGATAAACCGTGATGTTTTTGTGAGCTGCATAGGCTAAGAATATCCTGACTGCTTCAAGTCTAGCTACCGGCGCGAATGACTCTTCAAAGTCTATCCCTTCCTCTTGTCTGTATCCTTTGGCCACAAGACGAGCTTTGTTGCGAATTAAAGTCATCTCTTCATCCCTTTTGTTCTTCCATAACCATTTGAGATCAATGACGCGAATGTCAATTGGTCTTGGAACCATTTCCCAAGAGTCATGTAGACGGTATTGGAGAAGTTCATCCTGCATCGCTTCTATCCATGCTGGTTCTGCCATTGCCTCGCGAATGTTCTTTGGCTCGATATTGCTAATTGAGCAAAGGTAAATGCATAAGTCGCAATCGGTGGCAAGTTGGCGTCTCGTCTGAATTGGCCTTGAAGGTTCACCAATAACTTGTTCACTTCAGAGTAGAAGGATACCGTTGGTTAAACGTATGCGAGTTAGATGGTTCTTGTAAGCATGAAGATGATTCAGCTGATTCCGTAGCAAACGGGTTTTCAAATAAGTCTTCATCTAACGTTGCATCGTTCTGGTTTTGGTTTTGCTCATCAACTGCTGGTAGAACGGGTGCAATAACTGTAGTAGATGTAGATGATGTTGATGGAGTTGGTGCATTGGTTTCGACCGTTGTAGATGCATCTTCTGTTGGTGGTGGTGGATGATTTTGAGCAGGTGCAGCGGCATGATGGTTTGATGCATTTGTCGAAGTTCCACCATAGTATTCATCGAACATTAACTCGAAGAAATTCTCCCATTCTTGTTCTTTAGGATTGTCAAACGAAGTTGATTGAGCTCTTTGAGGTACGAGTCCCGAACTGATGTATTCAGAAGTCTGTGGGTTTAGTGCGGGTTCTAGAGCGAGTCTCTTAGAAGCCATCTGTGAAATTTCATCAAAGTTCACATTCATCGTCTCCATAATCCTCCTAGTTCTTCTGTTATACACCCTGAATGCCCTCGAGCTATCTGAATATCCAATGAAGATTCCAATATCACCTTTAGCTTTTAGTTTCCCTAGATCTTCTTTGTCGTTTGTCGGATAGCACAAAGCGCCAAACATGTGAAAGTAAGAGATATCAGGTTTTCTGTTGTTCACAATTTCATATGGGGTTTTATTGAATCTTGGATGGATTAGGGATCGGTTATGAGTGAAAAAAGCAGTGGCAACAGCATCAGCCCATAGAAATAACGGTGCACTAGAATAGATTAGCATTGTGCGAGCAGCTTCCACAAGAGTTCTATTTCTTCTTTCAACTACCCCATTCTGCTGTGGAGTTCTAACAACTGATGTCTGATGTGTAATTCCAACATCTTCAAAATAAGATCTTAACTCCTGATTTGTGAATTCAGTGCCGTTGTCTGTTCTTACAACCCTTACTGGAGTTTGAAGAAGTACTTGAATTCGTTTCAGAAAGGTGATGATGATTCCTGGTGCTTCGTCTTTTGATCTCATAAATCTAACCCATGTATATCTTGAATAATCATCGACGATAACAAGAATATACTTTTTCCCATTAATGCTTTCAACTCTCATTGGGCCACATAAGTCCATGTGCAACATATGCAACTTTGCTTCTGAACTAGGTACATATTTGGGTTTATATGATGCTCTTTTGCTTTTTCCTTGTTCGCATGATGGACATAAGTGATCCTTGGTGTATTTGAACTTTGGAAGTCCGTTGACGATGTTGTCTTTGGCAAGATTGTTGATGGTGTCGAAATTGAGATGGGATAAGCGTCTGTGCCACAACCAGGACTGTGTTCCAGATGCTCGTGTCATAAGACATATTGGTGATGAAGAGGCCATTTGATTGATGTCGATAGCATACAAGTTTGTATCACGATTCCCAGTTAAGAGATCAGTGCCATCCAAGTTTCTAACGAAGCAAGCATTTTTCCTAAAAGCAACCTCTAAATCTGCATCACAGAACTGCCCGAATGAAAACAGATTATGTCCCAACCCTTCGACATAGTAAACCCGAGTGATTAAATAATTTCCAAAAGGTAGATCTCCATAACCCATGATAGCTGCTACATGATCATTTCCAAAACGTACGGTTCCCATGAATTTCCAGACGAAATTGATCAGCAGCTTCAGATTCTCGGTCATGTGCTTGGAGCAACCCGAGTCGACGATCCAAAGACATATTTCGATAACCTGCCAATAACAGAAGAAGAAGATTTTGGAAACCGTTTCAATTTTGGTTCCTTTGGGTTAGAGGTAAAATCCTGATCACACTCATAGAAGTTATCTATTGGTAAGACAGGTTCATCACTCATTCTACCATTCTGGAGTGTGAAAGTTCTACCCGTGGGTTTCCAAATGTCATCCCTATAGTAAACATTATGCTCCCTATCAGTAGTGTAAAGCCTAAGTCTCGCAACTAGTCTTCCTATTCGTTTAGCATACGTTCTTTTGGGAACATTCTTCTTAACAGGCTTAACAATCTCATTCTTAGAAACACAATCATCATGAACATTAGTGAAAGATTTCTTGCAAGTTAAACAAACAGATTCAACAGATTCATTAAACTTAGCAGATTTCATAGGTTCATTACATTCAGATGAAATGTCTTTCTTATAACAAAGCGGTAAATTCCTAGGGTGTTCTTCTACTTTCTTCTCTTTATTCGAGCGACTACTCTTAGAGGCAAGCGAGACTCTATTGTTCCTTGTATTGCTCTTAGGCTTTAGGCTGCTGCTCCTAGAGGTGCTTCCTAGTCCTGTAGAAGGTAAGGCACACTCATTAGGATTCACATTTTTATCTAGAGAATTGGTTTCAGCTTTCCTAGTCTCTTTAGAGTGCTTTTCTAAACTTATGTCGTTTGTTCCATATGGTTTAGATGTGGAGGCAGACGCATTAGTGGTACTCATCATAAAAAGGCCAGGAGCTAAAACTTTTGGTTTCTCAATAACCGCTTTTCCTTTATCAACATTATGTTTAGGCAAGGCAGGTGGAGTGACTGATTTTGATAAGACATTTTTCTCATTGACTTTTGGAGGAGGCATAGAAACAGACATTTTTGGTTTTAAAACCGGTTTGGGAACATTTGCTTTCTCCTCAGTCAATGGTTTTGAAATCTTAGTATCCACTGCCTTTCCTTTTTGACATTCCAGCTGAGCCCTCAAAAGATCATTTTTCGCTTTCATGTAATTGTAGGCACGCTCATACGACAGTTTTTCATACTTGCATTCCTCAGTTTTTCGATCAAGTTTAAAATATGAGACATTTTCTTTTTCAAGTTTCTCAAGTGCTTTTTCATATTTTGAAACAATTTTGGAGGTCTCAGACTGGAGTCTTTCATGATCTTCAACAGAATATGTTTGTAAAATAATGGACATAATATCAGTAGTCAGAACTTCTTCGAAGAGAGAGTCATTTAAATTTTCCAAAACTTTGATTTGTTCAACACAGTCATTAGCTTGCTTTACCAGGGATTTATGGTCCTTGACAAAGTCAGCTGTTTCTTTCAAAAATGCTGGTTCAAAATGAATTACCCTTGCACTGATGGCATTCAGCTGAGGGGCAATTTGAGTTTCAAAATACTTTTTATTTTCATTATCAAAACTATTAAACCAGATGTTTGTTGTAATATTGGTTTTAGTTTTAACAGTGTCTTGAAGATCCACAATTCTAGTTTTCACATTTTCTAAAATACTTCTCGCATCACTTGTGTTAAAAGGATTGTTTGAAGACATTTTATCAATGTTCGAAAGAGAATTTGAGACAACAACTGGTTTTGAAACAGATTTTGAAACAGGTGTTGACTCTTTGTTTGAAACACTTGGTGTGATGGAAAACTTTGACTTTTCTTTTTTATTAACAAAAGTAATTCCATTAATTTTGTTCCATTTGTTATAATCAATTGGTTTGATTTCCGGATTTTTTTGTTTCATTTTTTATCTACTCTCCTCAGATAGTTTTAACGTTTCAAGAGAACCACGAACAATAATGGGTTCATGTAAAGCATTTCCATTGTTTAGCACATTCTGAGATTTCTGAGCTTTCTTGAGGAACGAAGAAGGGTCGTTACCAAGTGCCATTCTATTATTAGTATGAAAACGCGGATTTACTTGATTAGAAAGCATCTTGATTGTTTGAGCAGAATGACCCGTTTTAAGAAGCAAATTTTCTAAAGTTTGGATTTTTTTCATTTTTATCAAGAATTTCATCAGAAAGAGAATCTTCTCGTTTTGAAAAATCAGTAATCAACTGCTTCTTCTCTTTTTCAAGATTAGAAAACATTTCTTTTTGTTTAGAAAGTTGGTCATTTAAATCAGAAATTTTTTTGTTTAAAATTTAATTTTCAAGTTCAAATTCACATCAAGTGTGTTATACTTGATTTGCAAAAGTTGTTCTTTAGAAACCAAATTTCGATAACCAATTTCTAATTCTGATTCTTTGTTTTTCTGAAATTCAAAGGCTTTTGCGTTCTCCTTGTAACTCTCAAGCTCAGCGGTCAATTTAGCATTCGCGGCCTTAACTTCGCGATTGACCGTTCTAACTTTCTCAATTTCAATGCCACAATTATTGATTAATGATTCAAAATAACCCCGTGTTTCCTCATCAGTCTCAGTATTTTGTGCCACACAGTCTCCACTAGGATCCACATCTGGAGTCTCAGAGTTAGTATTGCTACAACTCGGATTGTCCAGGTATGTATCATAAGTAGGTGCTGATATCACAGAATGCTGTTCGTCATGAGTAAACACATCAAATATGACATTGTTATAGCATGGATCAATGATTGGTACCTCAGATACTGCATTGGCGTCATAGACAGGAGGTGCGTCATAATCAGTGTCGTACTTAGTCTCCTGAAGATTTGCCATGAAGATGCAGTTTGCATTGAGTTCCTCGAGGTCTTCCAAATCATCCATAATAGCCATGAAGTCATGTTCCTCAGCACTCAATTTAAGTCCAGATTGTTCCTTTTGTACCAACATGATAGCTTTCTAAAGATACGCAAGATCCTTCTTTTTCGGCTTAGTTGGACAATTCCTTGCCATTTGACCCACTCCTTGACAGTTATAACACGTAACCTGATTACCCTGATTCACATTTCCATAATTCCCAACGATTGGAGCTGCAACATTCCCATTCTGATTACCCACTGCTCTATTCCCAACATTCTGACCCATCTGATTACCCTGATTCGGAACTGCTTGATTACCCATGCGAAATCCAGTAGCATATCCCTGCTGATTCCCAATAACTCCAACCATTTGTCCTTGATGACCTATATTCACACCCGGCTGTGCAATTTGCCTGTTGCGAGTGTTTGATGAAATCCTTTGGTTGTTGTTAGTTGGTGTGGAATAGCGACCTCTGAATGCTTTACCCAAGAATGCAAATGCTTGTGACAAAGCTTCTTCTGGTTCCATTTCAAGATCAGTGATTCCTTGTTCCTGGTAATGTTGTTGTTCAGGTGGATAGTTTTGTTGTTGAGGGATGTATTGCTGCAAGTTGTTGTTAGTGGAAGATGATGAAGCTTGTTGTTGTGTATTCACTGGAGTTTGAGTCTTTGCAATGAGTGCCAATGGATCATGATTCTTTGCTAATCTTTCTTGCCTGACTTCATTCACTTCATTTTGGTTTTGTTTCAGAAAATCGTTGAGTTGATCAAAGTTCACTTGATGTAAGTCTTTTGTTTGGTTGACAATAGTGACATATCGTCCCCATTCTTCTGGTAGATTGTTCAGGAACTTGATGTTGCTCACGATAGTTCTGGGTGTCAACTTGTTTCTGATCAGCTCATTCATTAAAGTGCAGAACCTTCCATAGTAGGATTCAATGGATTCTCCTGGAGTGGATGTAAACTTCTCCCAAGCAGTTAGCAGCTTGTTCTCCGTATCTTGTTGACCAATTTCAGTTCCATGACAAAGTCGTCTAACACGTTCCCATATATCGAAAGCAGTTTCACAACTGTCTACAGCAGCAAAGATGTCTCTTGGTAAACCCAGTTGTACAATATGAATTGCCATGTCATCTGCTTCGACTTGCTTCTGATCCTCTTCAGAGTATTACGATTCTTTTTGAAGACGAAAAAATGGTGGGACGGGAGGTGTTGCATCAGCATTTCTAGGGTCTTGGACTTGTCGAGGTATGAAGGGTCCATCCTGAATGGATTTTATCATCAATTTTCCATTAGATTTTGTCTTGATGTAACGAAGCATACGACTTGTCCATTGAAGATAACCACCTTTTTCCAACATAGGAGGACGGTTTTCGGCACCGGCTGCATGAATGTCTTGTTGAGTTGCCATTGATGAAGGTATGATATGATAAAGTTGATGTAGGATCGATTCAACGATAAAGGAGTTGTGGTTGATGAAGATTTAAGCTCGGTTGTTGTAGTGAAAATTTGGTCGAAAAACTTAAAAACCTCGATAACTTCTTTTCGGAGCATTTTTAGGACTTGAAGGTTGACCTAGTTTATTCGGCGGTCTATTCTCCTTGTTCTTACGGTCGTTTTGATGGTTAGATCGCTGAAAACGGAGTTACGGTTCAAAAGTTATAGCCGTTTGAAGTTTTGCTCAAAATCTTACTCGTAAACCAGTTCTTATGCGTAGAAATGAATGCTTATGCGTAGGATTGCTTATGCGTAGGAGTCCTTATGCGTAAAGAGCTTAGGCGTAGGATTCTTATGCGTAAACCTAAGGTTAAACGTAAGTCTTATGCGTAAACTTTAAGCGTAGAAGTAAAGTACATTAAGCGTAAGAGTTAACTTATGCGTAAAGTGTTTACTCGTAAGCTTTTTGCTTATGCGTAAGAGTTGGTTTAAAACCAAAAATCCTTTACACTGTCACAGCGTAAAAGATATCCGAAAGTCGAAGTGTTCCACACACTTATCCAAGTGAGGGAAGCACTGAGTCACCGTTTTTGCACGAAGATTCTTCACCAAAAAGTTATGTGTAGAGAACTAGGGTTTTGACTTTCTTACGCGTAAAACTAGGGTTTTGACTTACGCGTAAGAAATTTCCAGTGATTCAAACGATTTCTGATGCACAAACAGCTTCCAAGACACGCAAATAACAAGAAAGTTTTGACCAAAAACACCCAAAATGCCTTTTATGCTTATGCGTAGAAATGAACTACGAACCAAAAACGAGTTTAAAACTTAACCAAAACACGTAAAGCTTCGAACTTTTTGCAAAAAACAGAAACTTTAACACTATATAAACCTTAGACCATAAGAATCTTGAAGATTTAAGTGCAAAAATTAATGTTTTATGTGTGACAACTTTGAGAACGAAGACTACGCGTACACTACAAAAAAAACTTCAACCAAAACACTCCTAAACCATTGTTAGGCGATTGATACCAATTGTAGGACCTTACAAATATCAACCTTATCACAAACCCACTTAACGAACACAAGTATCACCACATGAAGCCACGCTACGCGTAGAACACGTTCAACACAAAAACAAACTATGCGTGAAGATGAAAGAAATAAAGATGAGAAAGATGGTGACTTGATGTTAAAACCTTGTATGTATGAATAGAAAGATGAAAACAATAAGTTGTATATTCCAAAGAAAACACACACACACACACACACTCAAGCACACCCCTCAAATGAGACTTTGAGGGGTTTATATAGTACAAGTAACATGATGCCCTAAAAGGCTTTCTATGGGCTTCGTGGGTTGGACATGGGTTGGATTGGTTAAAAATCAAGCTTAACATAACTAGTACCCATTTAGCTTAGTCCAATCCACGAACCCGTTGACTATTCTATCACGATATCTAACACACGAAATAAAGTTCCTAAATGTGAATGACCATCACTTCTAATAAAAACTATTAAGGCTAACACTAATCTCAATCAGGCACCAAAGAACAACTTATCACAATCTAAACTAATCAAGATGATCAGATAAAATAGAATCAAAACTAGGGTTTTACAACTGTGTGAAAGTATGAGAGCAGAGAGAAAAAAAATTTTGAGTTATGAGACCCTTCTTTGTCTTGTTTCTTTATATAGTCCATGAGCCGACTTAGATCCAACTTTGTCAAAAATGGCCCTTCGTCTTTATAGCTCTAGACATTTAGCTCCCAAAGAATCAAACAGCTAAGCCTTAGAATACAAACTTGACATAATCAGTCTTTATAGTAATTCCAGACTTAGATTATATTTTAACATCCCCCCTTAATCTCATCTTGGAATACATCATATATTCCCAGTTTTAAAACCATTTTATTATTTTGGAAACTATCCAATCCCTTTGTGAAAACATCTGCAGTTTGATCTGCAGATTGAATTTTTTCAGTTTTAATTACACCAGATAAAATTTTATCCCTTACAAAGTATAAGTCAATTTCCAAATGTTTAGTCCTCTTATGGAAGAGCAGCAATCTTATTACTGCTTGACTATCAAAAAATAGTTATACAGGCAAAAAAAATTTCCCAATTCAGGTATTTTAAAATCTTTAAGACCCAAACAGTTTCTGAAGTGGCAGAGGCCATGGCTCTGTATTCAGCCTCTGCACTAGACTTAGAAAGGGTATTTTGTTTCTTGCTTTTCCAGGAAACTAATGAACCATTTAGAAAATTGCAAAATCCTGTAACAGATCTTCTAGTTACCACACATTTTGCCCAGTCTGCATCTACATAAGTCTCAAGATTTTCAAAAGAGTTTTTGACAATATGAATTCCCCTTCCAGGAGAACCCTTAAGATATCTCAAAACTTTAAGTGCAATTTTAAGATGAGACTTAAGTGGTTTATGCATAAACTGACTTAAGCAATGCACATCATAAGATATATCAGGTCTTGTGTGAGTCAAGTATACAAGTTTTTCAATAAGCTTTTGATACTCAGTTATTTTATCTAAAACAGGATCTGTTAAAGTTGTTTCATTAGATATACTCAAATTTTGATCAAGTGAAAAAGCAGATGGTTTACAAGCAAAAAGACCGAACTCAGATAGCAAATCTAGGCAATATTGTCTTTGTGACAAACATAAACCCTTATCAGTTTCAATAACTTCAATTCCTAAGAAATATTTAAGTTTGCCTAGATTCTTAATCTGAAATTTGGTCTTAAGATGAACCTTAAAATTTTCAATAGCTTCTAAGTTATTACCAGTGATAATAATATTATCAACATACACAATTAAGGCGACAAACACACCTAATTCATTCTTAGTAAATAAGGAGTAGTCACTCTTACTCTGCTTGAATCCATTCTCAAGTAAAGAACTAGTAAGCTTAGCATTCCATTGTCTGGGTGCTTGTTTTAATCCATACAGTGATTTTTTAAGCATGCAAACTCTATTATCATTCACATCAAAGAAACCATATGGTAATGTCATATAAACAGTTTCCTCAAGATCCCCATACAAGAAGGCATTATTAATATTAAGTTGAAAAATAAGCCAAGACTATTGAACTGCTAAATTAATGACACACCTAACAGTCACAATTTTAACTACAGGTGAGAAAGTTTCATCAAAATCCATACCTTCTTTCTGATTAAACGCTTTAGCAACAAGTCTAACCTTATACCTATCAACTTCACCACTAGACTTGTACTTAATTTTGAAAACCCATTTTGAACCAATAGCCTTTCTACCAGCAGGTAGGACAATAATCTCAAAAGTATCATTACTATACAAAGCACTCATTTCTTTATTTATTGGCTCAACTCAATGCTAATATTTGCAAGCCTCCCAATATTTTTTGGGTTCAAAAGCTTTATTTAATTCAATTGTAAAACAAAGGTTTTCAGAATTCAGTTTAGAATAACCAACAAACTTTTCAAGACCATATTTGACCTTTTAATCAACAACAAACTCATTGTATTTATTTGGAAAAATAGAAGTTCTCTCAGACCTTCTCAAAGGCTGATTTTGAAAATTTTGACTTTTTTCTGTGTTAGGAAAAACTATATTGATACCCTCAGAATTTTCAGTTTCATTTTCACATGTAGGTTCCAATTCAGTTCACTCTCATGAGTTGCAGCCCTCTTATTCCTTAAGGTAGAACCATTAGAACCATGAAAGTGCCTCAAATCACTTTCATCATGGTCAATTGTTGGACTGCCATTAAGAGAAGAGTTCCTGCCCTCACCATGAGGTGCTGCTTTTCTATTAATATCATCATTGGGTATGTCATGATCCTCATACACAACTTCATTAAAGAAATTTGTATGATCCAGACCATGACTATCACTTTTGTCTACATAAATAATTTTAATCTTGAAAGGAAAAACATTTTCAAAAAAGTTAACATCTCTGGAGTATAAAAATTGTTTCCTTTCAAGACTGTAAAGCTTATACCCCTTTTTAAAATAAGCATAACCAATAACCCTAAATTTTTATGATCCAGACCATGACTATCACTTTTGTCCACAGAAATAATTTTAATCTTGAAAGGAAAAACATTTTCAAAAAAGTTAACATCTCTAGAGTATAAAAACTGTTTCAAATTTATGAAAATTATTTAAGATAGTAGCAAAGCAAAGACACCCAAAGGTTCTTAAATGATTCAAAGATTTTTTTTTTATTAAAAACACGGTTATAAGGAGATTTTCCATTTAACACAGAGGAGAGAAACATGTTAATCAAATAACAAGCAGTAAGAATACATTCAGACCACAAACTAAGAGGAATTGCACCTGGAAACATAAGGGATCTGGCAACATTAAGTAGATGCCTACGTTTCCTTTCCACAATCCCATTCTGTTGTGGGGTGTAAGCACAAGATGTTTGATGTATAATACCATTTTTAGCATAAAACTCATAAAATATGTGATTAACAAACTCAGTTCCATTGTCACATCTAAAAGTTTTAACAGACTTATTAAACTGATTTTTAATCAGATTAAAGAAAGTAGTGATACAATCAAACACCTCATCTTTGGTTTTAATTAGGTAAACCCACACAAATCTGGTAAAGAAATCAACAATGGTCAAAAAAATATCTATAACCTTCCTTACTAACCACCCTATAGGGCCCCCAAAGGTCAAGATGAGCAAGCTCAGCAAGCACAGAAGACCTATTTTCACTTAAAGGGAAATGTTCCCTAGTTTGTTTAGCCTTTTGACAAAGGTTCATTATCATTTTTATCTTCAAAATTGATGTCTTTTTTAAGCACAACAAAGACATGATTAGCAGGATGACCAAGTCTGGAATACTATAAACTTTCGGACAAAAAACAATCATATTTAAATTCTCAAATTCTAAATCAATACCTTGATTTCTATCAAAGTAATATAAACCATCCTTTTGATTATCAATCCCCAGAACATTCATTCCCTTCAAATCCTGAGGTAAAACATAGCCTCTTTATGAACAGACATTAGACTAACACAATCTTCTGGGACAACAAGCAAATCATATAAAGTTAAGTGTTTGGTTAGAATCATATTTCTAACCTTTAAGTAATTAAAGCTTCAGTCCCATTGGGATGTGAAACTTTAATTCCAAGTTTGTAAATATCAATTACATTAACCAAAAACTTATCAGTATATGTTAGATGCTGGTTGGCACAAGAATAAACAATAATACCAGCTGCAACAAGTGCAGACCTGATTTTACTGTTATTACAAAAAAAAACTATTAAAGTTTTGATTAAAGAATTTGCTGTTATTCAAAACTATACCTGCCATATTGGCATGTACACCTTTTCATTTTCCATTATCATTAACAGGAGTATCTTTAATAAGAGATAAAAGTTTTGAAATTTGTTCATCAGAAAATGTAGAAGAGCGATAACCAACAGAATTGTTATTGACAAATATTTTGTTAAAGTTTTGAGTACCCTGATTTGAATTAGACCCAGAAGAATTATTTCTTTTTCCAAAATTAGCAGGGTACCCAATCGGTTTAAAACATCTATCAATAGTATGCCCATTAAGAACTACATTAGTTTCATAAGTTGATTATGTTTTTTAAAATCCTCAAATGCATGACATGTACAACTAGGCAATTTCACAAGAGCATCAAACTGTTTCCACAAAGTACTCTGTTTATTAAATTATTAAACAATAGATGACCCATTTTGAGACAAAGAATTAATTTTATGGTTTAGGTTAAAAGTAACAGACCCATCAACCCTATCAAAAGTTTCTTTCAATTCAGTACAAACATCTGAAGCTCTTTTAGAAAAGATTCGCCCCAAAAATAACTCCTCAGATATAGAATTTAAGATCCACCCAAGTACAACAACATTTACCCTATCCCACTGTCTACCCAAAACATCATCAGTGTGTGATCTTGTGCAAGATCCATCAATAAAACCAGTTTTATTTTTTCCTTCTAAAGCTAAGAGCATTGCACAAGACCAGACATTATAATTTTCAGTTCCTTTAAGTTTCACAGATATAAAAATTAAGGTAGCAGAGTCATTATGGTGTAAATGTAAAGGATGACTTAAGTCCAACTTACTTATCAAAGTAACAGGTTCAATATAATCCTCATCATCAGAGTTATTATGAACAGAAACAGGTGAAGTAACAGGTGGAGTATTACCATGAATAGACCAGGGGGTGTATTACCATGGAGAGACATGGTTACAATCAATCAAAAAAAAATAATAATAAATAAACCAACAAAAAAGAATCAAGCACACAAGAAAAGGAAGATAAGGTAGTTCTCAGGCTTTCCTTGCCATTTAAGTGGTAGGTCAAGGGCGCACACAAGCAAACCAACCAACCAATAAACAGAAACAAAAACAAATAGCACATAGAAAACACCACAACAAACAATCCTCAACTTCCAATATGTCCCAATCCTATCCTCCAGCAATCTAAGCATGAAAATAAAGATAGAAAATAAAAGAAAATGCGTGAGAGGTGTTACAGAGCACACAAATAATCAAAGCGGAATACCAGACCTACTACACCCTTGATTCACTTAGTCAAGGGATATAGCAGATGCAAAAGCCAAACCCATAATCAGAACCAAGAAACCCTAATTTCTCAAATTTAGGGAAAGAACCATAACCATCTCCAATCGAATCAATAACACCAGATATATCGATTAAATACACTTAATCGATCACAGAAGCCTTTAAAGATCAAAATCCCTAAATTAACCCAAACCCTAAATTTTTTAAAAATTAGGCGTTTTTAAAAATCTTTTAAATTTGACTAATTAGACACAAGATTTATCAACTAACAAAGGTTAATTGAAAGTTATCAAACAATTTTTAAAAATCCCCAAATTTTACGAAACTTTAATTTTTTTGAAAACGTTTTTAGAGCAAGATTAGAGAACCTGGCTATGATACCATGTAAGAAAACACAATTTAACACTTAAACAATCTTCTTATTATTCCCAGAAACCAAACTTATAACAAAAATGATTTCAATCGGTTTATAAGAATACAATAACAACCCTATTTCAATCAGGCACCAAAGAACAACTTATCGCAATCTAAACTGATCAAGATGATAAGATACAATAGAATCAAAACTAGGGTTTTCAACTATGCGAAAGTATGAGAGCAGAGAGAGAAAATAGATTTTGAGTTATGAGACCCTTCTTTGTCTTGTTTCTTTATATAGTCCATGAGCCGACTTAGATCCAACTCTGTCAAAAATGGCCCTTCATCTTTATAGCTCTAGACCTTTAGCTCCCAAAGAATCAAACAGCTAAGCCTTAGATTATATTTTAACATTAAGGAAGTCGCTATATAAGTCGCTAAAATCATCTCTATTTTTTGGTGTGTCGCTATGTAAGTTGTTTTCTGTATCGCTATTACCACAAAAGTCGCTATTTGTGTGGCTACAAACATCACGATTTAGGTCGTTCTTGTGTTATTGTTCATTAGTAAATATTGTCACAATGCAACGTGTGACAACCCGTACTTTCAGGTCATTTCTCGACATAATTTATGCCTCATTATTTCAACATTTATCGTAAACTTGGTTTACGTGTTCCAAATTCGCGTAACCTTTATGGTTTAGCGGCGAATTCATGATCATAACATCACGTACATTTCATATGGACTAAGATTAGTCTACATTTCATTCACATCATGTGCATCTCATTAGTACATTCACGACATTTCATTTCACATGTAACGCGTAATTTTTATATTTAATAATCGTTATCGCGTGAGTTATTATTTTGTATATTTAATCCGTTACTTTCAAAAATGATCCCGATGTATTTTTAATCTTACATTTAGTTTATAAAAACTATATTTTGAGTTTTCCTAGTGTTTCAAATTTATTTGGTACATAATCGTTAAAATTTTATTATTACGTCGTTTTTCTTAAAAATTATACGATAATTATTTTATCACTCAATTTTCACAAGGAATGTATTTTTACAATTTTTATTATCTCATTACATTCTATTTTGACTTATTAAAAACTTACTTGTACCAAAAAGTTACAATTATCTACACAATTACTTACACATCTTTGACAAATTATACAAGTATATATATACAATGATTACAAAAAGAAAAAAAAAATATATAATTGAGAAACAAGATCCATGAAATTCGGCAAGGGGAGGGGTTAACATTTATGTTTGGTAGACTTTTCTACAAGTATATATATGTACTTCACCTAAACATTAATCATTCATCCATCTCATTTTTTTTTTCCAAAGAACCAAAGTTTCTCTCTTGCTTGCCTCATCCTTCCAAAACCGGCCTCCATAGGCTTTCACAAGGGATCACAAATTTTTCGAGCTTAAGTATTTTTAACAATCTAGTTATTACTCTTTATAAGGTTTTGAAATAAAAACCAAGAGTATTTAGGATTTACCTTGTTACTTTCACCTCATCATTTTCATTTGTAAGCATATTTCTTTCATTTTCATGTTTCCTTATCATTTCATATTCATCTTTTCATTTTTGGAGCAAGTATGCATGATATGTGATTTATACCATTATTTTCATGATTTTAAGAAGTTATATATATATTTATGGTCATCCTATAATTATCCCCATGGTATTCTTGGTCTTGATGGTGATTAGGAACCCATGACACCCTAAGAAGGTGTATGGTAGGATTAGATTAGTTTTGGAGTTGATTTGAAGGGATTAGAATAGGTTTTGTCCGAGAAAAACTATTTTCGATAACTATATATTTATGTTCTGTCCTTATTTCGAATTTCTGGAAAAACCTACTGTTGGTACGAAACTTTGGCCTTGATATTTAGAAAATATACTTTAAAACGAATCCGTGGCCGCTTGAACGGATAAAAACGGAGTTATAACGAAGAAGTTATGGATTTTTAAAGTTTGACGACGAAACGTATATTTTTCAGAAAATTCAGCTTACTGTTTTTACTTTGTCCGAGTCAAAAACGAGCCTTAAGCTTCACAAATTATTTCGACTTGTCAAAAATATATTAGTATACTTTGATACGAAGCTAAGGACATATTATACGTAGAAAACGGATTTGAAACGACAAAGATATGCACGTTTTCATAAAGTTGCCGTAACTATTATTTTCTGAAAAACTATATTATTTTTACGTTACAAGTGTTACATTAGCTGTAACGACCATGTTTGCGGCTGTTTTTAACGAGGTTGTGAAACTTTTTGGAACGAATTGTCTTCTAGTAAAATCAAGTTCACCGGCCATATTTTTCAAAACGACAAGCTGTTTGTAAAGCGGAGTTGTAGTAAATTATTTGCGGATGTTCAAACTTGGCCGAAACTCATTTTTCTGCACAACAATTAGCCAAAATCACTATCTTTAACCCTTAATATCTTTATGATCGAGACCTTTTGGACGAAAACTCCTGAACTGAAACTTCTAGATATCGATACAAACTTTCCAAAACCGTCGAGTTCGTTCTCTAACGATCGACGTACACCATTTTACGACTAGTTTTCCAAAGCCATTTTTATTAATTTCATGATAATTCCGACGACATTGTTTTGCTACGAAAAGTGATAATTTCACCATAAATCATTATAAAACCATTGTAGGATGACATTTTGACGTAAATACTTGAAAAGTGATTTTTGATTGGTCAAGACGTCAAACGAGTATTTTTCGACGACAAGTAATATTTTCAAAACTCGCAAATGGTATAAATGACATACGTAGTGCATGCATATCATAACATTACATTGCAACTCATTACATGTCATATCCTCCACAATAGGTCAAGATTAACGTATCACATTACATCTCGGTGTACTCACTTTTGTCTTCGCATCATTCCACCAAGTGAGTTTCGTAGCCCCTGCTTTTACTTGTTTTCATAACTGTTTTGGGGGAGATGCATGCTTAACTATTTTTCACAAGTACTTTAAACTATTATGGATTACCGTGAGTTTTCATAGCCCCACTTTCAATTGTTTTGTACTGTTTTGGGGAAGATACATGCTTAACTATTTTTCACAAGTACTTTAGATTTTTAAGGCTAAATGCTACCATGATTACCATTGTTTCTAAATCAAAGGTTATACTATATCAATTGTCCTTGTTTGCGTGCTATGGTTCTACGTCGTGTAACGTTCTAAATCAGTTGACTACTGATATACATTGAGTTAGGTGCTATTGCTTATGTGCTATGGTTCTACGTCGTATAACGTTCTAAATCAGTTGACTACTGATACATTAAGTCTAGTCCTATTGATTAAGTGCTATTGTTCTACGTCGAGTTAGGTACTATTGTGAATTCATTTGAAATCATATGTTTGAACATAAACTATATCACATTCTGGCAATGGGTTGTGAACACACAGGTTGCAAGTTTTGTATGGGCGGAACTTGGAACTGAGTGGATTTACAATGCCTTTGCTGCATAAACGATTTTGAAAGGCTTTACATTTCAACTCAAACTCTATGAACTCACTCAACCTTTGTGTTGACACTTTTTAGCATGTTTTATCTCAGGTATCTAAGGCATTCACTTCATGACATGCATTTGGACACATCATGGAGTCGCGATGACGACGCGTCTCACTTGGGTTTTACGTACTTTAGAACATCGTTTAAATTGTAACAAAACTTATTTCCGCACAAGTTGATTTTCATTTGGGACCTACTTTGTAAACTCTGATTGTTTTATTAAATCAAACGATGTTCTTTTCAAACGACACTTTAGGTCGTTCAATATAACTGTGATTGTGATGCTATGACAGTCAATCCCCAGGAATTCCATTCCGCTGCAAAACAGGTAATTTGGGGGTGTGACACAACGTGTGTTAATAATATTGACAACAACAATGATAATAATACGTTGCAATATAAATACTCATCTATTGTTACAACTTTACATGAATAACATCGTTTGACCGACAATTAATCTGAACTTACTAGAGTAGAATCATAAAACAATGAATATCAAAGTTAAAATGTTTAACTTTGGAGTAAAACCAAGAAAGTCGTAACCAGAGTCTGATTATGGAGCCACTATGCCAAAGCTAAAATCCTAAAGTTTTCCCGAATTCAGTTTCTTTGGCAACAGATCTTGTCAAATTCTAAATTTTATCATCCCTGGAAAGCAACATACAAAACAATTGAATATGACTCATTTTTAAAAAAAAAAAATTGTTCAGTCCAGAAACCAAAAAATGTGAATGCACTATCACTAACCGGTGGGAACACATTCCTATAATCCGAAACTACAAGAAGGTAGATATACATGGTAAGGAGGTTCCTATAACTGAATTGAGAACTTCAACAAAAACTTATTGGTCAAATAGGCAGAAATTCGACGTTTAGTCTTTATGATTACTATTATAAATTGTTTTTAAATCATTTTTGCACTGATATATATTAGTATTATAAAGATCGTTTTTGGGATCATAAGTGATGCATTAAGTATTTATAAAAAAGTAAAATTTGACAATTTTTCACGGGTCAGCTAAATCCTACTAGCCCCATTTTGACCCATACGACCATACTAAAAGTTGACATATTCAATACAACTCGTTTTGAACTCTTTCCCAGCCCTACATCTTGCCACCTCATAGGTTAAGCATTAAGTGATATAGTAACGTTTAAGGATTTTTCCGTAAAAACTAAGTGATGTGAAGAAGACTCGTTGATTCACCCGAAGGCTCTCTTTTCAGTAAAAAATCTTTCAGCAACAGGGATGGCATATATTTTTTGAGGTTGTCTAAAAAGATCATGCATCACAATGTTATTTATAACTTAGTATAACAATAAATATTAAAGTTGCCTCATGTTTCTTATTGTTAAAAAAACTCACTATAAAACCAACAAAAAGAGTTAATAGCGATAATGCAAAGTACTTATGAAAACTGCAATATCCAGGTTGGGAAACTGACCTGTTAAATATTACTCTGTAACTGCTTTCTATTACAATCAGGAATAAACTAGGGGATGGTACTCATTCTTATCTTGTTTTTACGGTTATTTGAATTATATTTAATCATGATAAACTCAATGGAACGTAAACGAATTAAGCTAAAGTAGTAAGCTTACCTACAACAATGCAAAAGTTATAAGATGTAACCTAATTCAAAAGATATAAAACAAGAGTACATAAAACTGGAATTCATGCGTTATAACTCTGACAAAAAGAAAATGTTGTAGAGCAGAAATTTATCTTAGATACATGAAGTACTTCAACTGCATCAAGAAACTAAGATCATTTTTCAAGAATATAGTTATTCACAAGATTAATCATTATAAAACGATATTTTCTATATTGTATTACAAAAAGATTAGGCTCTGTAAAAATCAATGAAATGATTGAAGTAAAAACCTACCAACATGCAACACTACTATTCATTAATTATACTTTGTGACCATTTAAAAAAGTTACATGATAAGGATTTAAAACATACGTTTTTAATGGGTCATTTAAGCCCTAAATCGATACATTTTATATCCGTTGCTACTTAAAATCGTTCCTCTTCACATTTTAGGTCTTTTGGAAGCAAAATGTTGGAATGAAGCATATTTGGACGAAAAGGAGCGAAAACATGAAGAAAAAGGCAAAGTCAAGATCCAAGGCAATTCTGCAAGCCTGGTGGTGTCCCAACCCAAAGGGCGACGCCGTCCCTAAGAATACTTCTAATTAAATTACAGGCGACGGCTCAGGTGAAAATTTGGTTCTACGACCTGATGGCGTCACGCCTAATATCTGGAAGGCTTCTCCCTTAGTTTCTACACCAGACGCCCAAGAACCCTCTCAAGACGACGTCTTTCATGGAGACAGATGGCGTCACACTCATCAACTGACACCGCCCCAATGATGACTTGGCCCAAATGAAACCCTTAAGACGGCTACCAGACGGCGTCACCAGCAAAAGGCGACGCCATCGTACTTGTAAATTTATATATAGAATTCGATTTTTCTGCATTTAAGGAAGTAGAATTTTGGAGAGCAAACCCTAGTTCGTGTGTAGTCTAACTTGGACAGTATTTTAGGGTTCCAAACCCTTCTTTACATCATAAGATAAGTTTGTTAATCCATATTATCATCATGTCTACCCTATGTTTAATTATTTGTGTGTATGCTTGCTTATTTATCACGAGTACCTAAATTACTATTGTGTTTTCTTAGATCTATGAAACATAGTTGTTAATTATTGTTAGGTTATCTCTAGTCTTAATTGGTAGATACTAGAGTAAGTAAAACTGCCTTCTTCTTTAATTGTTGCGAGCTTGAACATCCTAAATAACATAAAGCTTGAGAGTGCACTTGAGCCATCGTTATGTTTATTGCGTGAGTTGTAGCTTTTGGATAATAGAGTATTCAGGGGAGATATTACGGTACTTGGCGATCCAGATAGTCTAGAAGAGAGTTACAATTTATATAACTAGGGAATTAGGCACCCCCCCCCCCAATGACTACACAGAATACAACGCACCAATTAAGATGAGGATGTGACAATTCAACCGACCAATAAGAGATAACTAGGGAGTAAGAACATCTAAGTTTAATCATCATAAGAGCACACTTTACAATACATAGCCTATCTTTATCTTTTCATTTGTTTAATTAGTCATTAGTTTAATTAATTAGTAGTTAAAATTAGTAGAAGTACCACCCCCCACTCCTATACCCAGAGATATTTACTTGCTTTCGAAAAAACATAAAAAGACTAAAAAGAATCTCCCTTAACCTTACCTTCTCGTCATACATCTCTACCTAGCATCTCTATTCCCCTAGAGAACGATCAACCCCCTGGGCTTACCCATACTACACTGTAACGATTAGGTACACTGCCTAGTGGGTTGTAAAGCTTGCTCGCCGAAAAGGAAGTCTTTCGACCCCGAACCCACGAATCAAGTTTTTGGCGCCGCTGCCGGGGAATAGAATAGCTAGTTATTTTTCTATCTTGATTAGGTTCACTCGCTTGATTCCTATCAAGTGAGATTTTTTCTTTTTTTATTTAGCTTTCTTGTAGTCTATCCCCTTTCTTTGTGTTTTTGTTCGTAAAACCCTTTTCATTTGTCACTAAGGCAAGTGAAGTTGCATTTGAATCACTAACAAATGAGGAAAAGTTGTATTTCACAGATAGAACTTCTTCTTATTGTTCTAATAAATTTGTGAGTGATCTTAGAGATATCTAAGAGGAGATGGGTGTAAAGTTAGATGGATTTGATGAATTTTGTGCATGTGTGGCTTCTATTCAACAATCATTGTCAGGATCAACTCTTTTTAGTGAGGCACTTTGGAAAAAAATTGAGAAAAGCTTCCTAAGCGTAACCCATAAGTTGAATGAAATCATAGGCTTGTCTACATCACTACTTGAGGAAATAGATAAGGAGGATTTAGCCGAACATGAGCACACTGAACAAAAAGACTTAGTTTTTAAGCTCAATGCCTTTGAATCTCAAGGAACACATGATGAACCCTCTAGGCAAATGGAACATAGTGATCAAGTTTTTGAGGAAGATTCCTATGAATCAGACTTCAAATTTAAAATGGCTAGAGAAGGATTTGAGATACTTAGGAACTTGTTTAAGTTAGATTCTACTAAAACACATGATGAGGATATAGGTGATCTAGACACAAGGAAGGATGAGGTAAATAATACAAGCCCACTAGATACCAAACAAGTCTTACCATCATTTGAGGCATACATACCACCCGTGACTTACCCGGAAGAAGTAGAAGATACTTTAGGAATCTCGATGGAGGTAGAACCTTTGGAAAAACCACAACTAGAGGAAATAGGTTTGAATACTTGTTGTGATGACCTTTCTCTTAGTTCTATGGAAGTTCCTAGTTTTGATGAACCGGAGCCTCAACCAAAAACCTTACCCAACTTTTCGTCCTAAGATGTGAATTTAGGAATTGAATTAGGCCCCAATTCACCCATCAAACCATGTAGTCCGGGTAATGTTAAGATAAAGGTAGTAGACTCTAAGCCATGTAGAGTGGAAGCTAATATAGGAGTAACCCATGACCTTACACACTTACATAACCCATTCATGGTTGATAACAAGAAACATTATAGGTTTAAACCGGGTTTATTAGGTCAAGATGGATCCTTAACTAAGAATCTCTTGAAGTTGATAGAAGATGATCCCTTTCTAGGAGAAAGACTTGATTCACCCGCTGCACCAATAGAATTAGGTAAGGTTACAATGAAAGAAGTACACCCCTTTGAGCATAAGTATCACCCATCACCCTCTCCTCACGTGAAAATTTTCCACCCTAAGGGTGTGTATCGCTACTATCACCCGCATTTAAACTTAAGAAATAAGGGTAGAGTCAAGCTCGTGACTCGAACAAAAACAAGCGCTTCTTGGGAGGCAACCAATGTTTAATTGTTTGAATGTTTGTTTTTTATTTTTTATTTGTGTGTTGATATATCTTTTTCATTGTTGTTTATTCTCATGTCCATTTTGTGAAAATGCTTTATTTTATTTTTAACCCCATCTTAATTGCATATAAAGGTATTTTACAAAAAGATAAGTGTAGGGAAGATCACATATGGGTTTAAGAACGTGCATGAAAATGAGATTAACAATAATTAAAATCGTATATATTTGTGTGTTTGTTAGAGTCAAATGCTTGTATCGAGCCATAATGGATGTTTTGTCAGGAATTTTTCCAGGTTTTAATGAGGTAAATTTTCCAGAATTTTTCCAGAAAAACGTACCAAACCCTTTCTGTCAGGACAACCTGACGGCGTCGGGACTAAAACCCGACGGCGTCAGGCAATGTGGAAACAGATTATCAGTTTCGTTTTCGGTATAACTTGTGATTTTTTTGAAAATTTCCAATTCTTAATTTTTCAGAAAACTGTAAACATCCATTTCACAATAATTATATCTTATTCGCTTTCTAATATAGTTTTACCGCCGATTTTACACGAGGTTTCGTTTTGTTTTCTTATAAGTTAGCAGGTTATATTAGACAAGAAGAAGAAATACATATTGGAAGCACTTATTACCTATTCATTCTTCTTGGAAGAGGATTTAACCGCAACTTCATACATATCCTACCGAGCTAATCAGGAGAGTACTAGTTTCTTTCTCTTTTACTTACCTTCATTTATCATAACTTTGATACTTTCGTCAAAAATTGGGGACAATGTTCAATTTAAGTGTAGGGAGGGAGAATAAAACAGGAACTTAGAAACTATTCACTCATTTGATTTTTGTCTTGTCTGTGGAAAACTAGAAAGGGGGGGGGGGTTTAATAGTTTTATCGATTAAAACTTCGTTTTAAACTATTTAGATCGACTTATGTCAATCTATTAAATGTGTATGTTGGATGTTGATAGATAAGTATGTAAATAAGTAATGCAAAGGTAAAGAGTAAGAAACACAAAACCACGACACGAGTGTTTATAGTGGTTCGGCTACAAGGACACCTTTCTTGCCCTACTCCACTCCCCGAGTCACCTACTCGAGATTTTGTAAGCACTACACAACACACACTCCTTGTGGTGGAGAAGCCTTCACAACTTCGCCTACTCTTTATCCGGTACAAGGCTAGACACCGGGTTCTTCTACGAGGTAGAACCAAACTGATGTGCTACGTTGGTGCAAGTTTTAAAAATTTATAAACACGATTTAACCGTCTAACCTATTAACACATACGAGCAAGTATACTCGTCCGTAATAGCAAAGTTTGGTAAGTCGAGATCGTCCCAAGGGATTTTGTGTTTTGAAATTGATTTGTTTGAAAAGATTCCAACAAGAAAGCTTGTCAAGGCATCCTCAAATAACTATGTTCTAGTGAAATTCAATAAGAAATATAAATATACTTGTGTGTAGTCTATAATCAATCATAAATAGTATTCATGAAGGTTTGGTGTATACTCTTAATATGATGCACAAATCATAAGCAAATGATTCCCCAACCATGGTATATGTTTGTAAAAATCATTCTAAGAACAAAAACATTTAGGTAATCCTTTCGGTCCTTATCCCAATGATTATCCTATAAAAATTCCATTTGTTTGCAACATGTTCTTATTAAATTTGTTCTTACGAATCTTTCGACCCTTTCGTGATGAAAATGTTCCTAGTCTTGTTTTAATAAGCAAACATACTGGTTGTCAATCACCATATCCCCATACTAGTTTGTCACTTCACTTTTTGGAATAAAACACAAGAGAAATCCTTTCGGTCCTTTTTCTTAAAACATATTTTATCAACAAATCAAACCAAGACTAGTATTTTTCCAACAAACTCATTTAAACAAGATCATATGTACATGCATCACATTTTGAGAACACTACTATGATTAACTACATCCCAACACACAAGTATATCCCAAAACTACTCCATGATAATAATAATAATAACTAAACACAAATAGTAACAAAGTAATTCCAACAATTCAAGAGAATAGAATTCCATAACAAAGTTCATAGAATACCTAAACTTTTGTGATTACAAGAATTAGAATTCGTGGATTGTAGCAACCACGCGCCTCCAATCACCTAGATTCACCGTACAACTCCAAACTACCAAAACTATGGATGAGAATTGTTCCCTCCTTGCTCCTGGACATTTTTCAGTAAGAACTAAGCTTTTGGGCTGAATAATATGGTTGGTATTAGTTTAGGTGTAAACTAATACAATTTTGGTTGTGTCACACCTAGTATACTAGGACTGGGTTCTTTATATAGCCAAATGTGCTTGCCCAACTCACCAAAAACGTTCCCAACAAGTAAATATCAAGAAATGATTGGACTCCAATGATTATGGGGAGTTAAGGCAACAATAAATGCAACATTGTGTAACTGCAGCGTGAGAAACCGGATCGGTTTCTACTCCAACCGAATCGGTTGTATTTTGACCAATTGCCCAGCCGAATCCGGTTACGGGTTGTGACCGATCGGCTAGGTTTGTGCTGTTTTGACTTTTTGTTGACTTTTCTCCTATGCGCTTCATTCTTTGCTCTTGCTGATGATTTCCAAGGCAAAACTTGATCTTTCCTTGCCGTAGATACTTAGAAATCATTGCGCTTCCCAATCATTGAATCCAAAAGCTTCCTAGCTCGACTTCCTTCCTCGAGAATCTTCCAAATGTGCATAAAAACTTCATTTCTTCATTATTCGTGGTATCTGGCTACATATACATACACAATACGCATCTTTGCACTTTTGCAACAGTTATGAGTAAATATAGCCGATTATCATGCACAAAACTAACAATAACGCTACTAAAAACATGTTCATTTTAGGCGTTATCAAATTCCCCCACACTTAAACTTTGCTTGCCCTCAAGCAAATCTAAGAAAAGAAAAATTAAACTACATACCGAAATGACAAAACGAAAAGAAAATTTTGAAAATATAAATATTTTTGGGGTTTTTTTATTTTATTTTTATTTTTTTTAAACCAACATAAAAATAAGCGAAAAATGAGCGCAAACTCCCCCACACTTAAGGTTTTGCTTGCCCTCAAGCAAATCTAGAAACTAAGAAAAATAAAACCCACATGGTGCATGAAAAATCCACTCTAACCGATCGGTCACTCCCCATAACCGATCCGGTTGTGTGTTCTGTAAAAAAAAATAAAAAATTGTGTCTCTTGTCTCGTAAGTTTTATGTTTTATATGTTATATGATCTCTTGCATGTCTCTATGTTATTTGTTTTTGCTATTTTTGTTTATATTAGTTTCGTATTAATTTTGAATAAGATTATCTTGTTTTAGATTCTCTTGTTTGATTTGTCTTACGTGACTAATTGTGTGTGCTTGCGTCTATGTGATTTTCATCTTCTGTGATTGTGCTTTTATTTGTTTTAAGTGTCTTTTTGTGTTTTTGATGTTCTTCTAGTACATATGTGTTTTGTTTACTTGTGTTTAATTTTGTGTCCGTAACGTTCTGTGTTCTTATTTTATTTTGTCAATAAAAGTTTTGAAATAAAACTCGTTTCTATAAAATCAAAAAAAAAACAAAAACTTGATGTGCTACGTTGGTGCAAGTTTTAAAAATTTATAAACACGATTTAACCGTCTAACCTATTAACACATACGAGCAAGTATACTCGTCCGTAATAGCAAAGTTTGGTAAGTCGAGATCGTCCCAAGGGATTTTGTGTTTTGAAATTGATTTGTTTGAAAAGATTCCAACAAGAAAGCTTGTCAAGGCTTCCTCAAATAACTATGTTCTAGTGAAATTCAATAAGAAATATAAATATACTTGTGTGTAGTCTATAATCAATCATAAATAGTATTCATGAAGGTTTGGTGTATACTCTTAATATGATGCACAAATCATAAGCAAATGATTCCCCAACCATGGTATATGTTTGTAAAAATCATTCTAAGAACAAAAACATTTAGGTAATCCTTTCGGTCCTTATCCCAATGATTATCCTATAAAAATTCCATTTGTTTGCAACATGTTCTTATTAAATTTGTTCTTACGAATCTTTCGACCCTTTCGTGATGAAAATGTTCCTAGTCTTGTTTTAATAAGCAAACATACTGGTTGTCAATCACCATATCCCCATACTAGTTTGTCACTTCACTTTTTGGAATAAAACACAAGAGAAATCCTTTCGGTCCTTTTTCTTAAAACATGTTTTATCAACAAATCAAACCAAGACTAGTATTTTTCCAACAAACTCATTTAAACAAGATCATATGTACATGCATCACATTTTGAGAACACTACTATGATTAACTACATCCCAACACACAAGTATATCCCAAAACTACTCCATGATAATAATAATAATAATAACTAAACACAAATAGTAACAAAGTAATTCCAACAATTCAAGAGAATAGAATTCCATAACAAAGTTCATAGAGTACCTAAACTTTTGTGATTACAAGAATTAGAATTCGTGGATTGTAGCAACCACGCGCCTCCAATCACCTAGATTCATCGTACAACTCCAAACTACCAAAACTATGGATGAGAATTGTTCCCTCCTTGCTCCTGGACGTTTTTCAGTAAGAACTAAGCTTTTGGGCTGAATAATATGGTTGGTATTAGTTTAGGTGTAAACTAATACAATTTTGGTTGTGTCACACCTAGTATACTAGGACTAGGTTCTTTATATAGCCAAATGTGCTTGCCCAACGCACCAAAAACGTTCCCAACAAGTAAATATCAAGAAATGATCGGACTCCAATGATTATGGGGAGTTAAGGCAACAATAAATGCAACATTGTGTAATTGCAGCGTGAGAAACCGGATCGGTTTCTACTCCAACCGAATCGGTTGTATTTTGACCAATTACCCAGCCGAATCCGGTTACGGGTTGTGACCGATCGGCTGGGTTTGTGCTGTTTTGACTTTTTGTTGACTTTTCTCCTATGCGCTTCATTCTTTGCTCTTGCTAATGATTTCCAAGGCAAAACTTGATCTTTCCTTGCCGTAGATACTTAGAAATCATTGCGCTTCCCAATCATTGAATCCAAAAGCTTCCTAGCTCGACTTCCTTCCTCGAGAATCTTCCAAATGTGCATAAAAATTTCATTTCTTCATTATTCGTGGTACCTGGCTACATATACGTACACAATACGCATCTTTGCACTTTTTCAACAGTTATGAGTAAATATAGCCGATTATCATGCACAAAACTAACAATAACGCTACTAAAAACATGTTCATTTTAGGCGTTATCAAATTCCCCCACACTTAAGCTCTACTCGCCCTCGAGTAGGTATAACATTTGCAAAAATTTATTTCAATGGTCTTTGACACCATGGTTCCAAAA
This sequence comes from Chrysanthemum seticuspe, assembly GCA_019973895.1. Lineage (NCBI taxonomy): Eukaryota > Viridiplantae > Streptophyta > Magnoliopsida > Asterales > Asteraceae > Chrysanthemum > Chrysanthemum seticuspe. Next base: position 135,630,395 of record BPTQ01000007.1, on the reverse strand, counting down.
ATGTAACAATTATCCCAAAAGAGATAATCATCGGTTTGCTTATAATATGTGAAAATTTAAAAAAATGAACCAAACACTTTAGATAACATAACTAGAACACCTCACGAATGATTTTAAGAATTCACTCAACACTCATATATTGGTGGGTATATGTAAATCACTCAATGCCTAGTCATGATCAATGCTTTTTACCATAAGCTTGTACAAGTATCAAAACAAAGAAAATAAATTCATCAAAGAGGGCTTTAAATCGGGTTATAACGTTAAGGCTAAGGGTTCATAAAAGGTATGGATAAGGCATGGGATAGTTTATGAAATTGGTGTTAAATGAAAAATAATATCAAGTCTAAACCTCCATGTTGCTAGCCATCATACAAACCACAATCCCGAAAATGATTATTTCACCTCTTCACATATCGATCTCCGCAAATATGTATAACTCAATTTAGCTCATTGGCTAATCAATATCCTTCATATAGCTCATTGGCTATAACCATTTTTTTTTCATAGCTCCCCCACACTTAGTTTAAGCATACACCAAAAAAATTTGCGAAAGACGTCTCTTTCATCCAAGATGGAGAATGGTACACACTATAAACAAAGTGTAGCTTCTTCATAATCATCAAAAACGATTCAACATTCCAAACAACTAGCAACAAACCAATAGACTTGATAAGGGTTGGCTAAAGCTTAAAAGTGTAAAATATTTTTGTAATTTTCTGAATTTATCAAAACGCAAAGATTGGCTCAAAAGGGTGTACTAAGGGTATCTAGTGCTAAAAATGAGCACTAACAAATGCGTCCATAAAAAGGTGGTTAACTAACTGATGTGGTTAGCTAATATATCATTAGATGTAAATGGAAGGCCATTTGGTTTAAATCCTACGATGCCTCTTATCATTTGAACATATTTAGATCACTCGAGAGTGATTTTAACCGTAATGAATAACTAGTACAAGTTCTAGAATCGACATAATCACCGGCACACTCATAGCAAATATAAAACAAAAGATGTGTTTTATACAAAAAGAAACCTCACAAATGTGTGGAAAAAGGCTATTATACATGCTAGAAAATGTTATCGAATCCAAAATGAATTACTTCCGTAATTTGGTTCAAATCCAAAAATTTCAAAAACCCTCATTTTACCATTGAAATTCCAAGTTATATATTTTAAATATCAATAATGCGTGAAAACAACTAGACCATCAAGGGCGAATTTCTTCTAATCACTTGCATCCAAAAGTTATCTAAAAAATTTAAAAAGCGCATCATTTTTCCTATTTTCTTCCCTCCCCCATACTTAAGTTTTGCATTGTCCTCAATGTAATAAAAATAAACTTCAAAGTAAAGAAAATGAGAAAAAGAAATAGTTAAAAGATACCACGGAATAGAATATGCAATATGCATATTGGGTCATAAAAAAGCATGTGAGTTATCCAACTCCAAACATTTGACCATCAATAAGCTTCCGACACATCCATCCTGCAAACAAAAACTGCAATACACAAAACCAAACAAATGCAAATGCTACTAAAAACAAGATAAAACCAAGCAAAACATGTTAATCATCCTAAAAAGATAGAAATAATATTGTTTAACACATCATAACCATTGTCTTTGAAACCATAATTTCTGAATGATCCACGATCACTCATCATCCTCGCTCATGTCATCTCCTTCTTCATCATCATACTCATCATCATCACTTTCGGTTACGTAGTTTTCGTCCACAATCTCCGAACGAACTCTCCTCTTCTTCTTCTTTCCTCCAATTCCTGATGACGATCCTCCAACATCGTGGCTTGCTCCACCAACTTCAGGTAATCGACCATATGAGGGCACTGGATCAGGAAATGGTGCGTACCCAGGATATGGATACGGATAGGGTCCAGGATAAGAAGTGTAAGGGAAAGGATATGGTGGAACATTGGGTGGATTGTAGGGTGGCAACTCATAATTGGCTTTACGAGCCATGTGTTGAAAGATAGGCATGGAATAATCATTGATGTAGTTGTTTCTCAACATCATCGAGTCTCTCCATACATCCCTACATTGAATCTCATCTAAATGTTGGTTCCACTCTCCCCAACCTGAATCAAAACTACTGGACGTACCCATTTGCACGTTCTCCATTGGTATATTCCCCTGCTGTTGTGGTGGTTGTTGTTGTTGTCTCGGTTCAATCCATAACCCCAAGGTTTTCAATCTCCTATTCAAAGCGTTCCCGAAACCTTGTGCAGTCCACGTATCACTATACTTTGGCTCTCCACACTTAGCCAATTCCTCATCAACATAATACCCAAGATTCTTCGCCAATCTTGTCACAAAATGTCCTCCACAAATGTGGCTGTTGCTCTTGATTCCCGGGGCCCTCCTAGACAAATATTCGGCTATCTGCCAAACTGCATTACCGTCCTTAGTTTCTTCCAACAACATCATAACCCATAAGTCCAGTTTCTGACATTTGTCCCTGCTTCCAAATCTATTAAATGGCCCGGTCACTATCAACTTGTGAAGTATCCTCATCAATGGATTCCTGATGGTTGAGGCATTCCTCCTAGCGCAGGAAGGATCTCCCACTTGATTCCAATAAGCGGGAATACTAGGATAGTCTTTTTCAAACCTCCGAAGTCTAGAAAAGTGAGCTTCAAATAATCGATGATTAACCTCATGTGGCTCATACAAACCAAGAGCCACGCCAAAAGCTGGCAAAGTGTAAGCATGATCCCTTCCACAAAGCCTAAACCAAACACAAATTTCCTTCATCAAGTTCCGAACATCCACCTTTCTTTCAAAATACATGGTTGAAAAGAACTCCATACACCATTCTCGATAGACCTCTTCATTGATGCTAAATGCTCTTTCCCATGACAAATCACTGAACGAATCTCCATCCCCTGGATATACATAAGATGTTCGCATCATTCCTCTTAACTCATCTTCACAATCACATTCCTCAAATAAATCCCAATCAATCACCCTCGGAACCAAACATGTCCTATGTTGCAGTTTCGACAACCTTTCCCGAAAAGCATGTTTCTCCCCGTCGGTGAGATTTTTGAACTTTAAGTTGGCATTTGCCTCCGTCTTCACACTATACTTAACCTTCTTCTTCTCGTTCCTTTGACAAAACTTCGTAACAAGCGGGTTCATAGGAATTGCCTCCTCACTCGAGCTACCTACAATAATTCTCTGTAGAAATCACAAATATAAGACCATATGAGAGTGTTAGAACAAACAAGAAGGTTCATGGAACCTCCTAAGATCCATTTCAAAATTTCAAAAATTTAAACACATAAACCGTAACCGGATTCGGTTCGTGAGAAACTGAATCGGTTTCCAAAATAGCCAAACTCAAACCGTTCGGTTGCAATGCGCAACCGAATCGGTTGTGCAGCCTGCATAAGGCTTTTGCCTCTTAAACCCTTCTACACTCGAGTTTTCTAAGTCCAAACCACTCCTAGATCGCATTCTATCATCCTCAATGATTTCCACATCCTTGAATTACTCTAAAGTCGTTTTTCAAATCATCAAACATCAAACATCACCATCTTAGAACTCAACTTGATAAGCCTATATCTTTCAATCATTAGTTCTAATAATGTGGCATCCATCACTCCTAAAAACGCATCATCTATCATAGGGAATCACCAATTGCAACTTATCTTGATTCAATAGCACAACCCAATTAAATCCGAAAATTCAATCATCTATTATTCATCCTATGTTGAATCAATCAATACAATTCTTTTTGCAACGCACTCCTATATCAATTACCCACTCAATCCTAAAATATTACAACTTAATTCGAATTATAACAAAAACCCCCAAATTGGCGACCTAATATTCAATTCGAATCAAATGCTCTAATTAAACCTTAATTGAGTTAATTGACTGTAGATGCTTACTTGTTTGGGTGCCATGATGTTTTCCTACAACTTAAACAACCTTCAATATGCTTCTCTTGAACGAATTTTTGCAAAACCCACTGGAGAATTAGTGTGTGTGTGTGTTTTTTTGAAAAAGTGAATTTTTGGTTTTTATACTCAATTGCAACCGGTTCAGTCAAGGACACAACCGTTTCGGTTTTGCAATATTTGCCAAATTTTGCATTTTTACATGTTACTTAGGCATTTACCTTCCAAGCAACATTTTTTTACTCAAAAATCCTGCTAAAGATTCACACAACATTCATCCACCATATGAAATTTTGAACAATCATCCAATCTTAAAAAACTCAACTCATCATACAAATGAACTAAACCAAACTTCAACTCAAAACTCATAGTCATAATGCATTAACCAAATTACTTCAATCATAAAAATAAAAAGGAAAAATTAAATAAGAAACAAAAATCCAAAATGCATCAAATCAAAAAGAAATAGTTCATGAAATTCAAGCAAATAATTGCTTGTTTATTACGGTCTTTTGTCTTCTCCTCAAAATTCCTCAAAATACTCTTGTCTTAGAATGTCCTCGCTTTGAAATTTTCCGGTCAACTCACGGAACGTTTCAAAAGTTTTGAATTTTCTCATGAATCTTCGTCCGTCCGGACATAGTATATCGAACTTAACATGCCATTCTCCATCTCCGGTTTGTCTCTTGTAAGTCCCCGACCCTTCGGGTCTCCAATCCAAATTCTTAAGTTGCACCGGTAAAGAACCTAAAAAGTCGGTCAACTTTTTGTAAACTAGTATGTTTTTGAATGGGTTATAGAAAGCTTCTACCGCTAACGCACGTTCCATTTCGTCCTCTATATCAAAATAAGGCGGAGCTAATGGTCCGTACATTGGGTTACCTTGGACATCACGTCCCACTTCAAAACATGTTAAATCATCATCTGCTTCTATCCATTCCAGATCCTCCATAAATTCCAAAGTTGGTCCTCTTGGTTTTGGGTAGTATGTTTGCCTCGAAATCCCATCATCAATAGTCAATGTGCCTCTTCCCATGTCTATAATCGCACCACAAGTTCGTAAGAATGGTCTCCCCAATAGTAGTGGTAAACTCTTGTCCACCGGAATATCTAGGACAAGGAAATCTGCCAAATACGGTTGATATCCAATTTGCACTCTCACATTCTTCACCTCTCCCATTGCCTTCGCTTGAGAATTATCCGCCATAATAAGCTTCGAATGATTAGGTTGCGGATTACTTAGTCCCAAAGTCTTAAACAATGGATACGGCATCACATTAACACTCGACCCCGTATCGGCTAAAGCATAAACTGGTGTAGTCCCATTCACTTTGATCGGCAACACAAAATTACCCGGATCCTTTTCCTTCCTTGGCATGCCTCTAAACAAAATTTGATCTCGCTCCTCCTCCGTGAGATTCTTATCTTCCAACCTAGCCCTTGCTAGCATCAATGCATCCAACTTCTTACGGTAAAGCACATAATCTCGGAGTACTTCTATCACCGGTTTCTTTTCATTAAGCTCAAGAAACTTTTGTTCTAGGTTCACTAAAATAGCTTCTTTTTGGTTGTTGGTTAAGGGTTTGAAAGTAGTGGTAGGTGATGATGGTGTGTAATCATTTTTGGTGGTGGAGGTTGTTGTTGGGGTTAGTTTGTTTGATGTCGGTTTCTTCCGATTTGCCTTTCCCATCTTAACTACTTCCTCCTCTTTCTCTTCCATGTTTGCACAAACTTCCACTAGCATCTCGTTTACTCCTTTTCCTTATTCCAAATCAGTTATATTAATCCGCATTTCTCCCATTGCAAAATCCACTTGACACTTGGTCGTGACAAGAAAATCTCGACCAAAATACACATTAGGTTCATCCGCATTCCCCTCTTCTAACACAACAAAATCTGTTTCAAAAATATGTCCATGAATATTGACCTTCAGATTTTTGACCATCCTTCTTCCATATGCTTCATAGTGCAAACGTACATGACCAATTTCGTCAAGAACCTTTTCCAAAATATAGTTTTCTCCATAAGCCATATTAAGCTGCGCGTCCCAAGCACTTATTCCTTCCACACTGCAAGGCGTTCCAAACCTCATTAGCGGCGAATCATACACCGTTAAAGGTGCTTGTGTAAACACTACGACTCTTCCCTTCTTGGGTATTTGAACCTTATTTTCACCAGTTTCCTCCATATTACCCGTATCAATTCCCAAATCTTTCTTACTTTCTTCCAAGATACCTCCAATCTTTTCCAGTGAACATCCGGTATCCTTGAACATTTCATCCAAAGTACGAAGGTATTCCGAGAACTATCCATATTACTAGACAACTTGACAAAGCAAAACAAAACAAAATACGAATATATAGTGTTAGAGTTAGTAAAAACAAGAACAAACTATAGAAACATAGACTACACAATGTAAGACACTTAACAAAACTAAAAACACAAGTTAAAACTCAAGACCTAAAAATGATAAAAACCAACACAGAAACACCAACCGGATTCGGTTGGATCACCAACCGAATCGGTTGGTTGAAAATAATTTAGACAGAAACTCGAACCGGATCCGGTTGCGGGTTGCAACCGATCGGTTTGATCGAAAAATATATATATATTTTATTTTTTATTTTTTTTTAAAAAAAACGGAATTTAATGCAATTAAGGAATCATTAAGATGTACTAAACTCTAGTTAATAAAGAAAACTCTTCATAAAACAACAATTTAAGAACATAATAAAACTCATTAAACTAAAACTAAATAAAACTACCAATTAAAATCTATCATTAAAATAATTAAACTATAACTGAAAAATATTACTATCTAATCATTAACCATAAAAACTATAATTAACTAAAACTTAATTAACTAATAAATAACAAATGTAAAGAAAATGAAAATAAATCTAGGAAATAATTAAGCTACAAGACATAATCTGCAAATAGAATCTAAAATTACCAGAATTACTCTAAGAATCATAAGACAATTAACTAAGAAGACTAGAACAATAAAATCGCAACTAAAATTACACAGAAACACCAACCGGATTCGGTTGGATCACCAACCGAATCGGTTGGTTTGTAACCAAAAACTCTTTTTTTTTTTTTTTTTTAAAAACAAATTTAATTCCAATACTACCAATTTTACAGAAAATCAAAGAAAATTTAAGAAAATCCCCGGCAACGGCGCCAAAAACTTGATGTGCTACGTTGGTGCAAGTTTTAAAAATTTATAAACACGATTTAACCGTCTAACCTATTAACACATACGAGCAAGTATACTCGTCCGTAATAGCAAAGTTTGGTAAGTCGAGATCGTCCCAAGGGATTTTGTGTTTTGAAATTGATTTGTTTGAAAAGATTCCAACAAGAAAGCTTGTCAAGGCTTCCTCAAATAACTATGTTCTAGTGAAATTCAATAAGAAATATAAATATACTTGTGTGTAGTCTATAATCAATCATAAATAGTATTCATGAAGGTTTGGTGTATACTCTTAATATGATGCACAAATCATAAACAAATGATTCCCCAACCATGGTATATGTTTGTAAAAATCATTCTAAGAACAAAAACATTTAGGTAATCCTTTCGGTCCTTATCCCAATGATTATCCTATAAAAATTCCATTTGTTTGCAACATGTTCTTATTAAATTTGTTCTTACGAATCTTTCGACCCTTTCGTGATGAAAATGTTCCTAGTCTTGTTTTAATAAGCAAACATGGTGGTTGTCAATCACCATATCCCCATACTAGTTTGTCACTTCACTTTTTGGAATAAAACACAAGAGAAATCCTTTCGGTCCTTTTTCTTAAAACATGTTTTATCAAAAAATCAAACCAAGACTAGTATTTTTCCAACAAACTCATTTAAACAAGATCATATGTACATGCATCACATTTTGAGAACACTACTATGATTAACTACATCCCAACACACAAGTATATCCCAAAACTACTCCATGATAATAATAATAATAATAATAACTAAACACAAATAGTAACAAAGTAATTCCAACAAGTCAAGAGAATAGAATTCCATAACAAAGTTCATAGAATACCTAAACTTTTGTGATTACAAGAATTAGAATTCGTGGATTGTAGCAACCACACGCCTCCAATCACCTAGATTCACCGTACAACTCCAAACTACCAAAACTATGGATGAGAATTGTTCCCTCCTTGCTCCTGGACATTTTTCAGTAAGAACTAAGCTTTTGGGCTGAATAATATGGTTAGTATTAGTTTAGGTGTAAACTAATACAATTTTGGTTGTGTCACACCTAGTATACTAGGACTAGGTTCTTTATAGCCAAATGTGCTTGCCCAACTCACCAAAAACGTTCCCAACAACTAAATATCAAGAAATGATCGGACTCCAATGATTATGGGGAGTTAAGGCAACAATAAATGTAACATTGTGTAACTGCAGCGTGAGAAACCGGATCGGTTTCTACTCCAACCGAATCGGTTGTATTTTGACCAATTGCCCAGCCGAATCCGGTTACGGGTTGTGAAAGATCGGCTGGGTTTGTGCTGTTTTGACTTTTTGTTGACTTTTCTCCTATGCGCTTCATTCTTTGCTCTTGCTGATGATTTCCAAGGCAAAAACTTGATCTTTCCTTGCCGTAGATACTTAGAAATCATTGCGCTTCCCAATCATTGAATCCAAAAGCTTCCTAGCTCGACTTCCTTCCTCGAGAATCTTCCAAATGTGCATAAAAACTTCATTTCTCTATTATTCGTGGTACCTGGCTACATATACATACACAATACGCATCTTTGCACTTTTACAACAGTTATGAGTAAATATAGCCGATTATCATGCACAAAACTAACAATAACGCTACTAAAAACATGTTCATTTTAGGCGTTATCACAAACCTATCACAACGGCGCCTACACTTTATTCGGTACAAGGCTAGATACCGAGTTCCATTACAAAGGAGGAACTACTACCCAACACTACACAACACCTATCCCAAAGGAGACACACTCCTTATTACAACATCATCAAGGATATCAATATCCTTTACCCAAACTAATCTATCTTGTACATCGATGCACCATATCGAATGTACACCCTTGCCACCTTTCACTAATGCCTTTGACACGATCCTTCAACACCCTTCACTAATGCAGAATAATATGACAAACACATTATGAGGAATAAACGAGATAAACTAAGACATTAATAATATTTCATTTCAATGCTAAGAGTAATACATAGGATTGGATATATGACACAAATGTATATTAACAACACAAAGTACATGTCTCCATAAGAGAACTTGATCATGGGATACACAAGAGCGATGAGTGTCAAGACGATGATCACGAAGGCGATGTAAACCATGATGATGGAAATCTTCCTTGGTTTCGATTCTTCGAAATGAGATGAGGAGAAAGATGAAGTTTGAATGAGAGGTATTTTGAAAGTGGAAGATTTGAAAAAATGGGGTTTGGTGGTGTTAACGAGCTGAAGAGGGTTTTATGGGGAAGGAGGAAGTTTTGAGATTTGTGTTTTGTTTTATTAATAGAAAGGTTTGATTTTTTTAGGTTAGGATAACTCATATTTATATACCTAGATTTTGGACGGAAGAGAGACACGTATGCAAGAAGGTTTCCTAATGAAGCCACGTATATCACTAAAGCATACACTATAAATAAGAAGCTAACATTTAAAATATATAAGCTCCTATGCAAGCATACTTATACTAAGCTAATGTTATTTAGAGATAAGTTTTAAGAAAATCATACCTCTAATGCAATTTTGAGTGTCCCTTACTTTTTGACAAAAAAAGTATCAATAGACAACTCCGATTCCTTCGAGATCTAGGTGGTAGTTGAAGATACCTTTTTAGAAAAGATAGTCTTGTTACCAAAGAATTCCTATGGCTTGATTAAAGTGAGCTTAACTAAACAAGATGACAAGAAAGGTTAGTGCATTTTTGAAAAAAAAAATGTTGTCATCCAATCAACATCCAACAAAAGTGTTCCTAAAACATGGTGTTTTGTTTTCATAAAAGCCTTCTTTGTAGTTTTCAATCATACATGGATCGTATCAAGTTTTTAAAATATAATATACTTTAAGAAACTTGGTAACGAAGCTCTGGTACCAATTGTGGAAAATTAGAAGGAGGTTGAATAGTTTTACCGATTAAAACTTCGTTTTAAACTATTTAGATCGACTTATGTCAATCTATTAAATGTGTATGTTGGATATTGATAGATAAGTATGTAAATAAGTAATGCAAAGGTAAAGAGTAAGAAACACAAAACCACGAAACGAGTGTTTATAGTGGTTCGGCTACAAGGACACCTTCCTTGCCCTACTTCACTCCCCGAGTCACCTACTCGAGAGTTTGTAAGCACTACACAACACACACTCCTTGTGGCGGAGAAGCCTTCACAACGTCGCCTACTCTTTATCCGGTACAAGGCTAGACACCGGGTTCTTCCACGAGGTAGAACCAAACCTATCACAACGGCGCCTACACTTTATTCGGTACAAGGATAGATACCGAGTTCCATTACAAAGGAGGAACTACTACACAACACTACACAACACCTATCCCAAAGGAGACACACTCCTTATTACAACATCATCAAGGATATCAATATCCTTTACCCAAACTAATCTATCTTGTACATCGATGCACCATATCGATTGTACACCCTTGGCACCTTTCACTAATGCCTTTGACACGATCCTTCAGCACCCTTCACTAATGCCTTCGACACGGACCTTCGGCACCTTTGACTAATGCCTTTGACACAGACTTTCGGCACCTTTCACTAATGCCTTCTACTTGACCCTATAGACATCTTTCACCTATGTCTTCAATACAACACTTCTAATGAGAGAGGAAAGAACTATCAACAAGATAACATCAGTAGTCTTGATGATGACGAAGCTTGGCAACCCATGGACTTGAGCTTGCTCGACTTCAAGAGGTGGTGATCTCGCCATTAAGAGGAACCTAGAGAATCACACAAACACGAGGAACCTAGAGAATCACACAAACATAAAACTACATAGAAAGATCCTTTGGATCTGAGGTTAGAGAGTTTACAATACTAAGAGAAAGTATGTGTGGAAGAGGCAAGTTACAATGAAGAAATGGCTCACTATTTATAGGCAAAATCAACTATTGTTCCCCGGATCCCACGTATCCCTTGGTTGAGGGATCCGTCCAGTTTATTCTTGGGGATCCGCCAGACGCTCCTCCTATTTGGGTTATGGGTCATGGATCATGGGTCATGGGTTATGGACTTTGGGTCATGGGTACCCAAATAGATACAATGTATCTAGACATTGGATCATCACTAGAACAAAAAGTGGATGTGGCCACACCGAATATGTGTGACGATATAAATATAGTCACACATGATTTTTCGGCCGTGTGTGACTAAAGGTCGCGCGACCATAGGTACTCTATGGTCACGTGTTTGACTTTTTTTTAGTCTCTATTGCAAAAGAGTAACCAAAACCGTAACATGTGTGACTAATTAGGTACAAATTTTGTTGGATTAATCCGTATTAGTGACCATAAACACTGTATAGTCACACAAAGCATGTTTGTTTTGGGTATTTAGTCACATACAATTAAGCATAAAGTGGCCAAAAGTGTTAATAAGTGTGACCATATGTTGTTTAAGGTGAAGAAATATGTCTTTTGCGTGACTATTGATCATCCAATGGCCACATGAATTTTATGTTTGTGTGGCCTTTTCTAACATTTAGTCACACAAATCATGTTTGTTTTGGGTATTTAGTCACATACAATTAACCATAAAGTGGCTAAAAGTGTTAATAAGTGTGACCATATGGTGTTTTAAGTGAAGAAATGTGTGTTTTGTGTGACTATTGATCATCCATTGGCCACTTGAATTTTATGTTTGTGTGGCCTTTTCTAACATTTAGTCACACAAAGCACGTTTCTTTTGGGTATTTAGTCACATACAATTAATCATAAAGTGGCCAAAAGTGTTAATAAGTGTGACCATATGGTGTTTTAAGTGAAGAAATGTGTGTTTTGTGTGACTATTGCTCATCTAATGGCCACATTAATTTTATGTTTGTGTGGCCTTTTCTAACATTTAGTCACACAAAGCATGTTTGTTTTGGGTATTTAGTCACATGCAATTAACCATAAAGTGGCTAAAAGTGTTAATAAGTGTGACCATACGGTGTTTAAAGTAAAAAAATGTGTGTTTTGTGTGACTATTGATCATCCAATGGCCACTTGAATTTTATGTTTGTGTGGCCTTTTCTAACATTTAGTCACACAAAGCATGTTTCTTTTGGGTATTTAGCCACATACAATTAATCATAAAGTGGCCAAAAGTGTTAATAAGTGTGCCCATATGGTGTTTTAAGTGAAGAAATGTGTGTTTTGTGTGACTATTGATCATCCAATGGCCACATTAATTTTATGTTTGTGTGGCCTTTTCTAACATTTAGTCACACAAAGCATGTTTGTTTTGGGTATTTCTCACATACAATTAAGCATAAAGTGGCCAGAAGTGTTAAGTGTGTGACCATATGGTGTTTTAAGTGAAGAAATGTGTGTTTTGTGTGACTATTGATCATCCAATGGCCACATTAATTTTATGTTTGTGTGGCCTTTTCTAACATTTAGTCACACAAAGCATGTTTGTTCTGGGCATTTAGTCACATACAAATTAAGCATAAAGTGGCCAAAAGTGTTAATAAGTGTGACCATATGGTGTTTTAAGTGAAGAAATGTGTGTTTTGTGTGACTATTGATCATCCAATGTCCACATTAATTTTATGTTTGTGTGGCCATTTCTAACATTTAGTCACACAAAGCATGTTTTTTTTGGGTATTTAGCCACATACAAATTAAGCATAAAGTGGCCAAAAGTGTTAATAAGTGTGACCATATGGTGTTTTAAGTGAAGAAATGTGTGTTTTGTGTGACTATTGATCATCCAGTGGCCACATTAATTTTATGTTTGTGTGGCCTTTTCTAACATTTAGTCACACAAAGCATGTTTCTTTTGGGTATTTAGTCACATACAAATTAAGCATAAAGTGGCCAAAAGTGTTAATAAGTGTGACCATATGGTGTTTTAAGTGAAGAAATGTGTGTTTTGTGTGACTATTGCTCATCCAATGGCCACATTAATTTTATGTTTGTGTGGCCCTTTCTAACATTTAGTCACGCATCGAATTAAGCAAACTGTGACCAAAAAGTGTTAATAATTGTGACTATATGAATCTTTTAGTCACATATAAGAAATCAATATATATCAAAACAAATTAAAATATATAAAAATATATTCAAAATATATTCAAATACAATAAAATTGAAGTGTATATAAAATTGTAATGTCGTACATAATAAAATTCTCAATAATTTAACGACTTCTGACTCTTGATCTTCTTAGCTTCCTTTTGCATGGCATCACTAGAGACGTAGCGCTTCGTTTGTAAATTAGGTGCAGTTCTGTTCTCACCAATCAGTTTTATGGTACTTGGTGGTGTTACATGTAGGAAACAAAAGCCGGGTGTATCAAACACTGAATTAAATATGAAGAATGATATATGTAAGTTTATAAAACACATGCATCTATGTACCTTTTCATCGAAAACCACTTGATCCTTTGGCCATGCATAAAAACCACCTACTACATCCTTAACTGTTTTGAAACCGTTACTTCCTACATCCGGTATGCATGCTGCATCCACTAAAGATTTTTCAATAGACACTCTGTAGCAATCCTTTGGGAGTGGTTTGTTATGAAGCATTTGTTTTCCATCAGTTTTGTACATGGTACCTTCCGCAATAATAGTTGATTTCTTTAAGTGCCACAGTCTGCACTTAATTACCTAAAAAGATAATTTGTTGCATGTATATATGTATCAGTAATTAATTAAACTAAAGAACATATGAAAATGTTTAAATACATACTTGTGGTAGTACTGTTAATGGAGACTCATTTTCTTGTGATTCGGAAAGTTGACGTGAAGAATCCTTTCGTTTTGATCTAGTTGATTTCTTAGATGCGACAGATTTAACAGTTTCCTATATACATAATACACGGTAAATAATACATGTATGTAGAATTCAAAAATACCAGGGGGGTGATTTATTACTTACACTTATTTCCATTTCCTTTTCCAAAGTTGCAAGTCCATTAGACTTCTCAATGCTCGCAATTTTCTCACGTCCAGCAACACATGTTCCGGCATCCTCATCAGCACTGCTATTTAAAAGATTAATGTTTACCGGAGACACCTGAAATATAAATTGTTTAAGAAGACTGCAGCAGTATTTAAAAGGGTAAAAAAAAGATGGAATGTTACTTTCTTATGTCTTACTTCCGTTTGTGTCAATGGAGTTGAAGTTGACTGCAACTGCCCCCTTTGTGCAGCCAATTGTTTCATCAAATCCTGTATTACCGCCTCTTTTTCTTGACGTTGGTGCCTCTCATTATCAAGTTCACTTTGAAGTAACACCACTCTTTCATCAGATGCTTGTCTGATTCGAGGCAGATCAAAATACCTCTTGTAGGTTACTCCACCTCCCACTCCTCTCGCATATCCTCCCTTTTCCTTACCTAATACAACTGTCATGGCATCAGTGCCATGATCAAGCTTCAAGATTCCTTGTTTGATCTTGTCGTCCGTTTCTTTCTGCACACACAATATGGGAAATAGGTTATTTAATTCTACCAGTATTAACTTGTAACTAAAAGTATTAACTAAAACACTACCTGTATTAACTTATAACTAACAGTTTTAAGTAATACAGTAGCAGTATTAACTAAAAGTATTAACTAAAACACTACCTGTATTAACTTATAACTAACAGTTTTAAGTAATACAGTAGCAGTATTAACTTATAACTAAACAAACATAATAATAAAATTTGCAGTCAAACTTACAAATTTTTCTCCCACTGATCTGATATCATCATCGTGATATTCTCCGTCTTTTTTCACCCTTCCTTTCAACCACAGCGTACCACACGGTGGTTCTTCATCTGGTTCAATTTCTTTACTCTCGATCTTATAAACATCAAATACATACAAATGTAAGATAGACGAATATAAACGAAAGTATGATGCTATTAAATGCAAATGTGCAAATGTTTACTGTTACCATTTTTTCTATCACACGGGCGTATCCACCTCGTCCCATTGTATGATCATAAACAGACTTGGAACGGGACACTTTAGCTTTTGCTGATCTCACCTTGCAACACAAAATCATACGGCGTTTATATGTAGTAATGCTGATAGTATACAACTAATACATATGGAAACATATGAAAATGTGAAAGATATTTGAACTTGAATAAAAATGAATAATTAACACCTTGTATTCCTCGCTGGCTGTGTAGTTTACAAAATTAACCCAATCTTCGGCTTTTATAATTGCACTATACTTTGCCGGGACTTCATTTAGTTTTGAAAGGGTATTTTGGTTGGGCAATATGTAGTTTTGTATCAATTTCATTCTGAAATTCCTTAGAAGTTGACCAAGACGATTCATTATCAGCTTTCTGACCGTCAAGTCAACATCAAAATATCGCTGCAAAGATTAACAAATTGTTGTTAATTAGTTGCACATACTGTAAATGCAGAGATAAACTTATTAACACCTTGTATCTACGACAGCCAAGCCACTACTAGTTAAAAAAAAGTATATGTGTACCGTGATTTCGTCCCACATTTTATCTCTTGCTTCTGAATCAACCTTCCTCCAGGTTAGAATCCTGACACCTATATGCTCATGAACCAAATCACCCAAAAAACTCGAAAACAATGCTCTGTTTTTTCCTGATAACCTATCCAGTGCATCGAAGGTTACACTGACCTTTATTCCGTCTGTTTTTCCATATTCCCTGCGAAACTTAGCTAACCTAGTTATGCCCCTCTTAACAACATTCGCATTTGAATGGTTGTTTCCAGCATCCTCACCCTCATCTGAATACGTCTCTGATTCATATTCTAAAGTGTTTTCATTTTCACGATCAGAATAAACAAAATCATCCGGATAATTGATTTGCGTTGCCATGATTCGTCAGAAGTAATGTGTTAAAGAAAATTAGTAAACTTAATTGGTAAATAATGGTGTAAAAATTGAAGTTCTGGTTGTTTTGCTTGAAGCCTGATTTATTAGAGTAAAAATAGGGCTAATGATGGGGCAGTTTTTCAATTAAGGAAACCATAATTTCCAAAGTAATTTTAAAAATTTTGGCTAAAATTTGGCTCCAAATTTGATAATTTAAAATGTGGCTCCAAATCAAACAATTTTTGAAACCAAAAATTCCCCTGACAGAAATGGTGCTTACCCACAGTCCCAAACACCCATATTACTTCAAACCAGCTGTGTCAAAGACACATATAACTGTAGATACACTAAAATCACCACATGGCGCATACAAATGAACAATCAAAAGCTAAAAATGGACTTAAAGCAACTAATTAAGCAACTATAACAAATAAGCAGTTCCAGATAAACAATTAAGCACAAAAATAGGCAAATCAAACCAAGAACTGCTGATACATCAAACAGCCCTAAGACCTTACTTTAAGCCTATAAATAAGCTATTTATAAGCAATTAGATAAGCTCTAACATCCTCAAGCAGTCAAAAAAATCAAGAAAACATGTAAATGCAATTAACTTAAAGCAAAAACAACAACAAAAACACCCTAAATCTAGTGGTTCAATCAAAAATAATTGTCATGAACAAACGCCTCCAGTTCTAAACTTCATAATCAGTCATAAAAAAATTGACAACAATCTAAAAATTGAACATCCTAATCCTACAATAATACATTCTACCCGTGCGAATATGAACTTAAACACCACAACCAATTCCTAAATTCAAAACAACATGAAAAAAAGATGAAACAAACTAGCGAACACATTACTTATATTAACAAACATATTTAGCATTCGTATGGATAAACCATCAAAATATCCATACATATTCCACTGTTAATATATCTACATACCATCCCATTAAACCAAGACATTAGACATTAGACATTAGACATAAACAAATGACACTAGAGCAAAAGAAAACATCCCATTCCATAGCGAGAAACCCTTCAACCATTCATCGCCTGAATTTGTTCTTCCTTGGTATCGATTTCCTCCTAAGATTGAGTAATGAGATCATTCAACCCCTGCAGCTTAGACCTCGCAGCCTCCCTATCATCCCTAAGATCCACCAATCTCTAAGGACCTAATGTTTAAAAATGGCAAACTAAGTCCTCCTTCTTTTAAACTATGACTATAAATTAGGGGTGTTGATCCGTTCGGTTATCGGGTTTTGTTTCGTTAAATCGGTTATATTTTTATTTTGGTCAACACGAAAACCGAAACGAACCGAACTATAATTAAACCAAAGAGAACCGAAAACCGATTATGAATTAAGTTCGCTTCTTGGGTAGACCCGAAATTAAGCTCGATTCTTGGGTTGACACATATGGTTTTAAACCGAAAATGGATAATTAAGTTCGCTTCTTGAGTTGACACAAAATTATTTAGATTTTAAGCCATGGCTTCCATAATTAGCAACCTACAAACATAATGTTTGAGTAAATGGGACGAAAATGTGCAAAACAGCTGGAAACGGACGAATGCGTGTAAAAACTTATACAAACGGACTAAAAGATGAAAAAACCAGCGAAAACGTGCAAACACGGACGAAAACCTGTAAACAAAAACGGGAACGTATAAAAACTGATTAAAAGGGACAAAGACGTAAGAAAACTGACCAAAACGTATTAAAACAGATGAAAACGTGTATAAACATACGAATCTGTGTAAAAGTGTAAGAAAACCTATGAAAATGGTTGAAAAATTCTTAAAAACATACGAAAATGGGTAAAAACGGATGAAAACGGGGTAAATGGGACGAAAACGTGCAAAACAGCTGGAAACGGACGAATGTGTGTAAAAACTTATACAAACGGACTAAAAGATGAAAAAACCAGCGAAAACGTGCAAACACGGACGAAAACCTGTAAACAAAAACAGGAACGTATAAAAACCGATTAAAAGGGACAAAGACGTAAGAAAACAGACGAAAACGTATTAAAACAGACGAAAACGTGTATAAACGTACGAATCTGTGTAAAAGTGTAAGAAAACCTATGAAAACGGTTGGAAAATTCTTAAAAACATACGAAAATGGGTAAAAGCGGATGAAAACGGGGTAAATCGGACGAAAACGTGCAAAACAGCTGGAATCGGCCGAATGTGTGTAAAAAGTTATACAAACGGACTAAAAGATGAAAAAACCAGCGAAAACGTGCAAACACGGACGAAAACCAGTAAACAAAAACAGAAATGTATAAAAACTGATTAAAAGGGACAAAGACGTAAGAAAACGGACCAAAACGTATTAAAACAGAAGAAAACGTGTATAAACGTACGAATCTGTGTAAAAGTGTAAGAAAACCTTTGAAAACGGTTGAAAAATTCTTAAAAAATATGAAAATGGGTAAAAACGGATGAAAACGGGGTAAATCGGACGAAAACATATGAAAATGTATGAAACGTTTGAAAATGTACGTTAATATGTAAAACAGATTAAAACGTATTCAAACGGACGGAAACATGACAAAACTAGCGAAAACGTGTAAACACGGACGAAAACCTGTAAACAAAAACGGAAACGTATAAAAACATATTAAAGGGGACAAAGACGTACGAAAACGTATTAAAACAGACAAAAACGTGTAGTAATTTTGATTACGCAATAGGTCGGAGGTAAATTCTTGTTGAGTTGTTATCGTCATGGTCTTAGCGGTAGTAATTTTGATTACGCAATAGGTCGGAGGTAAATTCTTGTTGCGTAATGTTGTTGTAACCTTGTCGGGTAATGTTTACGTGGGTTTTTTTATGCAAATTTGCATGGTTCGCAAATTAATAACCACCGCATTCATTGTTTGCCAAAGTTGTAGTGTCTATAAAGCAAGATTAGTCTTCTTCAGTTCTACTGTAGATGACTACATAGTAATGATGACTAACTTTGATTTTGGTCAATGTGCTACATTGTAAAGATGACTAACTTTGATTTTGGTCGATGTATTGCAGTTGACATAAATTTTAAGAAGTTGAGATAATAAACCTTTTAGACATGTTTAGTCATTAATTTAAATTTAAACTGTGTATATACTATATAGGGGCTGGTTTAGAAATGAAAAAATGAAGGGTTTAAATTGCAATATTAGATATCTTCCTAAATACTCCTGCATATCACTTTTTTTTTGAACTATTGCATATCACATTTATGCATGGAAGAATATGAAGGGGCTACAGTAACACCCAAAATAAATTTTCCGATGCCTCTTAAGTGTTTTTTTGTGATTATTTGTGCAATTGTGAGGTACATTGTAATTATTTATACTTACCTAACCATAAAATCAACACACAAGTATCAATCATTTTAACCCTATACACACAACTATCAATAATTTTAACCCTAAACACACAAAATGTCTTCCACACCTAATATCGATGAAATGAAAGCCGCCACTGAATCCGGCAAGCTCAGCGATGCTTTCAGGTTGTTGATATTGCAAGACATAGCAGAGGAGAAAAAGTTGATCGAGCGGATGGGAGAAGAGATCAGCATTCTGAGGGAAACTGTTGCCAAAAAAGAACAGACAATCGATGAGGCTGGTAGATTGTTTACTCGTTTCAATGCTGTTGCAGCAACTGGTGAGTTTGCCCTTCGTGAGATACAGTTGAAGGATCGAAGGAAGATTGATTTGCTGGCTCAGCTTTTGGTGCTATGTCGTCGGAGTCTGTCGGAGAAGGAGGAGTTCTTGGAAGATTTGGATGAAGTTGATGAGTCTGAAGATGGAGAATAGGAAGCTTTGGAAGTTTTTTTTTGTGTTTTGATGATGTATAGTTGATGGTTGTATGGATGCTTGCTATTGACTGCTACTTTGTTTATATAATTATAACTGTAATTATATGTAAATGATCAATGATCAATGATCAATGATCAATGATCAGTACAATGGTTAATTTTAGGTTTTAATGCTTTATTAACTTGAAGAAATAAATTAGTTTTATTTATTTATTTACTTTTATTAGAAAATGGTCAAGTAGTGTGTGTTTAACTTTCAGTATTTCACACATTTATCTCTCTTACACTCGGTCAAAACACACAGTTAGATTCTAATTAATAGCAGATTTAGGGTTTTCAATCAAATGCAAAATCAATCAAAATAAATGTTAGTCAATGAAATACTCTTGAGGGCTATTATAAAGGGCTTGATTCTCTTCCGATTGAGCCTAATATCTCAGGTATAAATGTTATAATTTACTGCTAGTTTGTTAGTTTAGGATGTTTATTGATTTATAGATGATATTGTGTTATGTTAGTTTAGGATGTTAGTAAGGGTATTAGTCATTTGCATAGGAAAAGTAGTTGTTTGATGATTTATGGATCATTAGTTGAGGTAATAACGATTACGTGTTATACATGCAGTATGGGTACGTGAACAATGAGACGCGAAGAATGAGATTAGTAGACGCGAAGAATGAGATTATTCGTCAATGAGGCAGCGGAGCAAATTTCGGTGGGAGGATAGACTTAAGCTTGACATGATGGAGCTTCGTTTGACTGAGGACATGATCTCAGATAGGAAGGGGTGGAGGGATAGAATTAGGATTTGCGGGTAGTGGTGCTAGGTTGGCTTTTAGGTGTCTCCTTTTGCCTCCTTGCGTGTTTTGTTTTGTGGCCTCTTTTTTGCTTTGCCGTAGTCTTAGGCCCCGTGCGTGGTTTGCGTTGCTCTGTTGTTGCTCCCTTAGGTTTGCCTGCTTTGTCTTGCTCCCTGCGTTCGGTCTTTTGGTGCTTCGTGTTTTTTTGCCTTAGCTTTATGCCTCGTGTGCTACTTTGATTTGCTCTGTGTTGCCCCCTTTTGTTGGCCTGCTTTTGGTGTGCCTGGGCTTTTTGGTTTTATGTCGGTTGCGCTTTGCTATTGGCGTATTTACGGCGTGCTTGTGCATGTTTCTTTTTCCTGTATGCCCTGTTTGCTTGTTTGCTTGCTTTCTTTTTACTACGCTATTGCCTTTTGTTTTTGTCGTATGCTTTCTCTATCCTTTCGCACTAGCACACATGCACTTGCCGGAGGTCTTGTTGGAAGCAGTCTCTCTACCCACGGGTTTACCCTGGTGTAGGGGTAGGATGTGTCTACATTTTACCTCCCCCATACCCTGCCCTGGCGGGATTGGGTTTGTTGTTGTTGTTGTTGTTGTTGTTGTTGTGATCGCATAATAGTCAATAAGGTATGCAGTTTAGTAAATATAAAAAGCATAGTTAAATGTTAATGTATGGGGACTCAGAAGGGTTAACTATGCTTCTTTTTTAGGAAAACACTTTTTTTATGATCTTAAAAACACAATCAAACCCCTTCTGAGATCCCATATTGTTCCTTTTGTTTTTTCAACAATCAAGCAATTTGCCTGGTGCAGGCAATTGCACAAAGGGAGTTGAAACGACAAAAGGACCAGTAGGGGATCTCAGAAAGGGTTTGATTGTGTTTCTTTTTTATGAGGTGTGTTGATTGCGATAATGATATAGTGTGTATTGTTCATGGCAGGCCACACTCCTTCATTATCCCATTCAACACATACACTTTCGTAGAATCAATAATTATTTACACTTGGTACTTTGAGCTTCCCCTCGAAAACCCATTCCTATGTCACTGTCATAGCAACAGGTTTGGTGCAAATCTTTGCAGCCATTTCGTAGACATGGCAATGGGATTTCGAGTGGACGTTCAAAGTACTAAGCTGTCTCCACTTGCTTGCTTATAACATATTGACATTTAACTTTTTTGACCATTTCCTTTGCATGTATAAACTCTATTTTGTTCATAAGTGTCTTACTTTGATAGAGGCTGTGATGATATATCTTAATAAATAAATCAGATGATGTGATTTTCTGTGTCTTGGCGTGGCAATTCTATATTTTATACTATTGCAGCCATGGCGGTTATATCCTGATATTTTTGAAACTATTGATTTATACAGATCTGAGCCTCACTATTATGTGCAAAAAATGAGTCAAAATTTGTTTGATTGTATGGTAGATGGGTTGCCTGTATACAAGATCTTATTCCTTAGTTTCAACATTAAAATTTTAACCATTGCACTTAAAAGTCTTTTCATCGCTGGATAGGCTTTTTGTCTTTTCATCTCTGTAAAATTAACTTTTTGTAGAATCGATAATTATTTATTCGGCACACCTTTGGTACTTTGAGCTTCCCCTCGAAAACCCATTCCTATGTCACTGTCATAGCAATAGGTTTGGTGCAAATCTTTGCAGCCATTTCGTAGACATGGCAATGGGATTTCGAGTGGACGCTCAAAGTACTAAGCTGTCTCCACTTGTTTGCTTATAACATAGGTGTCTTACTTTGATAGAGGTTGTGATGATATCAATCAAATGATGTGATTTTCCGTGTCTTGGCGTGCAATTCTATATTTTGAAACTATTGATTTATACAGATCTGAGCCTCACTATTATGTGCAAAAAATGAGTCAAAATTTGTTTGATTGTATGGTAGATGGGTTGCCTGGATACCCTGTATTTTGTGACTAATGGATTATCTGTATGTTAAGCTTACCATGACCATCAACGCTTTGATCAATTATGACGGGTAGTTTTAAACTTGAGATTGCCCATATCTTGACCTGGTTTATAGCAATGTATAGACGATTATGTCGCATGTTTGTGACCGTTTTATTTTATATGCATAATATTATCACAACCTTGTACTTTAATGAAGTTGGTAAATTTCTTCAGGTCAATCATGTTTCATTGTGGTTGGCGTCTGTTGGCGTCACGTGTATATATAGTTTCTGTTAGAAGCTATATATAATCATTGATCCCTATCATACACCCGTCCCAATGAATCATGATTGGCTCGAAGATGTTAAGCATCTGTGTATATAGTCGTAGTAGAATGGGCTGGAATTTGACATCGAATAAGAATGGGCTGGAAGAAGTTAATACTGGCAGTGCTAAGTTAATACTGGCAGTGCTAAGTTATTGAATAGTATGTTTCTTATTTAAAAAGTACCTACAATTATATACTTTATTACAACGTTTAAATTTTTTTGTTACTTGGATTCCACAGGTATTTTATCATCACAGTGAACGTGACATTCAAGGACGGGAAACATCGTACAAAAACATTGCAAACGTTGATGCACTGGCAGTGATTCAATAGCTACATTGTATATTCGATTAACCAATATTGTATTCGACATATGTATTTATTTGCGAGAAGTTACGATATCGCGTATGTTAATGTAATATTATTTATTTGTATGTTAAGGTACTTAATTTTTAAGGTGATTCTACCAAATATTTTGTATGTATATAATCAAGGGTTTAGGTCATAAAATAGTTGCGTATTTTTTCAAATGTACCGTTTTGGTACGTAATTGTTGTGTAAAACTTACATATTTGCATATATACCCAAAACATGCTTAAGTTGCATTGTACATCATGCATTAAAAACTTGTATTATGGAGAAATATGCAACTTTTTGATTTTTAGTGGGTATATATGCAATGCTCCCATAATACAAGCTAAAAAAATAAAACAAAAAATCCTTCCCTTAATTAATAGTGATCATTGCAGTTTTGAGAACCGTGATATATTACGGCTACACTTAATCACATAGTCAAAGCAAAATATTCAAGTCAATCTTCTTCAACACAACAACCGCATCATCAGGTAATGTTACACATTGGTTTTTTTTTTTTTTTTTTTTTTTTTTTTTTTTTTTTTTTAACCATGAACTGCAAATGTAAAGTGATTGATATGCATGTTTCTGATATGTTGATGGATACAAATGCATGTTTGGTATTTTTTTGCAATGTTTAACATATCCTAAAGAATATAGTATCCTTTGATCATAATGTAACAGCCGTTTTATTAGAACTATATGCGATTTGATTTTTTAGAATATTGTGTGACATGTAAATATAGGATGATTTGAATAAAAAAAATCATGGATATATGTGGATTGTGAAAAAACGTAGCAGCTATTTGTTAAATAGCTAATTAGACAACTTGTAAATATATGTTTAATCTAGGTTAGTATAGCTTTTATATGATTTGGTAAAGCACTACACCTTATGTAATTAATTATCTGAGCTTAGGTTTAAACATTGGATGAAGCAATGGCGTATGGTATGTTGGGTAGATTATGGATTTCTTACTAGATTTTAACAAACGTATGGGGTAAGATGATTAAACGTAAAAAAATACAGATTTTTACTCTAAAAGGACTATATGATTATTGATTTTTGAAACATAGTTAAATATGTAGTAGTACATCTTCAATCATTTTTTGTTTGACACCTTAAATGATAAAGATGTATTGATCATCTAAGACTTGTATTAGTTGAATGTTATGCATATGTGATAACCTTATTGACCATTAAGACGATTGTGGTTTTAAAATAGAATGAGCATCCAATTGTTGGTGGAAGCAAACCGCACAAACATTAGGACATTGCAGGTAAGTTGTACTTAAAATGCTTACTTAAGGTTATAAATTTATCAATGTAACCATCAAATTGATATACGTGCTTACTTTTTAAATTTAAGATGCTTCCTGCTTTGTTTACTGAAACACTGTACCCCAAGAAGCGCTGGATATACCTAATCCACAATAGGGGAACCAAACATAAGGTTTACTGGAAATTGGTTCGTGGTTGCATTACTTTGCAAGGGTCCGAGTGGCAAGCTTTTATTGATCAAAGCCAATACATCAATGTGGCCACATTCCATTTCATTTGTCAGGAAGAAGACTGTTATTATGTAACAGTACAACGATGCAGGCCACGAATGCCCTGGATACGATCTGGCTCTTCTAGGTTACAGACAACGTAGGTGCCTGGTTACGTTGGATGAATATCCTGCACAACCTCTGGTAATAAAAAAAATGTTAATCAATACATTGTATAAGTTTGTTGAAAATGGGGATTATTTTAATTGTTTGACCCGCTAATGTTTTCTTTAAACTAAACTGTTACGTAGGTCATTCCTTGCAATTTCCGGGACAATACTGACAATAACCAATTTGACGTTCTTGTTGCTGGCGTGCCCGTAGCAGCTATCACTCACCGTCAAATTGAAATACTGGAGGAAAACAGACATGTGCATGAGTTTGGTGGGTACGGATGGAGTGTATTGGTTCACGATGAAAACCTGTTTGCTGGCACAAGAGTTGTTTTCACAAATCTCCAAAACAATACTCTTTCCCTGATGCCATTTGCTGAAAATGGATTGATGATGCGTTCTGAACTTGTGCAACGTATGGAGCTGAATCGTACAAGACCGTTCATGAGAAACCTCGTAGATGAAGGTATGTTAATCAAAGTGTAGACATAATCTATGATTTTATTTTAAAAATAAACCTTTCCATATAATAGCTTTTAAATTATTAATTACCATTTTTATTAAATTCCAATTGCAGATGAGCGTATGAAACACATATGAGCATGGAACGAATGTACAGAGCATGAAAGTGAAAGGGATTGTTTTTACGCGCCCATCCTTGCATATGTCACGGACAGGAGTCGTTTGGTAAGTAATGATACAAATCGGACCATTTCAGTCATTATCTGCTTTCGCAAAAACTAATATATGCTTCAACACATGGACATACTTTTGATTAGCATACTACATTGTTCTTTTTAATGCAGAACATATCACATAAGTTTACAAAGCGAAATCACATGTGGAAGTACCATAACGCATTGCTGAGATACCGGGAAGACATGGAGTTTTATGTGAACGTGAATCTGCAACACCA
The DNA here is from genome assembly GCA_019973895.1 of Chrysanthemum seticuspe. NCBI lineage: Eukaryota > Viridiplantae > Streptophyta > Magnoliopsida > Asterales > Asteraceae > Chrysanthemum > Chrysanthemum seticuspe. The sequence goes on along the minus strand of BPTQ01000007.1, from coordinate 135,604,638 downwards.
CAGCGATAGGCCTAGAAGCAAGAATCACGTTACCATAAACGCCATATGGAGAGAGATTGTTGAGGAGTGTGAGTGGGAAAGAAACAAAATGGTCAGATTCAATCTTGTTGACTTTGTCATCGAAGACCAAGCTTCGGTGTCTTCCCGTACTCCAGTTATAATTCCAGTATTTAGCATGTGTTAAAACGTAATTCCAGGCGTTATCAGTTGTTATTGGTAGACATGTTTATAAACAGATTTTAGGATTGTGTAGGATTTGGTTGGCTTCATTTAGGGTGTGTGTTCCCAAGTAGTTGAAGCCATTCATGAGATGGAATGTAAACTACTTGGTATAGCCCCTATCTGGAAGTGTATGGTTCATACTGGTGCATTAAAAGGTGTTCTTTGTGATGGTTTTGTGTTGGTTGTCATCTGTCCATGGTTGTATGATATGGGCAGTTTGTTTTTGTTATCAGACTTATAAGAACAGTTATATCAGATATTGAATAGAGTTGCCTAGTATGCAACTTGATATGGGACTTGTCCATATCAGTGTGTGTTGATTTTTTCATTTTACAAAGTTTCCTTGATTAATACAAGTTCATCTTTGCACCAAAAAATATATATATATTGTGTTGTGGTCTACTTATAAACAGAAAACTTTAGTGGTTAAAGCTGCCAGTACAAAGTTAAGTCTGGTAGGTTAGTTTTAGTGGTTAAGGCTGCCAGTACAAGGTTAAGTCTGGCAGACATAAGCTAAGTCTGTTTAGTATTCGTAGTTAGTTCTGTTTATGAAAAACATAATAGTTTTTTGTGTGACTATTGATAATCCAATGGCCACATCAAATTTCTTTTTGTGTGGCCATTTCTAACATTTAGTCACACAAAGCATGTTTCTTTTGGTTATTTAGTCACATACAATTAAGCATAAAGTGGCCAAAAGTGTTAATAAGTATGACCATATGGTGTTTAAGGTGAAGAAATATGTCTTTTGTGTGACTATTGATCATCCAATGGCCACTTGAATTTTATGTTTGTGTGGCCTTTTGTAACATTTAGTCACACAAAGCATGTTTGTTTTGGGTATTTATTCACATACAATTAATCATAAAGTGGCTAAAAGTGTTAATAAGTGTGACCATATGGTGTTTCAAGTGAAGAAAGGTGTATTTTGTGTGACTATTGATCATCCAATAGCCACATGATTTTTATGTTTGTGTGGCATTTTCTAACATTTAGTCACACAAAGCATGTTTGTTTTGGGTATTTAGTCACATATAATTAACCATAAAGTGGCTAAAAGTGTTAATAAGTGTGACCATATGATGTTTAAAGTGACGAAACGTGTATTTTGAGTGACTATTGATCATCCAATGGCCACATATTAAGTTACGTGACCATATGTACTGGATTTTGGCTACACTTAAATAATATGTGTGACAAAACGTTTAGCGTGACCATATATGGCATTTGGTCACGGTGTTAGTAGCAAATGTGACTTTATAGATTAGCTTTTGGCAAGCTAACACAAACTAAAATTTAAACACACATATTAACTTACGTGAACATATGTACTGGATTTTGGCTACACTTAACGAATGTGTGACAAAACATTTAGTGTGACCATATATGGCTTTTGGTCACAATGTTCAAGTGTGTGACATATATTTGTCACTGTTTATATGTATATCGTGACTAATGCTTCAACCTTACTTTTCATTTGTCACTTGTTCCAATTTCAGATGTGGCTAAAGAGTTGGCAAAACATATTAGTCACCCTTAAATAATGTGTGACAAAACTTGACTCTATGATTTAGACACACAAAAAATTACTTCATGTGACTAACGCATCAAGGTTACTTGTATTTGTCACGCGTTCCAAATTCATATGTGGCTAAATGATCTGAAACAAAATCACCAGATACCTTTAGCCACACAATGTTCAATTGTGTGGCGATACAGTTCTAATGGTCACACAATCAAAATTTTCATGTGTAACTAATTAGTACATGTTGTCAATTTTAGTACCTTCAGCCACACAAATATGCGAATCTGTGGCCTTTCCATTTTGACCATGCGTGACCAAATCCCGTTTTTGTACTAGTGCATGGGCATGGGTCATGGACCATGGATAATACCCAACATGACTTCATGCATGATGTCATGTAATGGGTCATGGGTTCTGGATCATGCTCCATGGGTATGGGTCATGGACTCTGGGTTTTACCCAACTACATTCAATGTATCTAGTCAATGGGTCAAATACTTAAATTTTTACCCATTTCATTACCCATTACAATATATATACTAAGTATATATATATAAGTACATATCCATGTTATGTAAACACTAGTTGTTATACATATGTATTTCTATAACATGTAAACACTATTACTTGTTTAGTGTTTTATATGAAAATGTAAGTGTGTTAGTAAACTATTGGCTCAAACTAATTACGTATTTTATTTGTTTCGTTAAAATGATTTTACGTTTGTTATCGACAAAACATTAGAAGATCGTAAAATATAAATAAACGTTTTTACGGCTTATTTGTATTAACATTGTCCTTAGTAATTTGTGTAATAAACTATGAGAAATATTTGTTAGGGCAATTTTAGCACCAAATATAAAAAATTTTATGGCATTTACGAGTTAAACTTTAGTCTTAATAAAGCGTCTCATGGATAGGAATTATATAACTAGCACAAAAAAACCGTATACCACTCAAATTCCACCCAAAAAATGTGAGGTTCGCCCTTAGATCTTTATGAATAAAAGCATTCATCTTAAATGCTTAGTGAGTGTACCGATAGTATAATAGATTCTAGAACTTGTTTTGTGATGCATTCCAAGATCGCTAGTGAGACTACATTCATGTAGTTAGGATTAACTAAATGATAAGAGGCATTAGGATAACCCTTGTTTTAAACCTGTAATTTAATTACGTCATCCACATCGGTTGAGTAATTTTCCCCACACCTTTGCGATGTACTCATCTTTAATACACGATACCCCTAGTTAACCCCTCAAAGCCTATCCTTTTCGCGGTTCTCGTGATGTTCCGGTTTCTAAAATATCAATGAAGAGCATTGTTTACAATGCACCCCCAAATGTTACACCAAAATCGCCTTAGCCTACCTTGTATGCACTCATCTTTAGTGCATTATTGTAATTATTGTTAAACCCTTAGTTCAATTATCTAGTTACTTGCATGGTTGATAAGTCGAGTCATGTCATTTGTACACAGTTTTGGGACGATTGGGACTCATGGGTTAAAGTAATATTTTATGGAGTAACGGGAAGGAACGATAAATTCAAACTCCCCTTGTCTACGTGATTAAGTACTCCAAGTGTTTTGATCTTTTCAAATCGGGTCAGTTAGTGTTAGTGAAATAAAAACTCAAGTCTAAGGATGCTCCTAAAAATCCCTTTATTTTGATGTTATCGTAGAGGATGGTAGATTATAAAGGTATGCAAAAAAATAAAAAAAATAAAAAAAATAAGAAAAATGAAAAAATGAGAAAAACATACGGGCTACTATCCTACATCTATCTTTATGTTTATGTTTTTAAGTTTATGTTTATATTTTGTTACAAGTTATTTAGTGTTAGTGAGTCGAGTCTTGGCTTAGCAACGCCACGCTTTACATGCTTGTAACATAAGATTTCTGACTTACCACCACTAAATATCCCTTTATCCAATAAAACCCTATACTTCTCTACCCTAAGCCTAACATTACAACCCTTTGTAAAGACCTCTTAGATAGTTATTCCTAGGTGCTTACGCCAAAGCGGTAGATGTTTGATCTATTCTCAAGCCTATGGTAATCTATGTACTATGCCAGGTAGTGATTGTTTATCTTCTATTTCCTTACATGTTATATTTCATATAAACCCGAGAGATGAGAGAATCCAAACATCAATTGTGAGGTGCTAGTGTATAATTTCCGTGCTTGTTATGGCTATTATGGCGCTTGTACTTGTTGTAAACTATTTTAAACCAATGCTACATGCCCCCTAACTTATAAATTGATTGGCAAAAAGCACATTTGCTTGAGGACAAACAAATTCCAAGTATAGGGATATTTGATAAGGATTTAAAACATACGTTTTTAGGGGGTCACTTAAGCCCTAAATCGATACATTTAATATCCGTTACTACTTAAAATCGTTCCTTTTCACATTTTTGGTATTTTGGAAGCAAAATGCTAGAATGAAGCATATTTGGACGAAAAAGAACCAAAACATGAAGAAAAGGCAAAGTCAAGATCCAAGGCAATTCTGGAAGCCTGACGGTGTCCCAACCCAAAGGGCGACGCCGTCCTTAAGAAGACTTCTAATTAAATTACACGCGACGACTCAGGTGAAAATTTGGTTCTACAACCTGACGGCGTCACGCCTAATATCTGAAAGGCGGCTCCCTTAGTTTCTACACCAGACGCCCAAGAACCCTCTCAAGACGGTGTCCTTCATGAAGACAGATGGCGTCACAATCATCAACTGACACCGTCCCAATGATGACTTGGCCCAAACGAAACCCTAAAGATGGCTACCAGATGGCGTCACCAGAAAAAGGCGACGTCGTCGCACTTGTAAATCTATATATAGAATTCAATTTTTCTACATTCAAGGAGGTAGAATTTTGGAGAGAAAACCCTAGTTCGTGTGTAGCCCGACTTGGACAGTATTTTAGGGTTCTAAACCCTTATTTACATCATAAGATAAGTTTGTTAATCCCTATTATCATCACGTCTACCCTATGTTTAATTGTTTGTATATATGATTGCTTATTTATCATGAGTAGCTAAATTACTATTGTTTTTGCTTAAATTTGTAAAACCTAGTTGTTAATTATTGTTAGGTTGTCTCTAGTCTTAATTGGTAGACGCTAGAGTAAGGAAAACTGGCTTCTTCTTTAATCGTTGCGAGCTTGAACGTCCTAAATAGCATAAAGCTTGAGAGTACACTTGAGCCATTGTTGTGTTTATTGCGTGAGTTGTAACTTTTGGATAACAGAGTATTCGAGGGAGATACTACGGTACTTGGCGATCCGGATAGTCTAGAGGAGAGTTAAAATTTATAGAACTAGGGAATTAGGCACCCCCTATGACCACACGGAATACGACGCACCAATTAAGATGAGGATGTGACAATTCAAACGACCAATACGAGATAACTAATGAGTAAGAACATCTAAGTAAACAGACTTTTAATCATCATAAGAGCACACTTTACAATACATAGCCTATCTTTATCTTTTCATTTGTTTAATTAGTCATTAGTTTAATTAATTAGCAGTTAAAATTGGTAGAAGCACCACCCCCCACTCCTATACCCCGAGAAATTTACTTGCCTTCTAAAAAACGTAAAAAGACTAAAAAGAATCTCCCTCAACCTACCTTCTCGTCATACATATCTACCTAGCATCTCTATTCCCCTAGAGAACGATCAACCCCCTGGGCTTACCCATACTACACTGCAACGATTAGGTATACTGCCTAGTGGGTTGTAAAGCTTGCTCGCGGAAAAGGAAGTCTTTCGACCCCGAACCTACGCATCATTACAGCATAAGATTCAGACGTTAAATGAGACCTTACTTTCCTATCATCCAAGCAAGTAAACACATACATCCTTTTTGACTTCAATCGACACAATCATTTTCATGCATCTTGATCGGGTTAATTTTATTTTCACTTCTATGCCAGTTTAGATATTAATTAACATTAACTCATTCATTTAATTAAAAATAGCCGCAAAACACTTGCTCTAAGTGTGATTTATTCCTTAAGGCTCACACAATGACGTAACTTAGACAGTTGTTGTGGGGAGGCCGAATTTAATGAAATTTAAAATGCTCTTCTTGTAATTAAAATTCATCGTATAATCTGACTTTCACATGAAAATCATGAAATAATCAAACTTATTTCAAGTGAAAACAGGGGCGGCTCAAACCTTGTGGAGGCCTAAAGCAAAATTCAAATATGAGGCCTTTCCAATTTTTTCATTTTTTTTTATCTTTGCTTCATATTAGTTTTTCGAATTATTGAATTAATAAAACATCTAATATCAAACCTAAAACACAATGAGAATCTAAGAGTTTATTGAAGATAGAGAAAAATAATTTAAGAAAGAGAAAAATCAAATTTCGCTTTACGATAAAGTATAAGTATGGCTAGATAACCGAACCAACACTAACGAGGCTTGTTCGGTTTCGTTAGTTTTAGTTTAACCGAACAAACGAACTAATATGAACAAAAACAAATGGACATTGGTGTTCATGTTTGTTCTTTGAAAAATATGTTATTCTTGTTCATTTATTGAGACACTATGCATGAGTGTATTTTGAAACTTCTAATTTGTTCATAGCATCATCTAAAATTCATTAAAAATTTGTAGCATTAAATGAGCTCAATTTATCATTTTGTAATAATAAAAAGATGTTCATGGTTGTGTTTCTTAAACTCAAATAAGGACTTAGTGGTATTGATTTAGATTCATAAACAAAAAAATAAGCAAATATCCTTAATAGTTTTAGCAGTTTTAGTAATAGGGGTCTTTTATATATACCGAAACCTTAAGATGATGCCCAAAAAGATATGTGACTAACTATATATTTTCATAAAGGGCGTTAGAAAACCAGAGGCTTTAAATATTTGAGGGCCTAAAGCAATGGCTTTAGTAGCTTTACTCTTGAACCACCATTGAATGAAAAGCATACTTTCTAAATGAAGGTACATAATAATATATAAAAGAAAACCCACATTACCAAAATTAACTCATTCTACACCCAATTTACCAAAACAAATCTATTTCATTACTTTTACAAAAATGTACTGTAAGGAGTGGGCCAAGAATGCACACAGTATAACTCTTCTTCTCATTTCCGATTTCCAAAAACAACTCCATCTCTTCTTTTTCCATTCATCTCTCTTTCTCTCTCACACAATCAAACATACACACACATGCATTTTCTCTTTCTCTATATCTAAAACACACATAAATCACTTCACTAACTTCTTATTTCTTAAACAAACAACCTTAAAAAAACATGTTTAGGAGGTTCTTTCTCCTTTACTAATGTTTCTCTTCTTGTTCACTCCTACTATGTTGATACAAAAGTTGGGCGTTCCTTGTTCGGGGCTCCGGCTCTCGTACCAATTGCTGATTGTTGCTTGAGACCTGCGCACTAAGAGACAGAAAACACCGTTAGGCTTACCGTGGGATTGTCTCCCACGATTATCCTCCGGCGTAAGAGTAAGTAATCGGTTTAGGGTTAAAGGAGAGTTAGGGTTTTGTATATCGTACCTTTAACGAGGGATGTGATTCCCTTTATATACACACGGAATCCTTGTTGGTTCCGTGTTCCTCAACCTTCGGCGTATCCCGCCTAAGTCGGTTAGGGAATGATTATCTCCTTGATTAAGAGATATCCGATATCTATTCCGTAAATAGATTTGTATTTGGGCCTTCGTGGGCCTAAACGCTTATCAGCGTAGCCCAGTTCGTGCTGGGCTTATCAGTATTGGGCTTTGGGCGGGTTCGTGACCCGGATATAGACTATACGTCATCATGTCCCCCCAGTCTAGTATGCACAGTGAGTAACTACGGATGCTAGACTAATAACCGTAGTCAGTGAAACAACGTCGAAGCGTAGCCAAGAAGTCATAAAAATATATCCTCCCGTACATTGTATCTGGACATGGGATTAAAAAAAATGGGGGCCTCGTAAGTCGGGGGAAAGTAACTGCAGTAATGTCCCATCAAGCAATCTCAGCCACACAGTTAGTGTTAGTGGGGTCCACGTGTCACTCATCGTGTGGATGAGAAAAATTATATAACCCATCGCTTCATTTCCACTTTGTTTCTCACAGTAAAAAAAACGTTCATCCGCCATTGCTAACAAAACTTCAAACTACAACCCAGAAAAACACTGTATTCAAAAGGTAACCGCGCGTGCGCTTTGTAAAAACAATACCATGGTCAAACAGTTGTCTGATTTCACCTTCGACCTCACCGAAAGCGATCTTCTAGAATTTACTTCGGATTACTTTATACCTCTTGACGTGCATCCGGTTGTTCCGGGTGCGCAGGCATCTATTGCGGATTTCCCCAAAGGGAAAATAGGGGTATACACACGTTTTTTTGAATTCTCGAATCAAAGTGTGCCCCTATCCCGATTTTTGTGCGATGTTTTAAATTATTAAGAGCTACACCTATCCCAGCTGCACTGCATCGGTGCGGCTAAAATTACCAATTTTGAGGTAAACTGTCGTTTGCTGGCGGTTAACCCAACCATCCACCTATTCCGTGCCTTTTATCACACGACATGGTCACATGGGTGGGTATCCTTTGCTAAGCGCGCCGGTAGATTTTAGTGTTATACTGAGAAACTAGATGCGCTTAGAAATTAGAGGGAGTCATTTTTTTGGGTAGACGACACATGCTTTCCGTGGCACTAGGACTTTTATACCCGGGGAACATTGCCGAGGGATAAGTACCCCGTGCCTGGATCATATGTTGATGAGGATGCGGAACTGATAAACGCGAACCACATCCCCATTAGTTCCTATCCTGAGGAATTTTTGGTGCATATGGGCATCAGCCGTAATTATTTTGGTATGCCGGATGAGATGCCAATCTTCTTAGGCGCCAATGGCCAGGGTGGGTACTCGTTCCTCGCACCCCCTTTTATAATTAATATAAGAGCTTTCTGTCCTTTTCGCGCATTATATAACCTGTGTTATTTGTTGTCTTCTATTGCGCAGAGATGGATCTTTTCACCGTTGTGCACCTAGCGAAGCCTGTTGAGGTGAAAGTAGGGACACGTCCCCTGAAAGAAGGAGAGGAAGCTATACTAGCGGCCACTGCAGGTCATACCCTGGAGATGAACATAGGAGGAACAGGTACTAGCTCCTCTGTCGCAGTGGAAGCGACACCGCTGCAAAGCGTGCCAAGCCCAGGGTGCCCTCTCCCGTAGCGCAGCCACCACCTGTAGCCGTGGCGCAGCCTATGGAAGAAGAAGAAGAAGAAGAAGAGCCAGAATCTGGGTTAAAGCGCAAAAGATCCCGCGGAGAGGATGACGCGAGCTCCTCGAGGAAAAAACGCCCTGTGATTCTCACTGTGGAATCATGTTGGAATCACTCCTAAACCTTAATTCAAGTGTTAGTTACTTATATGTAATAGGTAGCTTATTATGGCCTTTATGTTTGTTTAAGGTCTAGCTTATGTAGAAGGCCCATAAGCTTAGGCCCATGTCCAATAAGGAAAAGGGAAGGAGTGGGAGTGTTGCCCTAGCTCCTTGCCTATAAATAGTCTTGTATAACCCTCACTTGAGGGTTGGTTGTTCAATTTATTCTCTCCATTTACACTCTACGCATAACCGTCCTTAGTATAACGTGTGTGTGGGTTTGTTTATTGTTCAACCGATCTCATCTCTTCTCTATTTCTTTCTATTAAGCTTGTGTTGTAAATCTAGTGACCTAACAGTGGTATCAATCGCCAAATAGTTGGGTGAACACTTTTGTTTTTGAAGTTTTTGTTTTTCGTTCTTACGCGTAAACGTGGTCATAACTTTGGCTTGCTTAAAAACTCGTTTTTTACACTTTTTAATCCAAGATTCTTGTACTTTCAACGTTTTAAGGTGTTAAAATACTTGTTTTTGTCAAAAAGTTTCAAACTTTACCCGTGGATCTAAGTTTTTAAGCTTGTTTTTGAACGAGGGTGTAAACCTACGCGTAACCGTTTTGAAAGCTTTGGATCATCAAGTTTCACACTTTTGTGTCATTTTGGTGTTATCGAAGCTATTTCATCATACAAAAACTGGTTTAGAAACATCATTGGGCAAAATCATTTTTACGAGTAATCTTACGCGTATCAAAACCCTAATATTACGCGTAAGTTATTCCTTGGTTTGATCTTCATTTTCGTGGTTTACTCCGTGTTTTCTTGCTTGGATAAGCCTGAAAATACGTCGACTTTGGATATCTTTTGCACTGTGATAGTGTAAAAGATCATTTGGGCAAAACCCTAAACTTACGCATAAGCATAAAGCTTACGCGTAGAAATCCTACGCATAAGATTCATCTTACGCCTAAGCCTAGTCTTACGCATAAGGTAATCCTACGCCTAACTTTCTACGCCTAACTTTGTGTCTACGCCTAACTTTAGAGTCTTTTCCCTACTTACGCGTAAGCTAAATCTACGCGTAACTATTGATTGTTACGCGTAACTTTGGTGTTTTTACGCATAAGTGCTACTTGGATTATTGTGATTTCTACGCCTAAGGACACTACATCAACTAAGGTTCATTCGACTACAAAGATCCATTTTATAACACAAGTTTTTCAACATGTCACAACCACCATACTCTAACTATTTCCCTTACACTTATTCTCAACGACAACAACAACTAAGACCACAACATCAACAATGGAATCAACAACAAGCAGTTTAGCAACAACAATTTAATCAACAACATACTCCACAACTTGGTGCAATTCCACCACCTCAAATGGTTCAAACACCGCCAAGTCTTCTAATCTGAACCGCAAAGAAAATATAATACCTGATAAAACAAAAATATAATACCAAAATACAAAATACAAAAATATAATACCTGATAAAACAACAAAAATATTCTTCTAATCTAAATTTCTTTCAACATGGCATGTACATTTCTTCCGTCAACACTATAATCTTTCAAATTTCAGTATTTTTCCGATCAAGTGTTGAGGGGGAGAAAATTAATACCAAATTGTTTCAAAAACATTCGTGTACTTGCATGTTATCCTATCCCGGTTGTTTCTTTTATCAATGGTGGTAAATTTTCTGGTTCAATGACACTCCTCGGACTAAAATTTATAACCTTTAATTATGTTCTTAAGTAAAAGGGGAGTGTCGTCGAGTTTCTTTCCTAAAATCTTTTGTTTGGTAACCAAAATGGAAGTTTAAAGGCTTTGGGTGAAAATGGAAAAGGTGGAGGGACTAAAACTACCAAAAGCTCAAACTCTTTTTAATAAAACTCCCTCACCTAACTTATCCATCACATTTATTACTCTTAACCAACTCTAATCTACGCATATAATTCGTTCAACAAATCCAAAGTTTTGATCTTCAATCTGTAAGTGGTTCTGTGTACTTAACAAGTTTTTAAGCAAGGGTTTTGATTTTTATACAAATCCAACGGCTAAAACGATTGCTATGCGTGATTATGTGTTCTACGCATAAGCGTATGAACACACAATCATTAGTGTGTGTTTGTGGTTAAAACAAGTGTGCCAAAACGTTTAAATAACTTCAATGATACTTGGTTTATCCTCAAAATCCACCCAGAAACACGAATTGATTCATTTTCAAAATTAGGGTTCTTGAGTCGTTTTGGGTATTTTCAAATGAGAACGTTTTTGGTGATAAAAATTGTTGTATGAGGTTGTATTCAAGTTGAATTGAACATATCTAAGCCTAGATTTTACCCATAAACTCAAATGAATCATCAATGGGAATTTAGGGTTTACATTCATACGGTTTGGGTACTTTTGATTCTTGACACTTTTGATGTTAAAACTTGGATAAACATACTCTATATGCCTCTTATATCTCCCAGAAACACTTTAATGCAATTCCTATGGTTAGAAATCATATGCGTAATTTTTGAACTATTAGGGTTTAGTCTTACGCCTAAGGTTTTCTACGCGTAACTGATTGATATGCTTTCATGCCATGATCTGTTATAAAATGAGTGTTAGTGTCAAAATTGATGTTATTATGATTTTATTTCAGGCTTGCTACTCGTATAACTCAGAATCAAGGTCATTGATACTTTACGCATAAGGATCACCTTACGCGTAGAAAGTTATGCGTAAGAGTAATCTTACGCGTAACTATTACGCATAAGGTTCTACAATGGGACTACGCGTATCCTGTGAAGGATATGCGTAAATAGTGACTCTACGCATAAGGTCTACTCTTATGAGTAAGCCTTACGCGTAAGGTTTTTTATACGCCTACGCGTAAGCTCTACGCATAAGGTCCTCTTTTCCTACGTGTAATATCTCTTACGCGTAAGTAAGGATCCTACGCATAAGCTTGCATCTACGCGTATACTTCTCCTGTTTACGCATAAGCTACTATTCCTACGCATAAGCCTTGATCAAACCTTCGTTATGAATTGTTACGCGTGCAAACTTGTAAATAAATGAATCATAACGTCACGAAACCAATAATGTCACTAATAAACTTAATCGTTTAATATGTTGTGTTAAAGAAGTGATAACATAAACTTTAAAACTTAAAGTTAACTAACTCGCGAAACTTATCACGACGACATTGGACTATTGAACAAACAAGTGACTTTGGACTCGTAACAATCTTTGACACTGTACATTCAATAATTAGACAATAAAACCTTCTGTTGACTAACATTATGTCTTTCGATATGTTGGTTCTTCTGGCTAATGTTATTTCAGATCACGACATGGCTGCTCAAATGAATGTGGATGCACCAGAAGTTCTCACAATTGCTGACATCTTCCCTAATGGCTATCCAAGAAAGATTGGAAAGAACAACCTTAGGGTTGACTTTGAAACCCTCACATGCTCAGAATCTTCTTGTCTCATTGCTGTGGATATTCTAAAGAATCATCCCTACCAGAACATGCTCTCACACTCTGCTACCATACCGGAGATCTACATTCAACAATTGAAGAAATTCATGAAAGGAGAGGGTTTTCGCAAAAAAAAATACAAAAACAACAAAGGAAGCAGACACCACCTATACTCTTGGTATCAGAGCCAGGTTCAGAAGTCTCAACATGCAGTGTTCAGTACTAAGGATATCGTTGCTATCAAACACGTTGATCTTTCGACCAAATGGGACTACACTTTTCTCAAGAAGATTGTGGTCAAAAGGCAAGATGAACGGGATTATGCATTCTCTGAAGCTGACTTTGAAAATTTGTTTATCAACGACATTGAAGACATGTACCTTGCCAAAGTACAGGGTCGCATGAGGCAATTTTCAACTGAAGTACAACGTGAATTCATCAAGTCACTGCTCATCTTCATCAGACGCATAGTCATCAAAGAACTTGTAGAAGATCTCCAGCTCGCAGTTGAATCATATCAGACCCGTGTCAACTTCACTCCACCTCAGCTTGATCTTCCCGACATCAACCAGCTCTCACAATATACACTCATCAGCAAACCATTCGGCGTCGTTTACCGCAGTGAACTTCAACGAAATTGCTTAATGGCGTGTAGTGATCTTCACAAGTTTGGGGATCACACTTTGAAGATGGTTAGGGACGGATTGGCTTATAGGTTGAAGGATATACATCAAAAGATTGGGTCTCTTAAGCGACGGAATTCTCAGGATCGAAGGGATGTGAGGAGGATCATCAAAATGATCGATGAACGGTTGTATAGAAGGGATCAGTTCAGAACATTGGAAAACTTTGTTGGTGGTCGACCCAGGATTAACATCACCGGCTATCAACGCCCTGTTCGCACTCCTGGCAACATCACTGGACTTCCTGGTACCCCTTGAACTGCTTCTTTCATTATAAATTTGGATGTGTGATTATATATGTCAATGGCTTGTGCACACATAACAGTGTACAACCCGTTCTTGTCAAGAAAGGACCCTGTGGTACGCTTCAGTGCCACAATCCTTATAAAAGGAGCGAAAGCTTCTTACTTTTGAGTAAAATCCATCAAACCTTTCATTTTTCAAGGTTTTTCTCAAAAGAACAAGTACTTCCCCGTATGATTTTCAAAACCCCAACCGTTTATATCAATTGTTGAGGGGGAGTACTTGAGTCAAAAATTTGTTCACAAATTGTTCATTGTGGCCATCTTCCCGCAACACTCGAAATGGTCATATTTATTCTCAACTTTTCAAAAATAACATTTTATATGCCATTTTTTAGGGGGAGAAAATTATGTGATAAGAAATATGTTGTGTAAATGCAAATGAATCTTTGTGTAGTAGACTTAACCAACGAATTGACGGTTCTAAACTGTTAGTAACTCGAAAAGACTTATCCGGGACGGGTAATAATTTCAAGCTAGTTCGCTAGTAATGTAAACGTGTCTCGCAAAGGACTTGTCCAAGTAGAATGTACCATTCGAGAAACTCTTGGTAGACATGAACTCTGACGGGTATGAAAACCTTTCGAGGCTTGTCTATACCTTCAAGGTAGTTATTAGAGCTAGTTGTCACCTAAAAGCTGACAATGTAACTCTTTAACTATGCAACGTAACCGTGTCTCGCGGGGGATTGTCTATCTTGAGTTGATCAACTCATAAAGTGCACGCTCCTTCCTCACTGTGCAGATTTCCGTAAAAACTCCTAAGCACATGTGGAGGGGGAGTATTTCTGAAAATCTAAAACTCTTGAAGTGTTCAAACATGTTTTTCATTCACAAACACTTTGAGAGATTTTCATGAAAAATGGTTTTATGGCAATGGAGTTATAAGGTGACTAAGGTTAGGATTAACCGTCCTATGATCTGCCAGAGCCGGAGGGATCTACCAAAGGACATCACAAATAGTTAGCACTTAGAAGTCCTTAGGTACGATTATAAAAAGGAGAAAATGAGAATCGGAGAAAGAAGGAGTTGAAGAATTAAAAAGAAATGCAAAGAAAAGGGTGAAAATAAATAGCCCTCCAAATTATTCAACTTAGGGCAGACACTGGGTTCAATTTATATGCTATTGGTTGTCACTTAGTGACGCCGGTATTGAAGATTAAAAGTCGTCATGGACCCAGTGACGCATGCACTAAACCTTCTTAGCCACTCAAGTTTCTCTCAAAAGAAGCTTGTTTCATTCTCACAGGGAACCCTACATAAACTATTGGCTTTCTCTTAGAGATCGCTGGTATTGAAGAAGGAGACCCTCTCCCTAGTCTCCGCTCAGGAAAACCAAAATGCACTATTGAGTCTAGAGCCACAAGGTTCATCAAAAGATCTCTTAGGTACACTTGACATTTCATCACTTGATGATTCAACAATAAGAACATCAGTGGTACGTTATCGAGTCCTTCACAGATCTTAGCAATCTGTCGAGAACATTTATGAGAGGTTCACATCTGTAATCCTCAGTGATTGAATGGAAACTCCTGCCAGGGTCAACATCAAACAGCCCTGACAGCAGGTCACTTCGGTAACTCCCCGTGGATTACGCTTAGTGTGTCTCAAACGGTCTACAGTCGTGAGGTGATGCTTCGGTGTACCTCAGCGACTCATCTGAACTGTAGATGTACTTCGGTACATCGCGTTATCTCACTTGTGGGACTCCAGTTCAGGAACGGCCTTTTTGAGAATTAGAGTTGTGTTTTCATACTATGCTGTTAACACTCTCGAAGTTCAAACTTGTAAGAGCCGGAATCCGCTTATTACTAACCGTTTTAAATGTTTTCTTCTTATGGAAGCTCCGGAGCGGGATGATCGTGCAGATTCTTCACATGCTCACGCCAACATCATCACTAATGGAAGTTCTATCCAAAAGCAACACAACAGTCAGAATGATTCTTCGTCAAATCAAAGAATCTACAAAGTTAAAGACTTAAAGAACTTCATCAGTACTGAATTCCAACGTCAAAGAGCGTGTGAGCATGTTGAAGAATGACGTGGAGACACTGTAGGCTGTAGCAGCGAAGCAGACCTGATGCAGACTTGATGCAGACAACAACATACTATCACTTTCATCACAAAGAACATTGATCAAAGAAAAAAGTTAAAGATGACGTCAAAGCATAACTGTTCAAAGAAAACTATCTCTCTACACTGGGGAGATTGTTCGAATCAAGGCAATTCTTCTCACAAGAAAGAAGAATGTCAGAAGACGTCAAAGCTACTATTACATCAACGCCTTCACCGTTTTTCATCACCAACACTTGAGGGGGAGATTGTTGGAATCACTCCTAAACCTTAATTCAAGTGTTAGTTACTTATATGTAATAGGTAGCTTATTATGGCCTTTATGTTTGTTTAAGGTCTAGCTTATGTAGAAGGCCCATAAGCTTAGGCCCATGTCCAATAAGGAAAAGGGAAGGAGTGGGAGTGTTGCCCTAGCTCCTTGCCTATAAATAGTCTTGTATAACCCTCACTTGAGGGTTGGTTGTTCAATTTATTCTCTCCATTTACATTCTACGCATAACCGTCCTTAGTATAACGTGTGTGTGGGTTTGTTTATTGTTCAACCGATCTCATCTCTTCTCTATTTCTTTCTATTAAGCTTGTGTTGTAAATCTAGTGACCTAACAAATCATCCACCAGTGATGTTGCGTCATCTCACCCATCTGTTGATGTCGCTGGCCCACAGTAAGTAATATCGTGAATGCTCTTTTTTTTTATTTTGCGCACCAACTGTATATGGGAAACTGATAATGCTCTGTCCGTGTATGTAGGTTTGAACAGGCTGCGGAGTCTCCTCCTAAGGATAGTCTTGTGCAATCTGAGCCATTCAGCCAAAAAGATGAAGACTTGTCTGCTGGGGTTGCATCAGTGGGTCAATTGGTTGAAGAGTTGGTACATGTGTCTGCGCACCAAGCTGCAATAGTTGAGAAGCTAAGGGTTCGTATTGCTGGTGAAAGCAGCCAAGGTGCTCAAAAAGATGAGAAAATTGCTTTGCTGGAAGCGCAGTTGGCTAGTGCCAGGGCTGAGGTAGAGAGTTTGAGCGTGTATGCGCAGAAGCAGGCTGAGGAGAAAATGGCGCTGATGGGCCAAATAAGCCAAGAGCGCGCAGAGGCCTCAGGATACAAAGCTGCACAGCTCTGGGCACTGAAGTATTTGGAGATGGGCAAAGAGGATTTGACTTCACAGCTTGAAAACTTTGGTGCCATTGTGAAAGATGCTCTAGAGGCGCAGGAGGCTAAATTGCGCAAACTCAGTATTGAGTACGACGAGGAGTTGTACCCCCAACTCTTGTCGACTATAGCTGAGCGCATGTGGCTTATAGCTCATGGTCTTCGTCTCGCCGCCCTTACTACTCTAGAGTCACCAGAAGTTGTTAATGCCTTCGGGGGGGGGGGGGGGGGGGTAGTCCAATGCACTCTGGAGAGCGGTAGAGCAGAAGCTGTGGAGAAGCTTCATGAGGCAGATTTTTTGAAGGTACCTGCTGAACAGGTACCTGGCTATAATGCGCAGTCCTACGATGAGCTAGTGTCTGCTATGGAGAAGATGAAGTCTGTGGAGCTTCCAATGATTGCTGAAATGTAACGCGACCAAGATTATCCTATAACTGTGATTATGGAAGGGTTGACCTTGGCGCGCCATCGTATTGAGAATGCAGAAGCGCAGCCAGATTATTTTTTGAAGCCCGATGTCTCGCAGCTTCAAGTGCCTGTTTTTGCTCGTCCCAAAGATATCCTGAACCCCTTCGCTTTGGAGAAGGAAGTTCCATTGAAGCAGGTCTTGGAAGCTCATGCTGCCAGGCTCGCCAAGAAGGAAGGCATTAAGGGTAAGGCCGTTTTGTGTGGCGTTGGCGCAGCTCACCTACCCCGTTCTGATGGGGTGCCTGTTAGTGTTGCTACCGTAGCGCGTAAAGATGCTGATTTGCTGAAGAGTTTAAGCGAGGTTAAAGATGCAGCGAACCGCGTAGGTAGTTCATCCCTTGAACGTTGTAATAGTTGGTAGGTTATACTTCGTAAAGTAAACATCCTTTTGTAATAACTTGTAGTCATTAATAGGAATCTCCTTTTGCGTGGTGCGTGTTGATATTAATGCAACTTGTGATGTGTGTACTTATTTGTTTATCTTTGCGTATAAGACATGTTCTAAGGGTCGAAGTTGTACACAAGTGCGAATAAGAAATCCATAGTCATGTATGAAGATCATAGTATACTTAAGAGATAATTTCTAAGTACTTTTTATCATAGTCGTGTATGTTATGATATGCAGCGTACTGTAAATATCACATTAAGGAAGCAAGTGTCTTGGTTCCAAAGTTGTTAAACGTGCACATATGCGTTGTTGCGCAACCATCATGGGATGCGCACAAAACTTATTCCAACGTATTGAGAACAAGGTGTTTAACAAGGATACGTGATCCAGTGTTGCTGGGTTTGCAACCCTCTTACTCAACAATTTGTTTAGTAGGTTAACTTATCCTTTTACCATCGTGAGATAAAAAATTGTTAAGACATACAGTATATGGAAATAACAAATCAAAATATGTCGCGGAGTTAGCTAGAAACCGCGGCGTTTTATTGATACTTGCAAGTGTTTATGAGAAATAAGTAAGACATTATTCTAAGGAAAATAAAAAATAAAGACATAGATATATATTGGGCACTTTAGTGAAGTGCAGGAGTGTCTGTGCGCTGGGCCGTAGCCATTCTTATAGGTAGCACCTCTTGAGGTAGCAGATGTTCCATGTGCGTGGCAGTTCACGACCATCCAAGCCTCGTAGCTTGTACGCGCCTGTTCCCAATGCTTCAGTAACCTCATAGGGTCCTTCCCACTTTGGTCCAAGCTTACCTGTGTCTTCTGCGTGGCTCGCATCATTGGCGCGGTAAACGAAGTCACCTGGTCTGAATGAAGCACGGCGCACTTTAGCGTCATAGTTTCCCTTCATCTTTGACTTTGATTTTTCTTCCCGGATAGCTGCGCGTTCGCGTCGTTCTTCGAGCAGGTCTAAGTCGACACGTCTCTCCTCATCATTGGTTGTCACATCGATTTCCGTAGTGCGGATAGTTGGCATTCCGATTTCGGCTGGTATGACAGCTTCTGTCCTGTAGACTAGAGAGAAGGGAGTGTCTCCCATGCTGGTTTTGATTGAGGTGCGATGTGCCCACAAAACATGTGATAGCTCTTCCACCCACCTTCCTTTGTGCTTGTCCAGGCGTGCCTTAATTCCTTCACCTAAGCTTCGATTTGCACGTTCCACTAAGCCATTGGTTTATGGGTGTTTAACTGACGCGAAGTGCTGTGTAATTTTCAACTTCTCGCACCAGTCTTTGAAAGGGTTGTCGCAGAATTGTTTCCCGTTGTCCGAGATGATTTCCCCAGGCAGTCCGAAGCGGCATACAATATTTTCTCAGACAAAGCGTTTTACCTGGTTGCCAGTGATTGTCACTACTGCCTTTGCTTCGATCCACTTAGTGAAGTAGTCGATAGCGACTATGAGGAATTTTAACCCCCTGCTGCAACAGGGAAATGGCCTGCTATGTCGATACCCCACTTGTAGAATGGCCATGGTGTTGTAATTGGTGTTAGCTCGTGTTGTGGTTGGCGCGGGATGGGTCTATGAACTTGGCAATCGTTGCACTTCCTGATTAAGTCCCGCGCATCACGGTGCATGGTTGGCCAGTAGTATCCTGACCTTAAGGCGCGAGCTACCACTGACCGTGGTCCCGAGTGCATGCTGCATGAACCTTCGTGGATTTCTCGCAGTACATAATTTGCTTGTAGGGGGCCAACGCAGCGGAGCCATGGTTGCAGGAAGGAGCGTCGGTACAGTATGTTGTCTCGAAGTTCAAACCTTTGCGCTGTGCGCCGTATCCTTCGGGCTTCCTTCTGCTCCTCGGGTAATACTCCCTTGCTTATGAATTCTACTATCGGTGTCATCCACGTAGGTCCGTCTTCCTCTATCACCGTGGATACTTCCATTTCTGAAATGGATTTGCTCTTCAATGTTTCCACCAACACCTGTTTGGATAGGTGTGCAAAGTTTGTGGATGCGATTTTGCTTAATGCATCCGCCTTGCGGTTTTCCCCTCTTGGGACCTGTTTGATGGTAAACCTGTCAAAGCTTTGAATTAATGCTTTGGTTTTGTCGAGGTACTGGATCATGTTTTCCTCCTTGGCTACATACTCACCTTACACGTGGTTGGCTACTAGTCTGGAATCTACATTCGCTTCCAGGTTGCATACACCCATTCGAGATGCAATGCGTAATCCAGCTATTAGGGCTTCATACTCTGCCTCGTTATTTGTTGCTGTGAATTCGAAACGCAGTGCGTAAGTGAATTCCATTCCTTCTGGGTTTGTGAGGATGAGGCCTGCTCCTGACCCATCTACGCACGAGGATCCATCTGTGAACAAGATCCATGGATCTGGTAGTTCCTTTGTACCTGATGCAGGTGCGGCATCAGTGTCTGGTTTTTCAATGATGAAATCTGCGAGTATATGCCCTTTTACCGCAGTTCGTGGTCTGTAGGTGATGTTATGCTCACCGAGCAACACACTCCATTTTTGTAGTCGTCCTGATGCATCAGGCTTGGAGATGATTTGCTTGATCGGTTGGTCTGTGATTACCGCTATTGGGTGCGCTTGGAAGTACCTGCGTAGCCGTTTAGCAGCAAACACCAATGCCAGAACTAAGTTTTCCATGGCGCTATAGTTCATCTCCGTCTTTTTGAGCGCCTTGCTTACAAAATAGACAGGGGTTTGTACTGAATCCGTATCTGTTAGTAACACTGCGCTGACTGCTCCATCAGTTGCGGATAAATACATAATCAACTCTTCCCCTGGTCGGGGTGCGACAAGTGTGGGGAGCGTTGCCAGGTGTTGTTTCAGCTGTGTGAAGGCCTCTTCTGCCTCCGTAGTCCACCGGAAATCACCCTTTTTTATACACTTTTTGAGTGTTTTGAAAAGGGGTAATGATTTGTCTGCTGACTTGGATAGGAATCTGTTAAGACCGGCCAACTTTCCGTTGAGAGATTGGACTTCCTTCAACGTGCGCGGTGAAGGAAGTTCAATGACAGCCTTAGTTTTTTCTGGACATGGTTTTATACCGTCAGGTTCTATCAGGTATCCCAAGAACATGCCTTCAGTAGCGCCGAAGGTACATTTTTTGGGATTCAGCTTCATGTTGATCTCTCGTAGAGTTTTGAACGTTTCCTCAATATCGCGCACTAACTCATCTTCAGTATGGCTCTTTATGACCAGGTCATCAACATAGACCTCTAGGTTGCGGCCCACCTGTTTTTCGAAAGCATTATCTACTAACCGCTGATAGGTGGCGCCTACATTCTTCAAGCCAAAGGGCATTTTTGTGTAGCAGTAGACGCCTTGGCTTGTGTGAAAGGTCGTTTTTTCCTCGTCCTCCTTAGCCATCTGGATTTGATGATATCCTTTTTATGCATCGAGAAAACACTTTAATTGATATCCACACAAAGACTCTATTTTCCAGTCTATCTCTGGTAGTGGGTAGCAGTCTTGTGGACATGCTTTGTTTAGGTCGGTGAAGTCCACGCACATCCGCCAGCTACCATCGCTCTTCTTTACCATGACTGGGTTGGAAAGCCAGTCATGATAGTAGACTTCCCGCATAATTCCTGCCTCTACTAGCTTGTGTACCTCTGCCAGGATTGCCTGCGCGCGCTTCTTCTGGCGTATGGGTGAGTATCCTTGTCGGATTCTCAGTTTATGCTCTGTGATTGAGCGTGGTACCCCAGTCATGTGTTTTGGCTCCCATGCAAAAATGTCCAAGTTCTTTTGCAAGAGTGTACATACAGCTATTTTGCCGTTGTTCGACAGTGACCCTCCGATGGATATTTCTTGTTCCGGGTATTCAGGGTGAATTTCAACCTTCAAGTTTGGAACTTTGGTCGCGCGCTGTTCTGGGATCGGTGTCGTTTCGCATGTAATCGTGTTACATTCTCTATGTGGTATAGTGGCATTGTGAAGAGTAACAATACCACCTTCCACTGGGAATTTAAGCATCCCGTGCGCTGTTGATGGCACTGCTCGCATAGCTGATATCCCAGGTCTCCCGATAATGCCATTGTATGGCGAGGGAGATTTAATGACCATAAATTCCATCCAGGCCGTCGCGGAGTGTTTTTTATTTCCGATGCTGACTAGTAATCGTATTTGCCCCATAGGCCATATCTTTTCACCTGTAAAACCCGTCAGCGCCGTTCTGACCGGGCTTAACTGACTGCGTATTTTAGGCCGCAGTCGCTTGAAGCAGTGCTCATACATGATGTCTGCAGATGCTCCACCATCAATGTACATGCGGTGGATGTCGTGACCCCCCGCATTTATCTCTATGGTGAGTGGTTCCACCATTGCGTTGTCCGCAGTTAAGGTGGGGAAAGAGATTTCGCTTCCTCGAGAAAACTCCTGGTTGACCTTCTGCCTAGTGACTCGCTGCCATGATTGTATCATGTAGATGGTGTCGGCCTTGTCTTTGGGTGTCTCTTTCTTGTATCCACTCTTCTGTCTATCCTTTCCTTCCTTGATGTTTTTGACCAAATGGTCCAATCTGCCCTCTTTAACCATTTTGTCAATGAGCTGGCGCAGTTGGACACATTCGTTAGTGGTGTGGCCCTTCTGTGCGTGGTAGTCACAGTATCCATTCCCGGTGCGCCGATCCTCTAGAGTGCGCATTTGTGGCGGCCTTGGGAAGTTCGCACCTTCTGTTGCGAGTATTTCCTTTGGAGTCTTGGTAAGCGGGGTGTATTTTTCATTATCCCTTCCGCTCCCCTGACTGCGATAGCTCCTATTACGGTTGCTACCCCGGTCGGTGGATTGTCTCCCAGGTTGTTCCTGTGATCGATAGTTCGAGTAGTTTCTTTTGCTATCCGCTGCGGCAGCTTCTCCTTGAACGAAGGACCGAGAGCGTTTCATGAGTTCATCAATGGTTTCGGGAATCTTGTCGTTCAACCTCTTGATGAGTTCTGGGTTGTTAATCCCATTCATGAAACCAGAAATCTTTAGTACTTCAGGGCATGCTTTAACCTGCATGCATTCGTCTTTAAAGCGTTCCATGAATGCGCTTGTAGATTCTCCCTGGCGCTGCTTTACCCTGGCGAGTTCGACAGGATTTTTAGCGCACTTCTTCCGCTGAGTAAAGTTTAGGCGAAACGCCTTTCTTAATTCCTCAAAGCCATTGATGCTTCTGCGTGGAAGCTTGCTGAACCAGTTCCGCGTGTTTCCCACCAGCGTGGAGTTGAACATGTGGCACCATACAGGCTGTGGCCAGTTTTCAATTGTAGCGGCTGATTCAAAAATTTTGAGGTGATCATCAGGATCACCTGTCCCGTCGTAGGTTTTTACGTTGGCAGGCATGCGCCTCCTTTTGTTCTCTGAGAAGTCACTGATGCGTCGAGTGAACGCATCCACCTTTTAACGGCGCCACAGGAGAGATATATCTTCATCCTCCTGGTCATTATATCTATTTCTGGACTTCCAGTGTCCAGTCTCGCTATCCTCGTTGTCCGAGGAATTTCCGGAAAACGAATTTTCCCTCCTTCGGCACTTGCGCCGACTGTCCTCAGAGTTTGTACTCGAAGGGCTTTCACTTGGGGAATATCGTCGCCCAAGTCTGTCCTGTATTATGCGGCTACCAAGTCTGGTGTGGACACTGGTACGTCGTTCGTCCTCCTCACTTCCTTCCAGATGCTGTGAGTTGGACGTCTCATCATCCTTAACTCTCTTCCCAATTCTGTTAAACACAGGGGGTCGGCGGCTGTCTCTACCGCAATTCTCCTTCTGGCGGCGCGGTTGTGAGGTTTCGTATTTCGAGTCAAAACTGAGTCGGGTTTGTAGGCTTCGACTCGATCTCTTTCTAGCTTCCTCTTGCATGAGAGCGGTCAAGGTTTCGTAATTTTGGGATACGAAATCCTTTGGTGTTAATTCCGGTGCGACCCCTTCTAGAGCGAGGGTATCCGCTTCTACCGCTGTGTCCTTGTTTCCATCCGGTGCATCTGGTGCCTTTGTCAGGTCAGTCTCTAGCACCGATTGAATGGGAGTGGTAAGAACAGTGCGCAGTGGATCCACTGCACTGGTGGTGGTTGTAGTGGCCTGGGTTGTCCCTGAGCGCGGTTCCACCAGAGGGAAGACCAAGTCCTGGCCTAATCCCTTGTTTTTAGCAGTACTAGTTGTCCCAGGAGTCTGCTTGGAAGCTGAACCGATGTGCGGCTTCTTTCCGGTAAGATCCGTTTGCGATCGCTGATTTCCATGCTTCGTCATTCTAGTCTTAGTTCTTAGTGAATGGTCCCACGGATGGCGCCACTTGTTGATACAAAAATTGGGCGTTCCTTGTTCGGGGCTCCGGCTCTCGTACCAATTGCTGATTGTTGCTTGAGACCTGCGCACTAAGAGACAGAAAACACCGTTAGGCTTACCGTGGGATTGTCTCCCACGATTATCCTCCGGCGTAAGAGTAAGTAATCGGTTTAGGGTTAAAGGAGAGTTAGGGTTTTGTATATCGTACCTTTAACGAGGGATGTGATTCCCTTTATATACACACGGAATCCTTGTTGGTTCCGTGTTCCTCAACCTTCGGCGTATCCCGCCTAAGTCGGTTGGGGAATGATTATCTCCTTGATTAAGAGATATCCGATATCTATTCCGTAAATAGATTTGTATTTGGGCCTTCGTGGGCCTAAACGCTTATCAGCGTAGCCCAGTTCGTGCTGGGCTTATCAGTATTGGGCTTTGGGCGGGTTCGTGACCCGGATATAGACTATACGTCATCATACTAACCATAAAAAAAGATACCCTTAAATTTTCCGTTTATGTTTTTTCATTTTTCACAGTTCATATAACATCAAAACTCAAACCAAAATTGGGTCGCGTTTAAATTTAGTCGCGCGTAACATAAAATACTTTTAGGTCGCCTTTTTTTTTTGTTATC
Organism: Chrysanthemum seticuspe; assembly: GCA_019973895.1. NCBI lineage: Eukaryota > Viridiplantae > Streptophyta > Magnoliopsida > Asterales > Asteraceae > Chrysanthemum > Chrysanthemum seticuspe. The sequence goes on along the minus strand of BPTQ01000007.1, from coordinate 135,580,072 downwards.
CAATAGTGTTACAAATTGAATTCAATAGTGTTACAACCATTGTTTGAGTTTTCAGGCTGAACACAGTGGGTCTGAAAAAGTCGAGCACGAATATCGGTTGAGACCGATGTGGGGAACGGGGCAGAAATCGGTCGCCGGTGGTTTTTTTTGAATATCGAGTGAATTCTCGACCGACTTTTCTCACTTTCTTTCTTTTTTTTACACTTTCTTTCCTTCTTTCTTGCATGCATGTACATGTATAGATATATATTTTACATATTTGAATTTAAAAAAAATAAGAATAAAAGAAATAACTCGGTCATCGACTGTGACAATTTGGTCGTGTCTGATCATTGGAGAGAAAAAGCTGATGTGGCAGGGTTATGCTCGGTCACGTCTAGCCTCATCCAATATTGTTACAAATTGAATTCTTTAATTACTTTCGGGTCGCGAATCCTCTTAGTCACGTTTTACTATTTTGTCAAATGTCACGTTTAACTTTGCTAAATAAATTATGGTCACGTTTTAATAATTTGGGTCGCGTTTACAAATGAATCTAAACTTGTGTCGCGTGAGTTTGGGTCGCTTTTATAAACTTGTGTCGCTACTTTAAAAAAATGCGTCGTGTAGAAAGTCGCGAAAGACAGGGTCTAAATTCTTTCCTCAAATGAATCCAACGGATGAGAATCAAAAGTTTATTTTCGTAAAAAAACTTATGCGATGTTTGATTTGGTAAGTAGGTGGTGTTTATGGACCGTTTAAAAAATTTCCTCTAAAAGAAAAGGGAAGTGATTCGTACACTCTCATTTTTTATTGAGACACTCACAATACAAACAGTTAAAGCAGTTTATACTAAAAGTACAACTATTTGATGCATAAAGTGGAGTGTCCTATCACTTCCCAAAAGAAAACTATGCTAAGAGCACTGGGTACAGTGGTGCCAAAGTGTGGTGCCGTTCTCGTGCCAAACTGCCACGTCAGCAGTTTTTGAGTTTGGCATCAGAAAATGTTTGGCACCACATTTCTGGGGTATCCGTTGGCACCAGAATTTCTGGTGCCAAACTCAATTTTTTTATTTTTTATTTTTTTATAAAATTTAAAAACAATATATCCTAAAATTACTTTATTCATAAAAAAAAACATTACAAGAAATAAAAAAAACAATAAACTTAAAAAAACATAACATACTACTGGAATTAATCTTTGACATCCCAATTTGGGCAATTTTTCAAAATCTCCCAAACGTGAACATATTTGAACTCATTTCTACCAAATTGTTGCTGGAAGCTTAGTTTCGCATTTTCGAGATGAGATTGGTCATTTTGAGCACTTCGACGCTGCAACTGTTTGTAAATTGCGTTGAACCTTTTGCAATCGACGTTAATCCTCGTCCATTTACCCGTGATTGAATTTTTTGTACGATGGTCATCGGTTGTCTGATTATTGAACATATGCATAACGTCATTCCAAAAAATATTTTCGGAACGGTTATTTTGCATATCCATAGCTTGCGAAATTTGTATCCAAACTTGCGCAAGCAAGATTTCTTCAGACTTGTTCCACTTCAAATTTTGAGACATTTGTGTGTGTGTTTTTTGGATTGATGTAGATGTGAAATAAAATGGTGGTTGATGTTATTTATAAAGGTGGTTTTCAACGTTAAATTCGAATTCAAAAACCGGGTACTGTTGGGCGGGGTAATTCAAATTTAAACGTTAAATTCGAATTCAAAAACCGGGTACTGTTGGGCGGGGTAATTCAAATTTAAACGTTAAATTCGAATTCAAAAAACAGGTACTGTTGAGCGGGTTAAATTCAAATTTTAAAACAAACGGTTAAGTTTTCTATATATACTATCATACCAGCATTAGTTTGACACACAATTCACACACAAAAAGAATGTCTCGCAAAGACTTTTCTCAGCAATTCCCCAGCCCAGAGAAGTTGCCGGAAACCAACTTTCCAACTCTGCCAGAGTTTGAAGTTTACTCAACACCACCAGAAAATGTCTTCCCGGTGGGGTTTGAAAACATCCCGTACCTCCCAATTGTTCCAAGCCAACCTGTGAACAGTCCACAGGTGGATTTTCAAAACCACCCAAGCGGGTTAAGTGAGGCTTCCCTCCGGCAGTTTGAACAAGATGAAGAAAACGTCAGGGAGATACTGCAAGAGCAGGCACGTGAAGAGGCTGCTCGCCGTGAGCAAGAAGCACGGGAGGCTCAGTACCTCCAAGACAACTTTTTCGACATAATGGAGAGTCGATACATTAATGGGGAGTTTTATTCTCCGCCAACAAGTGATGATGGTTTGGACTCGGATGACTCGTTTTTTTAAGTGTTTAGTAGTTTTATTATGTATTTTATGTTTTTATGTTGTTTTTAGGGATCCATCTGTAGTTTTAATGTTTAAGGTTATTATGTATTTCATGTTTTCAGTTAATCTAAAGTTTCAGTTTAGTAGTTTTAACCATGAGAAGCTCAGTACCTCTACGAAACTTTCGAAATCAACTTCTATTTTTTAAATGCAATGGCAATTCAAAAAAAAAAAAAAAAAAAAAAAAAAAAAAAAAAAAAAAAAAAAGCTGGCTGTTAAGTTTGGCGCGAGGGGGTTTGGCGCGACAGGGGTAACGGTGCGCCAAGCTTGGCGTCGCGCCAAACTCCTTGGCACCAAGTTTGGCACCACCGTACCTCCTGCTCTAACAGAAATAGTTGCATGAAACAAGTTATATATAACATATTAGTTGTAACTATTTGCCTGTAAAACATAAGCTATTTACATTATATGTCACAACTTTTGGAGGGGGAGGGAGGATCTTCCCGTGCCCATTGATAGTTCTGCCAGCGGGCTCACATGCACTTCAACTATTACGGGAATTTTTAAGAATAACAGATGCCTCTAGCAATGAATAACTAGACAAGATAACTTTATAGCAATGAAACAAACGGGTTACTGCTCGATTAGTGATATATACCTCTAGCACATGAGCTCTTTGAAGTACCTGATAATAAAGCAGTAATAATATAATCTAATATTTAATTTACAAAATTCGAGGTACTGCTTTAGTGATCAAACATTAATTATTTGTTAACTCTTACGATCTAACTCTGATTACCTTAGCCAATTATTTGACTTATAAGTCAACATAGGAATATGCATGCTTTTGACTTATATTATACTGCAATAATTCATTTAGAAGTCAACATAGGATATGCTTTTGACTTGTATTATACTGCAATAATTCATATTTTTTACTCTTGTGTGAATTTTAGATCAACCGACTTAGGGTATGTTTGGCGCGATGGGCTGGGGCTGGAGCTGGGGCTGGGGCTTGGGCTGGAGCTGGGGCTATGGCTTTTATTATAAGCCGAAGTTGAAATTTGTATTTTTGTAGACTTGTTTGGCAAATGGGTTAGGGCTGGGTCTTATTATTGCAAAATTACTAAAAAGGATATAATTAAATGAGTTTTATGGTATATGTTAGATATTTTTGTGGGTAAATATGTAATTTATGGTTCATAAGCCCCGGGCTAAAGTTTTTAACCCCTTTTATGGGGCTAAAGTTTTGAGCCCCTATTAGGGGCTTATGATTTCATATATAGAGGCTTTGCGCGTCCACTCCATGTTGATGTTTATTTAGTACTAGCTAAGAGAACAATTTATTCCTTCTTTTCTATATTTTATTATCACATAATTCAGAAATAATTTATTTTCGGATCATGGATATAGATGGAGTTTATTTTATAAAATGTGAATAATTCATTACGTGTAATGAAAGTGCTTCAGTCTTCAAAAAAAGGATTAAAAAGTTAGATGATGTTTTTGAACTCGACAATCGGCTTTAAGAAGAGTCGTAAACACTATTTGTAGTTTAGAGAGTTAGAACCAACAAGTAATGATGAAGAACCTTTTTAATGGCAATCCAGATGTTCCTTTAAATCAAGATGTTGGAGTCATAATTAAGATGGTAGGCATTACGAATCTATGGTGTCAATTTTGGATGGGCTCATTGAAAGAGATTCCGATGGATACAGGAACACATGATTTGGATGACGATTCGTTGATTCTCATGACAGAGATGGAGATTGCATTATACTAAGAAAAATGACATGACTGAACTTCTATGATCATAATTTGCTATCTCCAAAACAAGATACAAATATCTGTTTACACCCTGAAACCTCCAAAATAATGTAACATTTTTGTAATATAAAAGCTACTAACTTAACCACGCTTCAAGGATTAGCCCCACTTTTAATATAGCACTAGAGTCTTTATGCTCAAAATCCTAATTTTTATACTTGGATGTATTTATAAAAAATAAAACAGTCAGCTAACAACAGAACAATTGATGCCTTGGTTTAGTGGCTGGTTGTTGGTTCGATTCCTAGAAATATCTTTGGTATTAGAAATTTAGTGTTATTTCAATTAGAAAATCAGTTTTTGTTAGGGCAAATCGCATAAAAAGGTACCCATCTTATGTCCAATTTCAATTAACGGTACTATTTTTTTTTTCTCAATTTAAGGTACCCGACTTTTTTTTTTGGACCGATTTAGGTTTTTTCTAACTTCTGTTAACTATTTCGTCAGTAAATTACATGTTTGGTCCTTGGGTTTGTATAGGCATTTCATGTTTGGTCTATTTTCGTCCGTTTTCATACGCTTGCATAAGTTTTCGTCCGTTTTATACGTTTTCGCCCGTTTTTGCACGTTTTCGTCCGGTTTTACACGTTTTCGTCCGTTTTTACACGTTTTCGTCCGTTTTTGCACGTTTTCGTCTGTTTTTGCACGCTTCTGTCTGTTTTTACACGTTTTCGTCCGTTTTTACACGTTTCCGTTTGTTTTACATGTTTTCGTCCGTTTTTGCACGTTTTCGTCTGTTTTTGCACGTTTTCGTCTGTTTTTGCACGTTTTCTTCCGTTTTTACACGTTTTCGTCCGTTTTTACACATTTTCGTCCGTTTTTGCACAATTTTGTCCGTTTTTACATGTTTTCATATGTTTTTAAATGTTTTCGTCCGTTTTCGCACATTTTCGTTCGTTTTTACACGTTTCCGTTTAAATAGACAAAAACGGACGAAAACGTGTACAAAGCGTTTTTACGCGTTTTTACACGTTTTCGCCTTTTTTTTCTTTTTTTTCTTTTTTTTTTTTTCTATTTTTGACGTTTCGTCTGTTTTACACGTGCAAAAACGGACGGAAACGTATAAAACAGAAAAAAAACGTGTAAAAACAAAAAAAAACGTGTAAAACCAGACAGAAACGTGCAAAAGATGCGAAAACGTGTAAAAACAAACGAAAACGTGCAAAAACGGACGAAAACGTGTAAAAAGAGACGAAACATGTAAAAACGGACGAAAATGTGCCAAAACGGACGAAAACATGTAAAAATGGACGGAAACGTGAAAAAACAGACGAAAACGTGCAAAAACGGACCGAAACGTGCAAAAACGGACGAAAACGTGTAAAAGCGGAAGAAAACATGCAAAAAAGGATGAAAACGTGTAAAACAGACGGAAACGTGTAAAAACGGACGAAAACGTGTAAAAAACAGACAGAAACGTGAAAAAATAGACGGAAACGTGCAAAAACGGACGAAAACGTGTAAAAACGGACGAAAACGTGCAAAAACGGACGAAAACGTGTAAAAACGGGCGAAAATGTATAAAACGGACGAAAACGTATGCAAGCATATGAAAACGAAAGTAAATAGACCAAACATGAAATGCATGTACAAACTCAAGGACCAAACATGTAATTTACTAACGAAATGGTTAACGGAAGTTAGAAAAAAACCTAAATCGGTCCAAAAAAAAAGTCAGGTACCTTAAATTGATGAAAAAAAAAGAATAGTATCTTTAATTGAAATTGGACATAAGATGAGTACCTTTTTATGCAATTTTCCCTTTTTGTTATCCTACAATTGATATGTGTTATCTCTATTCGCAAATTAGTCCGACTCCTAGAAATAACTTATAATTATAAGTTTACGAAGCCTAGTCGTTTAGAAAGAGACTCTTTATGTGTGCGTTTAACCACAAATGAGGAATCATTTCTAGGCTGCCAAAGAACCCAAATGGTGGATTGGTCCACAACATCCAACACGGTGTTGAGAGAGGGAGATAGGCTAGCTTGTTCGGCTTTAACCGATTAGACATCCTTGAGGTTACCAGGTTGAAGATTGTGAAGCTTGCATGATATCAGAATTCATTTATTATGCAAAAGAAAATTTACAACTTGCCAATATGCTATCTTGCTAATAGATACCTTCAATAGAAAATTATTTATATTCAACAACAATGAAAAGTTATAAATTCCATAAGTACGGTTACTTTGTAGATGCTAAACACTAAGAAACTGTGTTATGCATCTTTGAAGGGTATGAATATAATTGTGTATTTACAAGAGTTTCCATGCTTTGCCCCCATTCATGTTAAATTTTTTAAGCCTACCAAAAAGCATAACTAAAATCAGGATTAGTTTTCCTCCGTCGCTCCATTTTCCCGAGAAACCAAACCACTTGTTTTCGCAAATGCCATCTTGTTTCAGCCGATAGTCGCAATTGTAGCCGGTAGTGAACCCCACGTTTCCATATGCACTGCAATTGGTTTAAGTTCATAAGTTTTAAACTTCTGAGTTTTAAAATTTGCAAGGGGTCTTGAATTTAAGTATCATCTTATAGTTTGCATGGTTCAGAAGTATATAGAATTATATTACCATAAACTTAAAGTTATGTACATATCCAATAAGCATACATCTACTTGACACTTACCAAAATAAAGAAAGGGCGTATAAATATAAATTGATATATTTAAATCTTATAGTTTATGTACAAGGCTCACTAAAAGGAACTACCATGTTATCACGAAATTAAATAATTAATATCATGAAACGGTTATAGGACTTCGAAAGAACTATTTTTTAGTTATTCTTGTAATCACGAGGTCGATGAGGCTAATGCGAACCTATTATTCTCATTAAGTATTTTAAGCAGTTACTATTTTATAGTAATACAAACAGGAAAGAGATCTAGTGAGAAGGAAAATTGAAATAAAAAGAATGAGAAAAAAATTGAGTTACACATTTGAAATGCGAAAGAGAAATTTAGAGGGAGATGCATCTATTTCTTTAGATGCATCTGAAATGTGTGGTTGTGGTTTTTTCTCACTCTTCTCATTTTAATTTTACTTCTCATTTGATACTTACTCAATACAAATATAATAACTTGAACTTTTAAATATATAAAGACAAAGCAATCTTTTTCATCATATAAACCGCTTCAAAAATATATTTTATATACCGATAACAAAACTAATCTGCTAAAACAATTACATCCTTAAACATTATACGAATTTTTTAATCAGCCAGTTTCTAAGTGGCAACTAGCTAAAGGCGCCATTTGGGTTGCGCATTAGCCACTGATTTACCATTAATTTAATGTGCAATTACGAATTCAAACTAGGCGTGCATGCACACAGGGACGGATGTAGCTAAGTAAGTACGGAGGGCAGCCTTCTCTCAGCCGAAAAAATTTATATTTTAATGTAATTTTTATTTAATTTTGATTTTTTTTTAAAGCGACTAATAAAAAACTCAAACTGTCCCCCACTAACATACTAAAATTCAACAATTAACTCTTTAAAGCCTTATAAATCCTTTATGTTTAAGTAAAAATACTTGATTTATCATTACGTTTTTAGTTTTTTTTTCGGATTTTGTTGCTATCGGCAACAAAAAAAAATTGTCTCTCACATTTTATTTTTCTAGGTCCGTCAATGCACATAATATACATATGATAAATTGGATATTTAGCATAGACAAATATCTACTTGTTTGCAACCTACACGTACGTACAATTAGCAAAAGTTTTTGTAGTTATTCTTAATTATGTTGCCATTGATAACTTATTTCTAGATCGGTCATTAGATGTACATTTTTACACGTTACATACATATATGTATATATATGTATGCATGCATGCATGCAGGGATGGAGCCAGAGGGTCTTATAGATGTCCAGGACGCGATATAATGATAATTTTAAAATAAAAACATCGATTTTTTCTCATATGTATTTTAAATGATCCTGGTCTATCGAAAGTGTTTTTAGTCTTATTTAGTTAACATCTATTATATTACGGTTAAAAAAATTATGCACCCGGTTATATTTGTTCCTGATTTCGTCCCTGCATGCATGCATATATATGATAAACGAAAAGAGAGAAAGAGATACGTACCTTATAACTTCAACTACAATATTTAGGACATTGAAATTCAGAGGATCTTCTTTAATCTTCTTCCTCTCCGTTATGCAAACTAGAATGACGAAGATGACGAGATAAGAGAGCTGGGAGAATATGATATTGTCCAACAAAGCTCGACTGCTTTTCTTTTTTCTTTGATCGCTATTTCTTTTGCCACTCTTGTTTGCTGATAACGGTAAGAACGACGTATATGGAGGAAGATACCTGTTCCCAAAGTATTTCAAAGTATTCTAATTACGAATTAAATAACATGGTATACATAAATGCATGACACGTCTTTTTTTCTTATATCATCTCGTTTTAACATCAACAAAATATCTATTATCACAAAGAACATGTTACATCACAAATTCATAAGGATGCATGCATGTCCTAAACTAACCCAATTTTATATCTTATTCCGGACTCAATGAACAAACAAAAAATCGATTCTTAGCCAATTGTCCATCAGAAAAAGCAGAAAATATAAGTCTATACGTTGGCAGTAAAATAATACAAACTAACGAGAAGGATAGCATTTGATGTTGAAAACAATAAGAAGTTGTCAAATAAAAAACGTAATTTTATAATAAAGAATTAAAGAGTTAGACGTTAAACCAATGATCGAACGAAAAATAAAGTAATAGAATATTCGATCAAATCGAAATAAAATTTTAAGTTTCTAATAAATTGCAAACCTGTGGGATTAAACTAGTGAAGATAGTAATACTCCGTGTTAACCTTACAAAATAAAATAGGGCAAATGATTGAAAAAAGTATCATATTTGTCACCATTTTTTTTTTTGGGTAGCGAACAAATTTTTTTGCTTTTGTGGTTCTTTTTCTTCAAAATTTATCATTTTTAGGGTATTTTGCGAAATTTTTGGACATTTTTGCTCCTCTTAGCTAATAGAATTTTTTTTTCCCCCGAAGGACAAAAATGTCACATAATACCTTAAAAATGATGAATTTCAAAGAAGAGCACCCACAAAAGCAAAAAAAATTGTTCGCTACCCACAAAAATAAATAATGTCAAGTATAATACTTTTTTTAATCATTTGCCCAATAAAATAATAAACTTAAAGTACACCTATAAATATATAAAATCCCGTTTAACGTTTCAAAGGTAAGACTCGACGATAGCACTCAATCTAGGACATATATGATGATGCATTGTACAAGGAATTATTACGTCAAAACGAATGATTGAGTTTTTTAATCATTTTATTTTGAATCATTCATCTAACTTTAACTTAAACCTATAAAATTAATTTTTGTCTCTGCATCTCGAATTGTTATATTGCAAGACTCATAACAAGAGATGCATGGTACATGCAACCATGTGAGAATTAATGAAAATGCACCTCATATATAGTATAGCATTTCTTTAGTTATTTCAATGACTATGATTTCGTTCAACTTGATAGTTGAATATCAATATATCATGACCAATAGATTTTACTAAATTTATCTATATTTTAAGATAAGGAAAGGGAAGAGAAACTAACATCATAACCACGATCAACACCAATGAGGCGGCCGCAATAGTGGTGAGGTCGACAATGGTCTCACCCGTGTGTCTGGTGTTGATGGTTTGAAACATAGCCCCGATAAACTTTTCATAATTATTCATGCCACTCAAAGGATTAGAGCTCCATTCCATTGATGAAAACAATATAAATTGTATGATAATAAACACAAACACCGTAGCTACTAAAAATGACGAGTGTTTGTGAGAAAGAAAATGATGGAACCTAATTTCTTTGGTATTATTCAATAAGTAACTAGTTTCGGCTTTCTTTTTGAATTTTCCTATAGCCCAAATGGAGAACCGTAAAGCGGAAGGGAACAAAGTATTACCTAAAAGAATTTGAGGAATGAGAAGTAGTAATAGGCCGGAATTTTTGCGAAAGACCATCATGTTTTCATTTGTTGGAACAAAACCACAGCTAGCAAAGGTGGAAACTATGGTAAAGAGGGAGAAAGTGAAAGTTTTAATGCCCTTTTGTTTAAGAACATTTTTAGCACTTGATATCACATTAATGTACACAAAGACTGAGGCTACACCCAAAACTTGGACAAAAATTAAGTAGCCTAATACCAAAAGACCAAGAAATTTAATGGATTTGAACTTTAGTTCATCCGTATCAAGCACGTGTTCTGGATCATTACCAATATCAAAAATATCTGATTTAGAGCTTTCGAACTCAGGGTTCGCTATGGTGCCAAGCTCGAGCTGGTCATGAAAGCTTGGTGGGATACCAAGATCACTCATAGAGTCATTCACTCTACCACCTTGTTTTATAGAACTATGACGCGAAAAACCACGTAGAAGGAGTCCAACCATTGAAGTGAAAACCTCACCACCAATGAACATCAATATTGTTATAATGATGAGTTGGGTGTTCGAGAAAACCTCCATTTCAACAACAGACATACTAGAAACAGTAGCTGCGGAAACAGATGTAAAGAATATATCTAACTTTCTAGGGTTAAGTATGGTGGTCCGAGGATCGGTTGCATTGAGGATAAGAAAACCGCAGCAAGAAATAAAGAGAAAATAGAACACTTCAATAAAAAAATGGTTCATGCGACGTACGACATAATGGTAGAAATAAAGGACTATAAACCATACGAATCGACAAGAACTCGAGATTATGAAAAATAAAGAGCTACAAAGCTGTTCTAGTTTCTTTCCTACAAAGGAAAAGGCCACCATGTTGAAGGTTGCAAGAGAAGTGAGAATAGTTATGTGGTAATGAAGTAGATTGGTGCTATGTTGAGAATTTGGGGAGGTACATATAGGGAGGGAGGACTTGGGGGTGTGGTTGTCTTTTTCAAATGTTCCTCCTTAGAGCACTCGGTGTGGTAACACATCACCTGAGTTAAGGCGTAACTCACCCGTGTTAAGTGTGCGTTAACCACACCGTCCTCCTGAGTTAAAGTTGCGTTACCCACTTAATGCAGCGTGAAAGGTTTTTTTTTTTTTTTTTTTTTTTTTGAGTTAAGATGAGTTAAAGTGAGTTAAGGTTGAGTTATGATAATGGGTGTTTTTTTTTTAGTTAAAATGAAAGGTTAAAACTGATGTAGCACTGACGTGACAGTGTGTTAAAACTTAACACAAGGTTAAGACACCTTGTGCTCTTATAACATGTTGTAAAATTTGATGTATACTATAAAAAGGTGGTTAAGCACATTTCCAAAACGATGTCTTCGATAAAAATGTTTTGATTTTGTTTATCATTATTGAATCCTTTTTGTTAGCTTATGATCTTAAAACATTATAATATATAATAGTAATTTGGTATGTTTGTAGTAATGTATTTGTCATAATGTGGGTTATTTCTTTTGAAAAGAAATGTTAAGATCAAGGTTTTCAACATTGGGCTTCTGTTTAGTATCGTTATCGTTAATGCAAGATCGAATTTATAAGATCCAATTAAAATTCTAAGATCTTATTATAGTGTTATTTTTTAATAGTCTTTGTAATATTATTTAAATTTACAAATTATTATATTTTATAAACACAAAATTATATGAATTTTTTTAGAATTATAGTCCTAAATTATAAATATGAAAATGTTTAAGAAATTAAAAGTATGTCTGGTTTAAGGGTGTAGGGATAAAATTGAAGGATGATGTCCAAAAATCTTAGTATGTTTGTGTGGCCTTTAAAATGGGAATAAGTACCAAATATTAGCTTTGAACAAATTCTAGCTCGATTGATAACTTTTATCAATTTTTTTCATATTAGGTGGGTCTTTATTTAACCTCTTCTACTTATAATTTTTATTTATTTAGAAATGTAGCATTATTAAATTTACAAATTATATTCATTAAAAAAAACAAACATTATATTATTATATTATATTTTTCTCTCTTTTGTTTTTCAAAACCTATACAAAATCAAAATAATAATCCAAATCCAAGTCATACATAACCAAACGCATCCTAACATGTTATTTATTTGATTCTATAAAATATAATAAATAATTTTATATATTTTTTAGTTTGAGGATCAAGAAAAATAAATCGGATTGAAATATATCTTAAGATCTTATAACCAAGATTGGGAATTTATAAGATTTTAAGTTTATTAAGATCTTACTTAGAATTCGAATCGTTTTTGCTTTGTACTATATTAAAATCGCAAAGTCTTAAAATAAGAATCAAGATATTAAGAACTATAGTTAAGACAACATAATCATTTATGAAAAAGAAAAGACTGAACAATGATATGTAATACTCCTTTCGTTCCATAATAACTGTCAAGTTTGATTTTTTTAAATATTTGTTTCTCAACTTTTACCTTAAATATTTTTGTTTGCGTTATATAATATTTTATGAAAATCATACCAATAGACAAGGTTGCAAAAATCGTTGGGCGGTAGCTGGGAGGCCGGGTAGGGCCTAGCGATTAATCGGTTAGGCGGGGATTAATCGGATTGGATTTTTTATATACAAAATTATAAAATTTTGAAACTATATGTCCGATTTGGCGATCTAGCCGATTTATTTTCGATTTGGCCGATTTTTTTCCGATTTTGCCGATTTTTACCCGTAACCGATTTTTCCGATTTATCCGATTTTTTCTGATTTGGACGATTAATCGGCCGCCTAGGCCGATTAATCCGATTTTTATCCGATTTTTGTCAGTAACCGATTAATAAGGCCGATTAATGAAAATCAGAACGGCTAATCACCGTCTAGCGATTAATCGGCCGCCTAGGCCGATTTTTGCAACAGAGCCAATAGAAATACATTTAAATCGCAATCAATTCATATATTTTTATCAAATGTTATATTACGTAAACAAAATTATTTAAGGTTAAATTTAAAAAAGAAAGACTTAAAAAAATAAAAATGGACAGTTTTTAGGAGACGAAAGTAGTAGTAATTTGTACAACATTTATTAAAAAGATTAAAAACAATGCAATATTATTTTGTGAAAAAAAAAAAGAAAAAAAAAAAGTCGTAAAAATTATGATCGTGTCATTGTTTTTTTTTAACGGTTGATGACACATTGACACTTATGCTCATTGGGACCCATGCAACACGACACATAGATTAATTGTGATATGAATTATTATGGATTTTAACATAGGAGTTGATACCCACACCATTTTTTCATACATACATTATAATTATGTATTATTGTCTTATATAGTATGCATTACAATATTGTATAATGTGTTGTATGTATAAAAAATAGTGTGAGTATTAACCCCTTTTAACATCAATTATTTCCTCAACTTTTTATGATCTACAATGGATATTCATAACTACTAGTACTAAATTTTAATGATATTTAAAGTACAATGGTTAATTGTTTTGAGAATTAAAATCAAACTCCGCATATGCAAGAAACTAAAGATTAGATTATCGTGCATTTCGGCGGAGCCAATAAAATTTTAAATTATATTGGATATACGGTGCATAGAGGTATAGCCAACGATTTAATTTTATATGTTTTATCGACTGTTTGTTTGTTTTAAAATTTTTTCTATGTGAAATTTGATTGAATATTTTTCCGAGAGTTGTTGCTTCAATGTTTGGTGTAAAAACCGTTATTATGTGAATATTAATGTTTGCATTTTTTTTTTCATGTTAAAATTTTTTGGTTATATAAATATACTTTAACGATATGTTCTAATATTAGTATTTGTCTATTGTGATTATCAAATGTTCAAGAAAGTCAATTGGATCAATAAGTATCAAAAGCTCATGTTTTATACATCTATACAACATAATGCATTGAGAAACCTATCTACTAAAAAAATTTAACATGTTATTAATGTGTTTTTTAAGGGTTATAATTTTTAATTCAAAATGTACACACTACATAACTTTTACTCAATTATCTTCCAAAACATTTAATACTTCATTTATTATTTCTTTTAGAATAGTTTTAATGCAAAAATGCACATATAAATCAGCAGAATTTTAAAAATACTAGATTACAAAGTTCAAAAGTATTATTAAATCGTAAAAGTGTTTCGAGAACCAATCTAAATAACTTTTTAAATGTTTTTTTTTTTTTTTTTTTTTTTTTTTTGATAAAATTAAGCACAAAAGTAAAACACGACATTTTCTAAAAATCATGACAATTTTTTTAAGGCGAATGATGCAAAGATGTGAATTCACAAGTGATAATTTATTTAATTTTAGAAATATTGCACATATATGTACAACATATAATGCATTTTGCACCCTCTCTTTTGAAAAAAAATTAAGATGTCATTAATATATTTTTTAAGCATTATAATTTTTTATACATAATGTACACACTACATAACTTTTACAATTTTATCTTCCGCAACATTTCAATACTTAATTTATTATTTCTTTATGAGTTAGTATAGATTTAATGCAAAAATGAACTTATAAATCAATAGGATTTTAAAATGCCACTAGACTACAAAGTTTTAAAAGTATTATTAAATCGAAATACTGTTTCAAAAACCAATTTTTTTTTTTTTTTTGATAAAATTAACTACAAAAGCAAAAATCGGTCTTTTATAAAAATCGAAACAATTTTTTGAAAGCAAATGATGTAAAATGCTAAGTGCTAATTCGATGATTATATATTAATATATTAATTAGTATACTTTTCATAGATAACTTCACGTGAATTGCTTCAACATGTAAGTTTTCTTTACATTATAAGCATTTTTTATTTATATTTTCTATCTATGTGGAACAAATGTAATAAACAATATTAATAATACAAACATATTCATAAACATGTATTTTACAAGATGTATATATGTAAAACTACTTTTTCTTAGCATAAATAAAATTGTTTTTAAAGCTTGATATGGCGCTTTTAAGAAAAGTATATATTTTATTTACTTATTAGAATGAACAAATTATTATGTATATATTTTATAAAAAGATGTTTCTACTTATTTGCGATTATTGGCCACTATCAACTAATTTGACCACAACTCCATCATGTTACCGATTATCGCCTCTTTGTGGACGCAACTTCATGCCATTATTCTATGGTTTTTATATGAATTAGTTTGATATTGTCCATCATTTTATTATAAGTTTCATAAACCAAATATATTCTCGCTATTGGTAAAGTTATTGTAAGATAAAACATAAATTTGAAATCATTTTTTTTCAAAAAATTTATTATTTAATACTCGTTACCGCTATGCGTGGGTATCCTACTGGTTACTCTATTAAACATATAACCTGATCATTTATTGTTTTTCACTTGGTTTCACGGTAATTATGAGGTTTCTGCTTGCATAAAGGCTTGAGAAGACTATCGGTTGTCTTTCCATATACCTATGCGCAATCATGAACTTGCTTCTCGGTTAGTTCTTGGCCGCTCAAATGTGTGGGTGTTTTTCTATTTAAGTGCCTCATAATAATCTAAATCTTCCCAACTTCTTAACCAAAGGCAAAAAAATACAAAAGAAAAAACAGCTTTTTGAAAAGTTAGATCAAACGAACGTCTCAATGAACTTGTTTTGCTGCTAAGTCCACTATGATGAGAGATCAGTCGTTGGTATATTTTGACAGAGAGACTGCTAGAGAGATGAGTTTTGCAACAAATATAATCCACCTTTGCTAGGCATATACTGAGAGGGTTAGGGAGAGGGGGAACTGATTCTTGAACTTGAAAATCTATGGGGATCGGTAATGGATGTTAATAGAGCAGAGTTCCTTGGGGAAGCTAAAAGTGTTGAGGTTGAAAAGATAACCTCGATGTTGATAATGGTTACAGAAGCGCATCTTCGAGTGCACGAATTGATATCCTTTTGTATGAAGATGAGGAATCTGTAACCGGTTTGGGTTTAGATAATGGGGAACATTTTTTTTGGGTGTTGATCTTTTAGTTTATTTAGGTTATGTTGTTTGTTGTTTGTTTTTCTTATGATGAATATGGAATATATCATGGTTCATGTTTCTTATTTTTTTTTGTTTATAAGTATTGTTCTTTGTTGTTCATGATCCTTTTTGTGTGTAGCCTAATTCAAAAAAGATATAAAATAAGAGCACATAAAACAAACAAAGGTAAAACTGGTCATTCAAGCATTCTTACTTTGACAAAGGGAAAATGTTGTAGAGCTGAAATTTATCTTAGATACAGGAAGTACTTCACCTGCATCAAGAAACTAAGATCATTTTCCAAGAATATAGTTCTTCACAAGATTAATCATTATAAAACGATATTTTCTATTAAGAATCAATGACAAGTGTATATGTACTTTGTCTACTATGGACAAGGATGAAGAGGGTTTTATTGAGGTTAAGAACCGAAAGGATAAAGGTAAAAAGTTTGAGGTTCATGCATCTTAGAAAAAGCCGTTTTGTGGTATTGATGTGGGTAAAGGGGCTAAATTTAGCCCTTCAAACCCTAAGCAGAAGTATGTTCATGTCTCGAAAAAGCCGAATGCTAGTAAGGAAGCAAGTATAGGGACGATTATTGCTACATGAAACCCATTTGATGCTCTTGATATAGACGATACTGATGTGAATGGTATTCCTTGTACTACTCCTATTGTTGAGAAAATTGGGAAGCTTGAAAAGCTTATTATTAATGGAAAAGCTACTCTTTTAGATGATGATGGTAATCCTCTTAAAAAGGTGCAGGTTACGACTACTAAGCCTAGTTCTTCTTCTTCTCCATGTACGTCTTCGAAAAAGGTGAGCAACCTATACTCTAAAGTGGGTGAAGTAGTTGTTACTGACAGTTATGAGGACGAGGTACTTGAGCCGGATAATCATATGGCAGTTTCTTGCATCGTCTAGTGGCTATCATGACCTTGAAGATTATTTTGATGATGATTATGTTACTCAGGTCTACGATTTACCAGGGCAACTGGATGCTTTTTGTGACATGTATGATGTGAAGCTTCAAGATCATGGTAGGAAGTAATTTTGTGTTTGGTAGGTCATAAGATTGACATGTCTTTCTTATTTAGTGATTTGGTTGTTACACATTTGGTGCTTGTTCAATGCCCTTGTAATGGGCCGAGATGAGAGACTCACTCTCATCTGTTGTAATTAAATATTTTTTTGGAGTAATATATTTATCAGGGTGATCCCCTACCTTAAAATATCAATCACATGATTGAAGTAAAAACCTACCTGTATGCAACTCTACTATATATATAGTATGCTTTGTGACCATTAAGAAAATTATAGCCTAAGATTCAAACGTT
Source organism: Chrysanthemum seticuspe (assembly GCA_019973895.1). Classification (NCBI taxonomy): domain Eukaryota; kingdom Viridiplantae; phylum Streptophyta; class Magnoliopsida; order Asterales; family Asteraceae; genus Chrysanthemum; species Chrysanthemum seticuspe. The sequence goes on along the minus strand of BPTQ01000007.1, from coordinate 135,562,673 downwards.
AGATGAGACCTTGTCCATATATTTGTATTTGAGATTGGCACAACGATGGTTTGTTGTTTAATCTTTGAATAGTAAGTGTTTGGTCTTTAATTCTAAAAGGTATGCAGCTATATCTATAAATAATATTGCTACTCTTCCTATAATATTGGCATCGATTTTACGTACTAATGCATGTGACTATAAGAAGCGTACAATGGTCACACGTTCAGAAGTATAAAAGTTGGATAAGTTATTGTTGGTCAACTTAGAACTTTTTGTAGGATCGTATTTTATGTTGATTATGTGGGATTCGAGAGGTCGGGGATTATGGAAGAACATTTCCATGGTTAGTGAGAGATAGTAGAGATTGGAAAGTTCTAGTGAGAGAAACACACTTTGTTGTGTGTGTATTAATGAACAACCAACCCTCTCCCTTTCGTGGGAAGAGGGTATTTATACAACATAATAAATGCCCCTACTTGCGCTGTGGATCGGGTGAACAGTGGGTAAAGACCCGTCCGTCCTGCATGGTGCTACGCTAACTAATCTATTACTAATAAATATAGTTAAGCCTACGAGCTAACCTATGCTAGACGATACTTGGGGTGACGGGTGACCGAATCTTTAATATGGATTTTCGTAATCCTAACAATCTCCCCCTAAGGGAGGTTATCCCGGAAATTACAATTTGAATTCTAGACTTCTATTACATGAATTTGATTTCCTAGCTCGTAGTCTTTGATTCTTCAAAGCAAGGCTGAGATTGGGTCTATCAAGTCTTTGCTTAAAAAGGAGTCCGACATGAAAGAGCTCGGGGAAGCAAAGAACATTCTTGGTATGGAGATCATCAGGTATCGGAGTCGCAAGATTCCGAGGGTGTCACTATCCAGGTATGTTTCTAAGATTTTGAATAATTTTAGAATAGACAATGGGAAATCGGTTCAAATGCCATTGGGTGGGCACTTCAAGCTGTCGTTGAAGGATTGCCCGGTTAGGGATTGTAATGTTGAAAGGATAAGTAGGGTGACGTATGCAAATGCGGTTGGGAGCTTAATGTACTTGATGGTGTGCACGAGGCCAAACATATCGTATGCGGTAGTAAGTGTAGTTAGCAGATATTTGGTGAATCCAGGTAAAAAGCATTGGGAAGTAGTGAAGTGGATTTTGAAATATTTGCAGGGCACTGCAAATGTGGGTTTGGTGTATGGGATAAATCGTGGCAACCATGCGGATGTAACAGGTTGTGTTGATTCAGACTACGCTAAGGATCCGGATAAAGGTATGTCTATAATTGGTTACGCATTTTTAGTACAAGGATATGTTGTAAGCTGGAAGGCAACGCTACAACACGTGGTGGCTCTTTCAACTACAGAGGCGGAGTATATGGCCTTTACGGAGGTTGTGAAGGAAGCTATTTAGCTAAGAGGAATCTTGGAAGAGTTGGGCATAAAACTAAACACTGTGGCAGTTAATTGTGATAATCAGGGCGCGATTCATCTATCTCGGAATCATGTTTTTCATGAAAGGACTAAGCACATCAATGTGCGTTATCACTTTATCAAAGAGGTCTTGGAAGCAAAGACGATTGGAGTTCTGAAGGTGGGTACTGAACACAATGTTGCGGATGCCTTGACGAAGGTGGTACCTGCTTGGAGTTGCTGAGTGTCGGTATAGGCTAATATAAAGCCTAAGGTGGAAATTGTTACAATATTAATCTCTATATTAGCTTATTAATAAGTCTAGGGTTCTTAGTGTTATGTTAAAACTTTATTAGGCAAGTCAGGATTAGAATGTGTCAGTTTGTTTGGCTTGTGTCCCAAGCCCAACCTGTTTCTTCCTTTTTTGTTTTACAATTGACTTACAAGTCATTTTTGTATTAGGATCCCCCCCTCATTCTCTATAAATAGAGATGATGGGGAAGGGTCTTGTATGCATTCTTTGAAGCTTAATAAACTTTCGATTAGGGTACTTACTTGTGCATATTCTTTCTTTCTGTCGATCATAACTTGTTGTGGTGTATGTTTTTCATTCGTTCTCAAAGTAATCCGCGCTAGTATCCAGGTTGTTAGGCAATCAAAAACTAACATTTATTAATTTGGTTTGACAATAGCCATTTTAAGCATATATGTGTATGAAACTGTTTATATGGGTACAAGCTAGCGAGATATGTAAGCTGATGTTTACATTTATTTTAGCAGTGTTTTTAATGTCGCTAAAAATCCATGATTTTATGTAAAAAAATTCAAACATACATATTATTTTTTGTTAAATTAATTCTAAAATACTATAGTCAACCAAAAAATTTTAAAAAGTACGCTACTAATTTTTTTAAAAAGGGACCACCATCTTCCACAACCTCCAATAAGCTCCGCCCATGTTGATATAGAAGTTATATTATGACTCTGATTACCTTAACCAATTATTTGACTTAATATTGTATAGAATATTCTTTTGATTTATAAAATATTGCAATAATTCACGATGTTAGTTATTGTATGTTTTCTGGATTAACTAATTTGACCATGTGTCAATCACAAATGGCTTGCGCGTACACTCCGTGTAGTTTAATTATTTTGGAGTAGTAAGAATAAAAATAAGAGAACAATTTGTCTTTATCTATTTTAATCTTTTCGAAAGGCCTTTTTGTCTTTATTTTATTATCAAATAATGCAACAAAAAATTATTTTCAGATCATGGGACGTAGATGGAACTTCATTTTATCAAGCGTGGATAATTGTATCTATATACTATTTATCGTACATAAGTTTTGCACAACAAGCAAAACATTAGAGCATTAAATGCAAACTTTGCCAACTTGGCAAAAACAGCCCCTGAGGTTCAAGTGTCGCTACAAAATAAGTCTAAACATTAAATGCAAAGTTTCACAACTTGGCAAAAACAGTCTTTGAGGTTTAAGTGTCGTTGCAAAGTAAGTCCTGTACCATTAATTGCTATCTATAGCAACTTGGCAAAATTAGTCCCTAAGGTTTAAGTTTCGTTACAAAGTAAGTCCTTTGAAGCCAATCCCGCTGCATCGCGCGGGTTTCCACACTCGTATTTATCAAGAGGCTTTGCCCGGATTTTATACCTCCCTTTTTTATATTTTTTGATAATGTATTCGGAGGCCGCTCAAGCTTTCAGCTTCTTATATATAAGTCACCAATTTATAGAAATCAACTTATAGGACATCAAATTATATGTTTGTTTTCGTTTAGACTAAGTCCGGTCAAATTTAAACTCGAAAACTATACAACAGAAAATGACGAGCCAAAATCTAGTATATTAAAAAAAAAAAAAAAAAAAAAAAAAAAAAAAAAAAGCATGAAATGTCAGAAAAACCTTTAAATTGGATGTTGCTCTATAGGATGGATGTGATTTAGACATTTAAACTGAAATTTCACGTCTAGTTTTCTGTCCATATTATTTTAGTATGTTAGTTCTAAGTTCATTCTTTCGGTTTGATATAATTTTTAAAATAAAATTGGGTGTAGTTGGTGTAATTGAAAATAAACACATAATTGGGTGGCTTATTAGTTTGTTTTAATAGATGAGTGACCTATATGATAAAAATTGAAAAGGTAAACGGCCTCTAGATACACTATCCTTTATTTGGACAAGATAGCGTTTATAGCTCTCGAACTATTGATTACCTCTAAAAAGGTGATGTTAATACAATATGCGTCAAATGGTAGTAATTAATTCACACTTATAAACGCAGACAATACATTTACATGTATGGTGCATAAAAAGTTAATAACCATTTTTAATTATATTGTTTGTAAAAACAAATTGTTACACAATTACAAATGTCTTAAAAAAATACTACATTCGTCTTAAAATAAATGTTAATTACAAAGTAATATCCAAGGAAAGACACTCTTGAAGAAAATATCAAAGTTTTTCTCACACTTGGATTTCACATCGGAATAGGAAAATAAAACCGCCGTGGTATGATTGCATCAGCGGTCCAATAAATTCTTGTACAAATAACTTGTAATTTCGACATACCAATTTGCTAGTTTTGTTTCTGCCGTTTAGAAAAGATATGATATCCAATTTTAGAAAATTATAGAAAAAAAGGTTAATCAATTAAAAGTCTTTCTTTTATTTCAAAAATATTTTGACTGGTTGTAATATTAAATGAATACTTTAAAATAAAAAATTAAACACTTATTTTCTGAATAGTGGTCCAAAATTTCCTACCTTAAGTAGAGAGAGTTTAAACAAATAAGATGCAACTTGTGAACCATACCATAAGAATTAAGAACCAGACACTGGCCTAATGTTATCACACTACTACCACTAATGTTTAATTAATTGGTCAATATGAAGGTTTTAAAAAAATAGGTTATACGTGTAATGTAATTAACAGTTTGTGAGAGTTTTAAAAAAATTGATCTCTAGTTGAGTCTCAAATACAGATCAACGGTCAGTAGAGTTTGTGCTTATTGCATGGTATTAGGTTATATGTGAAGTGTCAGTTGACACTCAACAACGATACACAAAATAAGAGTTTTCCCGATGATCTAAACTTTTTGAGGAACTCATGAACCATAAGTTAACTATCTCAAATCAATTATAAAAACGGCTGGCTTTACGCGGTTAAGTGTACAACAATGAAAGGCATATAAATGTAAAGATAAAAAACAATTAAGTTTAAACTATAACTTATCCTTAAAGCTGAATATTGTATTTTCTTTAATGCTTCCTCCATAATGAGAAGGAATATCCAATGAATGTAGCCTTACAGATAACATAAGGTTTAGAGTTAACTACATTTTTTTGTTCTTATGGGCTTATGAGTAATGGGCCCAAAAATTTTAAACTACCATTAGGCTCTTCAAAACCAGTTGGGCTTTCAGTTTTTTGCGATATCTTTTTTGTTATATTCTTCTTAAACGGGTCAATTATCACAATGTTCACACACACGACCCATTGTTTATCTCACTCTGAATGTGATTTGAGCAGATTAGGCTAAAAAAAATGCCATTTAAGTCAGGGTTAGAGCATGTTCAATCTTCACGCCATAACGGCGTTATAAGTGTTTTAACGGCGTTGAAGCCGTTATTCCCATTGGAGTCACAGCGTTAAGAAGGAAAAATGGGGGAGGCGTTATTTGGGCAACGCCCGTTAAAGGGTGTTTTTTGGGGATGTTAAAGTTTAACTTGGGATGTTATTGTTGTGAGTGTTTTTTGAGGATGTTAATGTTAAATGTTAAAGCTGATGTGGCGTTGACGTGGACGGTGTTATTGGTGTTATGGTGTTATGATTGGGAATGCTCTTATAGTTATAAAGTTTGGCGATTAAACACCGTCACGCAGAGTGTGGAACATCATGTTGCAAAAGAAAAGGCCACTTCCGCAAAAACTACATGTCACCGAACATTCAAGTAACTAACATGGATTAATTTGTTAAAATCTACTGTAATAAAGTTTCCTAGTTTTCTCAACTTGATACATTCCATGTTGCCTTCCATTCAACTTATTGTTTTTCAAACTCAATGGTTGCTAATTGACCTATTTTGGTGTGTAGATACTTTGCACACTTGACCGTTCACTTGTTGACCTTCTCGTAAAAAGGTTATTTCTTCCTAGTAGTTATATAAAGTTGCACTAAATTTTTGGTTGTACAGTTGAAAGGCTCAAAGCAAGGAGTCAAGGATAGTCCTTCGAAGTAAAATGTCTACCATAGAAGGTGTAATTCGTATAGCATCATCATCCAAAACATTGAACTTATTAAACTATACCTAAAAAACCTTTTTTTTTTTTTTTTTTTATCAAAGAGATTAAACAAAGAGATGATGGGTGTGTTTATTTAACCTTTTATAATCTTATTTCGCTTCTTGTTTTTCGGGTTATGGACTTGCCATAACTTAAATATGAAAAATAGGCCTGAGCCAGCGTATAAGCCAAGTCAGATAAACTCGTAAATTCAAAAATACTTAAGCAAACACCCTCAATATGACATGAGAGCAACACATTCATAATCCTTTAAAAACGTTGAGCAAGCTAACCCATCGCTAAAGGTAGACATTTTCAAAACGTGTACATCACAAGAAATCAAAGATATTCTCCACCTTTGTATGATACCCATTTTTTCCAAATAAAGGAAAGTAACAAACAATTTCAACACAAGAACAAAAAAACAATATTCACCACTTTTGTATGAGACAACAATTTGTCAATTTCAGCATTAAAATCCCAGAAAATGCATTGGGGGGCCTTCATTCTCACCTCATAGATGTTTATTGTCTCACGAAATATAGCCAAAGAACCTTTCCAAGCATTTACAATTTGCGACCCATTAAGTTGCTAAGAGCCAAATTCGGAAAGAAAAAAAAAAGACAAACAAACAAATGACTACATTAAAGTATTTCTTTTATCCATTTTTTGATATATTTGCCGACTAATATATGGGGTTTGAATCTATTGTGACACTTATACAAACCGAATAAAATTTTCTCTTTTTTAGAAGATTGACGTGAGCAGTTAAAGATTATTTACATCTAGTATAATTGAACCTGAGATCTCAGGTTTAAGTGATGTTAGTCGCAATATTTTGCCCACTAGACAACCCTGAATTATCGTTTAGATGATGACATCAATGCCTTTGTTGCTACTTCAATTGTAGTGGGTGAAAATTAAAAAACAAGACCTCCAAATACACAACATGATGTTGCTATTAATAGCATAACATTTGCACAACTGTAAATGAATATGTAACATCTATTCGAGCAATATAGTTAGAATCTTGTTACACTACATTTCGTAAATGAATATGTTTAAAAAGCAACATTATACTAAAATTTAATAATGACATTAAACTTTTGGTTTACACAATTTCCAACACTGCATTCATTTCACATTCTTTAATGCTGTAAAAATTACTCTACCAAACAAAACAATTTCGCAGAATTTAGGGATGAAAGCTGCTATCACGCCGAACATCATCAAAGTACTCAAAATTACAGTCAAAGGGGGTGTTTGAGATTCATTACAGTATATTTTTTCTTTATACTTTTTATCTAAAAAACGAGTAGGTTAATGGAATACCGCTCCTTTAAAATCTTATTTTCCCAAAAAATCAGCATTTACTTAAAAGCAATAATTTAATGAAAAATCACATAAAACTCATACTCCGTAGTTTTTATGTTAATATGATGCAATGTGCTTAGCACAATGGACCATGGATCCAACAGATCCAACCCGGCTGAACATATTTCGATCTAGTCCTCGGTCGTCTGATGTTTGACCAACTCAGGTTTTGATCCGTTATGGTTTATACCGCGATCAGCATTAAAATTGTGTAGTAACAAAAATTCATCCCTTATATACAAGTGTACTCTTAAATTACAACAAACGCAAATGTTTTGCACTTTATAAAAAATGTACCAATAAAATTAACACTTCTTCTAAAAAAGGTCTAAACATATTCTAAAATAAAATTTTGGACTGCTCAAAAAAGAAAAAGAAAAAAATCAGTTTCAAACTACTGATTTTACCTAAAAACATGGATCAAATTGCAATTTGAATAACAAAAGAATACTAGTAAAAATAATGAACAATTCTAAATTTAACAATCATCATCATCATTAATCATCATCATCATCAAATCCAAAACTACAATCACCAAATTCACTAACATAACATGATGAAAAAAAGAAAAACTCCCCAAAACTGGTAAAAAAAATCTCAGCCACGTCATCACATTGATACCACATAATCAAAAATTAATAGATTCAGGATCACGGATGCTTTTGGAGATCGATCAATCAATCAATCAAACCCTAACCCTAAAAACACAAACTCTTCTTCAAACGCTAGCTTTTGACAACAGCGGCGCAAACCCATTCTTCACACTCACATGATCTTTACATTGCTTCATTTCATCACACATGACGTCATCAAACATCTTCACAAAGTCATCCAGATCAAACATCTTGAACCCCTCCTCATTCCTCTCCAGCACCTTCACCACCTTTTTGAAAAAGATGACGTCACACGGAATGACCAGGCCCCCATTTCTTTGGTACCCGTATTCTTCTTCTGCTTTGTTGAGCAAAGTGATGAAGACTGGGAGGTTTAGGAAGCGTGTTGGGATGATGAAACGTGTGTGGTCTTGACCTATGTATACTGCTAGGGTTCCTCCGCAGGAGGTGGTGCAGCGACGGCGCCAACGGTTCATGACTTGTTTTAGACGGACGATTTGGTTTATTTTGTTGTGGGGTTTGGGGGGAGTTGATGACATTGACGGCGGTTGGTGGTGGTTGTGTGTGTTTGTGTGTGAGAGAGATTTTATAAAAGAGGTGAAGAGAGTGTGTCTTTGTTTAGGTGTGTGTATTTATAATAAAGGTTTTGTTGTTTTATTTTATAGACTATGGTATGAGAATAATATTATAGGAAAATGATCGGGGGATCTAATTGTATTAATTAGTGGGTCCATCTATTGTCACCAATAAAGTGATGCCACATAAGATTAAGCATATGTTTAGGCACATAAGTTAGGCATGTTAATCAATACTTCATATTATATTACAGTAGTATATTATAGTACAGTATTAATTTTGCAATTTGTTGTTTTAGCAGTTATGTATAAAAGCTAAAATATTAAATAAGAATGGTATATTTAGGGCTCGTTTGGTTGGGATGTATGGGTATTGGTTTATGACTTTTGTTAATACAAATAAATCGTAAAAACGTTTATTAATATTTAATGATCTCTTTGTGTTTTGTTGATAACAAATATAATGTTGTCATAAGTACAATTATAAGGATACATGTTATTTTTGTAAAGCATCTACATATATAGTCATTTAATATAAATTGTTGTAATGATTCTTTTATTGTAATAGTGTGAAGATCGTTGTAAGCCCTTAGACGAGGTCTAATATTATATCTAGGAACACATAATAATGAAAGCGGAATATTCAAACATAGAATCAACATCATTATGAACAAGGTTTCTTTATTATCATAAACTAACTAACTAACTATAATAAAGATCAAAGACTTGATCTAACACTAACTAACTAAACCCTAGGCGTTTTCCCAATCCCTACGCCTAGGTTCCCACACACACACACCTTTAGACGTCTACATCTTGTACGTACATAAAACTAATGACCCTATGTCTCTTTATATACTAGAGACAACTAGGGTTTACAAGAGGAATCATAATACAATTAGGAAACTAAATATTCTTTTAAGCATATCTTCTAGAATCTTCCAAATCCTTCATCTTTTTGTAGTTTCCGTCTTGTCACTTTTAGTCCTTCATGTTTCATTCTTCTTGTTTTGTATCATCAAATCTATAATAGACCCAACAATCTTCCCCTATTTGATGATGACAAAATAAACACGATTCTTGTACGAACTTCCCTAGACGAAGTAGCAGAAGTTGAGATAATTAAATCTCACCATGAATGAAACAATCTTCCCCTTGACTTAAACATGTCACTCAAACATCTCTTCCCCTTTTTGTTATCAACAAATAGAGAACGTATGCAAATAATGATTTTGACCACCACGAACCAATATCATACTTCCAATCTAAGACTTCCAATGCTTCAAATCGCCCACCATTACGCATCATAAGAAAAATGGATCCAAAACAGTAGAAAACTCCAACTAGCAGTAGTAATAATGATCAATAGTAGTAAAAATCAAACACTTCCCCTTGAGTGATGCATGTAGATGGTTAAACATTTAACAATAAGCTTCCCCTAAAATCCATATGTTAACCATCTTCTTGATTCTTCAAAATCTGTAGGCTTTATGTAATGATCACTTGTGAAGAAAACCGAGTATAACGAATTTGATGAAGAAGTAGAATTTCCCAAACTTGTGTCTTAAATCTTGTACTATCCACGGAACTCCATACTTATACGAACCAAATATAAGTAGACCGCAATCCCTTGACAAGAATCCTCAACTAGTATGAGACACTGAGCACTACAATGTAACTCCTTTAAGTGATAGCCAATGTGTGCATAGAGCATCATAAGAAAAATCACACATTGCTAGATTCATCAAGCTAGATGATAAGAACACAAACCTGTAATTCCACTTCACCTTCAAATAAGTGATAAATAATCCTCTTCGTAATCAATTATTCAATAAATCAAATACAAGCCTTTTTGAATCCTTTTAAGAACATAAATTTCTTCCTGTGTGTGTGAACCAAATAACCATTCTATGTGTGTGTCATCCAAAAATCCATAACCATTATTTCGCTCGACTTCCCCTTAAATCGAAAACCATATGAGAAAGAATCAGTACCTTGAGCAGTACTTTGGAGAAGGAGCAGTACTTTCATTAAAATCTGCAGTACTTTGAAAAACGAAACAGTACTTTAAATTCAAGAGCAGTACTTTGAACATAACGTTGTAGCAATACTTTCCAAAACGCAGCAGTACTTTGAAAATACCAGAGCAATACTTTTAAACCAAACAGTACTTTCATGTTCAAGGAGCAGTACTTTGTCAAGACTTTTATTTTCTTCACGTAATTACCTGCTCCATGTGATAACAGTACCATGAACGAACCAATATATCCAAGTCAATCAATCCATTTGTAGTACTCCACGTGAATACCAATCAAACGTGCCCCATAATATTCCAAAGTGCACAATAAAAATATAGGATCAATCAATCAGTGGTGGATCAAATAACACTATGCTAAGCACGACAAAGCAGCCCCACTAGTAGATGTGCATTGTAGAGGATTGAAACCTTGAGTAGGGACCATAAGTTGTAGCAAAAGAATTAATATTCGTCCCTTGTCTGATCACGTGGCTCATTATCCAAATATGTAGGTTCCATTCACATGTAAATCCCATCAAAACCGAGTATAATAGTCACTTGTAGGTCCCATCATGTGATCACTTTATGTTTCATCAAACATGTAATCGTCAAACAGATAATAACTCAAGCAGTACTTTTAAAACATCGACCAATACTTTGAAAAAGGGTAGCAGTACTTTGAGTAATTTAGGGTTTCGACACCAATAAACAAGCAAATCATACTCCAAAAAATAGCGATCATTAAAAGCTCATTGAATTAGGGTTTGATAGTACCTTTTAATGCATACTCAAACGAATGAAAACATTAAAAACCTGAAAAATTCGATTCTGAAAACACCTTCAGCAGCCAACTTCGACATAGTATATCTTTTTACTGAAAGCTCCAATTGACGATCCCTTCAGTGGAAAGTTAGATTAGTATATAGAGAACGTCCACCTAAAATTCGTCCCGATCCAACGGTTCAATAAAAAGTTATGCCCTCTTGAAAACAGTGCTGCAGAAGTATATACGAAAATTTATAGATTCGAATTTTTCGTCTTTTTCATCATTCTTCGACACATAAAACCTTGTAAATCCTAGATATCACGAGCCACAGGCTCTGATACCACATGTGAAGATCGTTGTAAGCTCTTAGACGAGGTCTAATATTATATCTAGGAACACATAATAATGAAAGCGGAATATTCAAACATAGAATCAACATTATTATGAACAAGGTTTCTTTATTATCATAAACTAACTAACTATAATAAAGATCAAAGACTTGATCTAACACTAACTAATTAAACCCTAGGCGTTTTCCCAATCCCTACGCCTAGGTTCCCACACACACACACCTTTAGACGTCTACATCTTGTACGTACATAAAACTAATGACCCTATGTCTCTTTATATACTAGAGACAACTAGGGTTTACAAGAGGAATCATAATACAATTAGGAAACTAAATATTCTTTTAAGCATATCTTCTAGAATCTTCCAAATCCTCCATCTTTTTGTAGTTTCCGTCTTGTCACTTTTAGTCCTTCATGTTTCATTCTTCTTGTTTTGTATCATCAAATCTATAATAGACCCAACAAATAGTTTATTAGGATGGGTAAAAATCATAGCCCATGACCCATACCCATGGAGCATATCCATAAACCATGGAGTTAACCCATAACCCATTGACTAGATACATTACATCTTCTAGATACATTGTATCTACTTGGATACCCATGATCCAAAGTTATGACCCATGACCCATAACCCATAACCCATAACTCATGGATAAAGAGGAGTGTTTCACGGATCTCTCCGTTTACACTAGACGGATCCCTCGGGCAAGGGATCCGTGCAACAGTAACAAGAAATTGCCTATAAATAGAGAGCCATTTCTTTATTGTAACTCACCCCTCTTCTTACAAACTCTCTCATATATTCTTACATTCTTCTAACTTCAAATCTCTTGATCTAGACAGTAGTTCCTCTTTCTTTTATTGTGATTCTCATATAGGTCCTTCTCTAAGGCGAGATCACGAGCTTCTACAAGTCATCCAAGCAAGGGGTCCTTGATTGATTTGTTCCTGTTGTTCCCTATTCACTATCTTAAAAAACAGTTAAGTATGTAAAACAAGTTAATAGTGAATCTATGACTGAAAAGATATAAGTAAAACACACTGATTAGTTTTCAACATAATATTCTTTATTAGATATAAATCAAAACAAGAATACATTACCCAAGTACTTGCGGAATAGTACTTGGGATTGAAATGACAAAGGTTGGTGACTCCTCTCTAAGCTCAGGCTAAGTCTGAGCACAACTACAAGTACCCACTGAGCTATCTCATGGATTAAGTTGTATTTGGAGGAGTGAAAGATGGCTTGCGTGTGTATGTGTTTTTACAATTCACAAGCTTAATCTTTCACTCCATCTCTTATGCTATTTATACAAGTATGAGTTTTAACTCTTTCCTAAGTAACAAACTGACATCATACAGAAGACAAAATACTGATGTATTTTGTCTCTGTTTACAAAGATTATTTTATGTAAGAGACAAGATTGCTTTCCAAAGGCCAGTGATGGCACTGAGCCTGATCGTTTGCCATTCAGGGAAAGTTGACTTTGGTTGATAAGGACTTCGTCTTATCTGATTCAAACTTATCCCGCCTTATCTCGCTCATTCTTCAGTCTTCATATCCTTCAGTCTTCTACTTAAGTTTGTCTTTAGTGTAAGTAGTTGGAGAGGAGTCTTGGGGATTCAGTGAGTTATTGTCATCACTCACTGAATCCACCATTTTCTTCTTGACTCATTCTTCACCCTTTAAGTTCCGCCTTACTGAGTGGAGAGACTTCTTCTTTGCCTCTTACTGAGTATCCTGAAGATGGCTCACTGAGATATTATGCACTAAGTGACCTGTTAGTGTTTAACGGACTAAACACTTGGGATATTTTCTATTCAAATCCTAGATCAAGGGGTTTGGGTATTTACTGAACCCAACAGTCTCCCTGTTGGAATCACTCCTAAACCATAATCAAGTGTTAGTAATTAATATGTAATAATTAGCTTTATTATGGCCTTTATGTTTGTTATTAGCCTTAAGCTTATGTAGAAGGCCCATGAGCTTAGGCCCAAGCCCATTAAAGAAAGGATGGAAACTAAGAGTGTTGCCCTAGCTTTCCTCCTATAAATACTCTATGTAAACCTTCATTTGAAGGTTGGTTGTTCAAGTTTTTCTTTCTCTCACTCACCTACGCATAACCGTTTACTATTGTCGTGTGTGTGTGTGTGTGTTAGATCTTGTTCAATCGCCTTATCTCTTTCTATATTACTTGTGTTTGTAAAACTAGTGACCTAACAGTGGTATCAATCGCCTAATAGTTGAGTGAACGTATTGTTTGAAGTGAGTTTTGGTCTCACGCCTAACTTGCGTATACCTCACCTTTGGCTTGATCAAAAACGTATTTTTTACACTTTTGAATCCAAGATTCTTGTACTTTCAACGTTTTAAGGTGTTAAAATACTTGTTTTTGGCAAAAAGTTTCAAACTTTATGCGTGGATAGTTGTTTTTCATCTAGTTTTTGAACGTGGGTGTAGTTCTACGCGTAACTGTTTTAGAGGCTTTGGTTCATCAAGTTTCACACTTTTGTGTATTTTGGTGTTATTGAAGCTATTTTATCACACAAAAACTGGTTTAGCAACACTGTTGGACATAATCAAAGTTACGAGCATTTCTACGAGTAGTAAAACCCTAAAACTACGCGTAAGTGCTTCCTTGGTTTGATCTTCATTTTCGTGGTTTATTCCGTGTTTTCTTACTTGGATAAGTCTGAAAATACGTCGACTTTGGATATCTTTTGCACTGTGATAGTGTAAAAGATCATTTGGTCAAAAACCCTAAAATTACGCATAAGCATAAGCTTACGCGTAGAAATCCTACGCCTAAGATTTTTCTTACGCCTAAGCCTAGTCTTACGCATAAGAAAATCCTACGCCTAACTTTCTACGCCTAACTTTTGTCTACGCCTAACTTTAGTGCTTTTCCCTACTTACGCGTAAGCTAAATCCTACGATTAACTCCTTATTGTTACGCGTAACTTTGGTGTTTTTACGCATAAGTGCTACTTGATTCTTGTCTTTTCTACGCCTAAGGACACTTCATCAACAAAGGTTCATTCGACTACAAAGATCCATATTTACCAACACAATTTTTCAACATGTCTCAACCACTATACTCTAACTATTTCCCTTACACTTATCCTCAACGACAACAACAACTAAGTCCACAACATCAACAATGGAATCAACAACAAGCAATTTATCAACAACAATTTAATCAACAACATACTCCACAACTTGGTGCAATTCCCCCACCACAAATGGTTCAAACACCGCCAAGTATTCAAGTTCAACCCTACACAAATGAATTCAATCAACATCCATCAAGGAACACTATGAAGGAACCCACTTGGTTTGCAAAGATGTGTGAAGCTTTAAGCAGCCAACAATCAATTCATGAAGCTGGATCACTTGATAGACCTCCAATGCTCACTCCAGGAAACTACGATCAATGGGTGATAAGGTTCTTTAGGTTTTGTGATCTGAAGAAGCCACATGGAAAGTTCTTAAAGAAGGTTATCTTGGAAGGTCCATTTGAGATGCCTACTGTCATTGTACCCGGAGATCCTACTGCTATTCCACCAAGAGATGAACAAACAAACATTGCTATTGTTGCAGATCTAAATCCAACAGAACTTCTACACTATGAAGCTGATGAGCTTGCAATGCAATATATCCTTTTAGGATTACCTAACCTAATTCTTCGAAGTGTTGATGCTCAAAAGACTGCAAAGGAAATGTGGGACCATATTCATCTTCTTATGGAAGGATCTGTACTCAATCAGGAGGATTTGGAATCCAAAATTTACTTGGCTTATGAACACTTCATGATTGAATCTGGAGAGACACTAGAGTCTTATCATCATCGATTTTCAGACATCATCAATGATTTGGATAAACACAACATCATCATGCCAAGAATTGCAGTGAATACTAAGTTCCTGAGTAGTCTTGGTCCTGAATGGGAGAAGTATGTCATTTTTCTCCGTCAAGCGAAGAATATGCATCATTCTACATATGGATTGTTGTACGATTACTTGAAGCCTCATGAAAAGGAAGTTGATCGGGAAAGGATTCTCCGTGCTCAAATTGCTCCACCTACACATCCGGAAAATCAACAACTTGCCTTATATGCTCAACAAAGTTATCCTCCTCAACAAGCAACTCAACCAACTGCCTCAGTCACACCAAACGATCCATCACAGCAATCTCAACAAAATCAATTGGTTCCTTATAACAACAACAATGATCAAGCACTTAATAGTCAAACTAATGAGGAATCTGATCCGTTCGAAGCATTGCAACATGGATTTGTTATGATTGCTAATGCTTTTAGCCGTTATACAAACAAAACCAACAATCGTATTCATTCCGCATCCAATACACGAAATCAGGCTGTTGTGAACAATGGACGAGTTGAAGTTTAGAATCGTGGTTATGGTCGTCAAATGGGAGGTGGTCAAGGGTTTAATGCTATGGGTAGGAATAACAACAGAGCTCAAGTGGTAGAACAGGGAAATGCTCAGAATGGGTTGAATGGTCTTCGATGCTACAATTGCAATGAGAAGGGACACATGGCTAATGCATGCCCAAAGCCAAGGACTAGGGGCAGTGCTTACTTCAAAGAGGCTCTTCTTTTGGCTCTTAAGGATGAAGCTGGTGGATCTCTCACAAACAAAGAACAGAGCTTTATGGCAGATGCAGACTCAGATGATGATATGGAGGACTTGCAGGCCAATGCAGCTGTTATGTTGATGGCTAATATGCATGAGTTACACATGAGTGACACAGGCCCAGTGTATGACACTGATGGCTTGTCTCAGGTACCCGAACAAACCATCATCATATCTGAACTAATATCTCCACCAATATCTGAATCCGGCACGGCTCAGACTGTTCAAAATGAGTCATCTACATCTCATTCTGACGATTTTCAAATAAACCCTGTAGTTACATTTGACGATCAAGATGACCTTATGGTTTCCCTTGATAATCAAATTGACTCCGTGGTTGTACTTGAGGATCTAAATAATGATCATGTTGTGACTCACGTTGAACAAGCCGAACTGTTGCCCCCTCCAGATTTTGCTCGTTTAATTCAAGACCATCAAATCAAAATGGAGGAATGTTATGCATTAAATAAGGACTTAAAAAGCAAAAATGCACTGTTAACCAAGGATTTTGAATGCTTACAAATGCAACTTAACTTTTTCAAAACTCAAGAAAACCGTGAAAAAGGTTTTGAAGCCGCTTTTTCTAAATCTCATCAAAACGAAAAATATTTAGAGAGACAGATGCGTGATCTAGCCGCTTCGAAGAATGCTTTGTTGTCTGAAATAGAACAACTGAAACATGAACATAAAAAGCAAATTAACGCTCTCACCTTGGAAAATCAAAAAGCTAAGGCTGAGTTGTTAAATTTTCAAAAACAGTTCTCAGCATACAAAAAGCATTCAACGAATCGGGTAGATGACCTTCTTGCAGAAATTATTGGCTTGCAAAACAAAATTAAAGAGTTTAAAACTGTTGTTTACAAACATGGTGAATCAGTAACAGCCATTGAAAAGTTTACTTTAAAACCCAATCCAAAAGGATATGGACCAAATCTAGTTGATTACAAACCAAAGCTTTCACTCAAAACATTCAAACCAAATCCTGAAGTTTCCAGTGCAGAATATAAAATTAATGATACTGTTATGAGTGTTGTTGAATATCATCGTCAAGAGGAATTAGATGCAGAAGACGAGAGTCGATCAAAATTAAAAACGGTTGTTTACAACAAACCTTTTAATTATTCAAAACCGGTCACTTTCGTCACAACAACGGATTCTTCTAACACACCAAGGGTTATCATCAAAACACCTGAGTCTTCTAATGTTAATCCCCAACCAGATTATGCACAAATTTATGGTCCTTTACCTTCAATCAGTGAAGTAAACTCAAAACCTGAAAATCGCAAAATTCTTAGATATTTTGATATTTTCATGGCTGACCTCAAAACTTTAGAACATGAGATAGAACATCATTCTGAAATCAAAGTTCAACACTTTCAATCGCCTTTAGCGCGAGAACAAAGAGACATTTTTCAGAAAAATCTTTTACCAAATGTTAAAAATTTGAAAAGTTGTGCATTAGCTTGGGAAAAGGATTTTCATAAGGAACTTGGAGTGATGAAGGTCGTTTTCGAGAAAACTGAAACATCTATTTCTAATACTAAACGCAAAAAGAAAATGTTGAGAAAAGATGTTGATCGACTCTTGGAAGATGTTATCTGTGCTGATATCCATAATGTTGTGTTATTCTATTCTTTGCCACATGCATCTGATTATATCTCTGCTGATATTGTTGACTCTGTGGTAACTGTTGAGAATACTGATAATGTGCTTCAGATCGAGTCGTTAAAAGCTGAAAATAAACAATTACTTAAAGAACTTTACAATGCAAAACGTCGTCTTCATTGGTGTGAAAAAGATATTCACAATCATCAACTTAGTTTTCAAAAGAAAATCGCTCAGTTGAGTGCACAATCTTCTGATCCTAAAATTGGGCAACTAGATGATCAAAACGTGTCTTTGAAAAGTCAAATCTCTAAATATGAACAAGAACTTGTAACAGTTAAACAGGAATATGGTGTCATATTTGATTTACTCAATAAGACTCGACATGAAGCATCAAACGAACTTGATCACTATCTTGCTTACACTAGAGAAGTCATGAATTTTGCTGGTAATATTCGTTCTGAAAATCAAGATTTGATTCACACTATCTCTAAGCTAAGAGAAATGTTAGGAAAGTATGAACAACTTCCACCAACCATCATTAAGAGATTAGCACCAGTCACACTTAGTAATCGTGCACCTAGAATCCCTACTGCCAAATCACAAGTTGCTAACATGCTTCCTTCTACTGAAACAGGAATAGTTGCGTCTTTTCCAAACGTCCGCACTTCACAGCCTAGGAGCACTCAATCGAAGAATAGGAAGTTGCGACCTAAGAAAAGATCAATAAGGAATGCTAAAGTAGAAGAACACCCTAGGACTATGAATAAGACTCATGTTGCTTCCACTATAGATGTTGCGTCTGGCAAATGTAATAGAAATAGTGATGTAACGAATGCTAAACCTCTAAGCACTTTTGATATTCAGTCTGATGCACCTTGTGTTATTTGTCGTAAAAGTATGAATTCTGATTGTCATGACAAATGTGTTGCTAAAGCTATAATCTCTTGTTTACGGAATCCTAAGAATCGGAATACCTCTAGGCCCACTAATCATTCTAAGTCTGTGCTTGGTAGACCGCCTTCTTTAGAATCTAAGGCTAACATTGCTGTTATTGTAGCTCCAGTTTCACTTCCTAAGAATGTAGTACCACCTAGTGCATTCACTAAGACTAAAGCAAAGAGTAGTTATAGATGGCAGAAATGGATAAATAACACACTCGGATTTAAATGGATGCCTAAAGTCATTAATGTGTGCATATCTCATATACCTGCTTCGGAACCCTCTAACATTTCGGGTTCCACATCTACTTCTATTCCATCTGTGTCGTCTGTGTGTAATGCAGGTGATACATATCATTCTCTGGATTGTTGATAGCGGATGTTCCCGACACATGACTGGCAACCTTAAAATGTTATCAAACTTTATTGCAAAGTTCATTGGCACTGTCAGGTTCGGGAATGATCACTTCGCGGCTATCATGGGCTACGGAGATTATGTCAATGGGAACATCGAAATCAGCAGGGTTTACTATGTGGAAGGCCTCGGTCATAATCTGTTTTCAGTAGGTCAGTTTTGTGATGGAGATTTGGAGGTTGCTTTCAGGGAGAAAACTTGTTTCATTCGTGATCTACAAGGAAATGACCTTATGTCTGGCTCGCGTAATTCTAGTCTCTACACTATCTCTATGCAAGACATGGTTGCTTCATCTCCCATCTGCTTACTTTCAAAGGCAACATCAACAAAATCCTGGCTATGGCACCGTCGTCTCTCACATCTAAACTTTCAAACCATCACCAACCTTGCTCGACACAAACTAGTTAAAGGTCTCCCACGATTCCGGTATTCAAAAGATCACCTTTGCTCAGCCTGTTAACAAGGGAAAAGCACTCATGCTCATTTTCCTTCAAAGGTGGAACACGGCTCTCAGCATGTGCTTCATCTTCTTCACATGGATTTGTGTGGCCCGATGCGCGTGCAAACAATAAATGGCAAACGCTACATCTTAGTAATTGTTGATGACTACTCACGATGGACCTGGGTCTACTTTCTTCGAAGCAAAGACCAAGCTCCACAAATGATCATCACCTTTCTCACGAAAATACAGGTTCAGCTCCGTAACACCGTCAGGCTAATCAGAACAGACAAAGGAACTGAGTTTGTTAACCAAACCCTTCGTCAATTCTATGAGAAAGTGGGAATTCAGCATCAAACATCTATTGCACGTACACCAGAACAAAACGGAGTTGTTGAAAGATGAAACCGAACGTTAGTGGAAGCTGCAAGAACAATGTTAATCAATGCTAAACTTCCAGATTACTTGTGGGCAGAAGCCGTATCTACTGCATGCTATACTCAAAACCGCTCTATGATCACAAAACGCCACAACAAAACACCTTTCGAGCTTGTCCACAACCATAAACCGAATCTCAAACACTTTCATGTATTTGGATCCCTTTGCTATCCGAATAATGATCGTGATGATTTTGGAAAGCTCAAAGCCAAAGCCGACATTGGAGTCTTTATTGGATATTGTGAGAATTCTAAAGGTTACCGGATCTGGAATCGTCGTACAAAACAGGTGATGGAAATGATTCATGCTCATTTTGATGAACTCACGGAAATGGCTTCTGAGTATAACAGCTTAGAACCCGGTCACAACCGTTTAAACTTTCCTCAACCCCCATCATCAGCTGAACAAAGTCCCCTAGCTAACTCGTCAACAAATGGAAAGGTTATTTGCTCCTCTGTTCAGTGACGATATTAATGAACGTGCTCCAGGTGTATCCGCTGTTTCCGCTGCACAACCTGATAATATTCCTGATACACTTGCTACAACAACTACTGTTGAAGATGCACCTACACCAGTTGACTCCAACACAACAGTTGAACACACCGCTTCCAACAATGATGAACCAGCTGATGATATTCTGAATGAAGTACCCCCACCTGCGGATTTTGATCCAAATGCGTTCTTTAACCCGTTTGCTAATGAGTCTGCTGCACCAGATGTCGCGGAATCTTCAACAAACCATTTGAATCCTCAGAATCTGCACAATGTATACCAACATCAACCCTCTACACATAGATGGACAAAAGACCATCCTCTGGCTAATATTATTAGCAACCCGAATCAACTAGTCGTTACGAGACAACGTCTTCACACAGATGGTGAACATTGCATTTATGCACTCATTGTCTGCCAATCTGAGCCTAAAAACATTAAAGACGCAATGACAAAAGACAACTGGATTGAATCCATGCAAGAAGAACTCAACCAATTCAAACGTCTTGAAGTATGGGAACTGGTTGAAAGACCAACAGGGGTCTACGTCATTGGTCTCAAATGGATTTGGAAAAATAAATTGGATGCTGAAGGGAACGTAATCCGAAACAAGTCACGTCTAGTTGCTAAAGGTTATCGTCAGGAAGAGGGAATAGACTTTGAAGAATCTTTTGCTCCGGTTGCTCGTCTTGAGGCTGTTCAGATATTTCTCGCATTCGCGGCTCATATGAATATGACGGTCTTTCAGATGGATGTCAAAACTGCATTTCTCAACGGACAACTGAAAGAAACAGTTTATGTCAGCCAACCCGAAGGATTCGTTGATCCAGAGTGCCCGAACCATGTCTACAAACTGAACAAAGCTCTTTATGGTCTCAAACAAGCCCCTCGGGCATGGTACGATAAGCTATCATCTTTCCTCATTGCTAATAATTTCACCAAAGGCTCGGTTGACCCAACTCTCTTTATACAATATCATGGGGCACATATCTTAATTGTTCAAATTTACGTGGATGACATCATTTTTGGGTCTACACATAAAAAGTTTTCAACCGCTTTTGCAAAACTAATGAAGAAAAATTTTGAAATGTCCATGATGGGTGAACTCACGTTCTTTCTAGGATTACAAGTTCATCAATCACCCCGTGGTATTTTCTTGAGTCAGTCCAAATATGCCCTTGAATTGTTAAACAAATTTGGAATGAAAACCTGTGATACTTATGCCACACCAATGACTCATACCAAGAAGCTAGACGCTGATTTACATGGGAAATTAGTGGACCCTACTAAATACTGTAGTATTATTGGGTCTCTCATGTATCTAACAGCTAGCAGACCTGATATTGTCTTTGCCGTTTATCTATGCTCCCGTTATCAGTCGCGACCAACTGAAACTCACCTCTCTGAGGCTAAAAGAATCCTCCGATACATCAAGGGAACCATTAACTTGGGGATCTGGTATCCGAAGGATTCTGGTTTTGAACTAATCGATTTTTCAGACACTGACCACGCAGGATGCTTAGACTCAAGGAAAAGTACTTCAGGAGCTCTACAATTTCTTGGTGATAAACTAGTGTCTTGGCAATCAAAGAAGTAGGATTGTACATCGCTGTCATCAACCGAAGCAGAATATGTAGCCATGTCCGCATGTTGTGCTCAAGTCATCTGGATGAGAACACAACTCAAAGACTATGGTTACGTATTTGACAGAATCCCGATGAACTGCGACAATCGGAGTGCCATTGCGATCTCGTGCAACTCAGTTCAGCACTCGAAATCAAAGCACATCGATCTTCGCTATCATTTCATCAAAGACCACGTGGAACAGGGTACCGTTGAATTATACTTTGTGGGTACTGAATACCAATTGGCAGATCTACTCACCAAAGCCTTGCCTCCCGCTAGGTTTAATGAGTTGGTCCACCGGATTGGTATGAGGTGTTTGACCCAAGAGGAATTGGATGACCTCTTAAAACAGTCTTAAAAAAAAAAAAAAAAAAAAAAAAAAAAAAAAAAAAAAAACCTTTCAAACACCAAAAACATCTTTTGTAAATAAATATTTCTAAAACAAAAATACAAAAATATAAAACCTGATAAAAACAAAAATATTCTTCTAATCTACTTTTCTTTCAACATGGCAAGTACATTTCTTCCGTCAACACTTTAATCTTTCAAAATTCAGTATTTTTCCGATCAAGTGTTGAGGGGGAGAAAACAAAAAATTTAACTGTTTCAAAACATCTGTGTACTTGCATGTTATCATATCTCGGTTGTTTCTTTTATAAATGGTGGTGAAGTTTCTGGTTCAATGACACTCCTCGGACTAAAATTAATAACCTTTCATCATTTTTCTTAAGTCGAGGGGGAGTGTCGTCAAGTTTCTTTCTTAAAATCTTTGTTGGATAACCAAAATGAAAGTTAAATGGCTTTGTTTGAAAAAGGAAAAGGTGGAGGGACCAAAACTGTCTAAATGTTAAAGTTAATTTTAATAAAATACCTTCACCTAACTTATTCACTTCTCATTTAATTCTCTCAACCTAACTAATCTAGGCCTACAATTCAACCAAGAAATCCGTCCTTTTGATCATCATCTTGTAAGTAGTTTTGTGATTACAACATGTTTTTAAGCTAAGGTTTTAAATTTCATGCTAATCCTACGGCTAAAACGTGTGTTACACGTGATTATGTGTTCTACGCATAAGCGTATGAACACACAATCAGTGTGTGTGTGTGTGTTTGGATTAATGGATAGTGTCAAAACGGTTCTAATACATCAAGGATATCATTTTAACCATCAAAACCCACCCAGAAACACGTATTGATGATTTTTGAAAACTAGGGTTCTTGAGTCGAATTGGGTATTTTCGAATGTGAAGTGTTTTGGTCAAAAAGATTGTTGGGTTATGCTCACATATTGATGAATTGATGATTTCCAAGGTTGTTAACCACCCAGAAACTCTAAATGTTTTACAATTTGGAATTAGGGTTTAATGTTCATAACTTTGGGTAATCTTGATTCTCAACGAATTAGATGTTATAACTTGTTTCATAGACTCTCTCAACATCATAGACCTACCAGAATTTGTTTGGTGCAAATCCCATGGCTAGAAATGATACGCGTAAATCTTAACTCTTAGGGTTTTGACCTACGCGTATGACTTTCTACGCGTAACCTTTAAACGAATGATTCATGCCATGTTTTGTTGATAAAATGAAGTTTTATGTTAATGATAATGATTTGATGAAATTATTTCAGGCTTTGCTATGCTTAATATTCAGAATCAAGGTCATTTGCAACTCTACGCATAAGGATTACCCTACGCGTAGTCAAGTTATGCGTAAGAATAATCCTACGCATAACTATTACGCGTAAGGTTCTACGATGGGACTACGCGTATCCTGTGAAGGATATGCGTAAACAGTGACCTCTACGCATAAGGTCTACTCTTACGAGTAAGCCTTACGCGTAAGGTCCTTATACGCCTACGCGTAAGCTCTACGCATAAGGTCCCCCTTTCCTACGCATAACTTCTCTTACGCGTAAGTTAGGATCCTACGCGTAAGCTTTCGTCTACGCGTATATCATCTCTGTTTACGCTTAACTTTGCCAAAACTACGCTTAAGCCTTGATTGACCTTCATTATGAGTTGTTACGTGTACAAACTTGTTAATAAACTTATCATATCATCACGAATCCAATAATGTCACTAATAAACTTAAACGTTTGATATGTTGTGAACCATAAGTGATAACATAAACTTTAAAACCTAAAGTTAACTAACTCACGAAATATTTCACGACATCATTGGACTATTGGACAAACAAGTGACTTAGGACTCGTAACAATTATTGACACTGTACATTCAATAACTAGACAATAAGACCTTCTGTTGACTAACATTATGTCTTTCGATATGTTGGTTCTTTTGGCTAATGTTATTTCAGATCACGACATGGCTGAACAAATGAATATGGATGCATCAGAAGTTCTTACAATTGCTGATATCTTTCCAGAGGGTTATCCGAGAAAGCTTGGAAAGAACAACCTTAGGGTTGAATTTGACACCCTCACATGCTCAGAATCTTCTTGTCTCATTGCAGTGGATATTCTCAGGAATCATCCCTACCAGAACATGCTCTCACACTCTGCCACAGTTCCGGAAATTTACATTCAGCAATTCTGGAACTCTATGCAGAGGATCACTGGTCAAAGTGCTGTGACAGTAACACTTAATCACAAACAAGTCACCATCACTCATGATGACTTGCGGGCTGTGCTTCTCATTCCTGAAATCGAGTCAACTGACTTCTTTGCCACACCTACTGAGGAGACTGTTCTACAATTCTTGCTTGATATTGGCTATGATGAAGCTTCAGGAGTTATCTCTAAGCATTCTCATGTGGAGCTTAAGAACATTCCACAACCGTGGAGAACCCTCTACCTCATCATCACCAAATCGGTCTCTGGTCGTGATAGTGGTTATGAGCATCCAAAGCTCATGGAACTGCAAATCTTCTAGTCTCTGATCAATAAGAAGGACATCGAAATCGAAGCACTGATATGGGAGGACATGATGCTATTTCACAAGAAACTTGGCTCAAAGATTCCCTATGTCAGATACACAAAGCTTTTGATCCAAAGAGCACTTGGACTTAATCCTGATATTCCACAGAGGCTCAATGACCCAGACAATCACGATATGTTGACTGAACCTACACTATCAGTCAGAATCAAGGAATCATCAACAAAGAAACAGGGTGCTGTATTACCTGATCACCTACTGTCAAAAGAACTCAAGAAGGTTGAAACGTACAAAAGGTATCTTGTAGCAGTAAAAGAAGGCAAAGTTGGTCATCTTGATGAAAAACCTTCAGGAACTCCTACTCGGAGAACCAGAAGAGGAAGTGCTGGAAGTGCAGTAAGTTCTGAAAGTTATAGGAAACTTCCCAAAAGGAATCCTCCTCGTAAAAGGATTGTTCCTGTAAAGGAAGCTGAACCTATTCCCACACCTGAACCGCAAAGAAAGCTTTTGGACGAAAGCTCTGAAGGTACTGACACAGATGAAGAGATTACCTACTCTGAAACTGCAAATGATGACAATCCTTCCGTACCAAAACCACCAAGTCCTCAAGCTGATAAAGGAAAAGGGAAGACTCCCGCACTTGTGCCCTATGATGAGTGCTCTGAAGAAGAAGAAGAGCTACTGGATCAATCCTACAGGAAGACGGTTAAATTCGTTAGTCACCTTCAAAAAGCTGAAGAATTTGCAAAAGACCAAATGGGTGGACCCGGAGGATCAAGTGGTACTGCCCACTCTTCACCAGGTCCTGATGCGGTTAATCAACCCGATAAGGGATCTGGTGCCACCACTCTTGTGCAACAACAAAAGCTTGTGGAGGATACTATCGAATATGACTTTGAGAAAGCTGAAACTGAGAAGTCTGAGAAAGATAAAGATGCCAGTTATGACAAGTTACTTCTGGAAAGTCCTACACGCTCACAGAAGGAAACTTCTGAACCGCCCAAGGACCCCGAGTCTCCTCATGTCTCTTCCTCATCAGATTCTTCATCTCACTCCTCACCACCACCATCAAAGAAGTCAACCAAATCAACATCCAAATCTGTGAAGAAACCACCTCGATCTTGGATTTCTCAGACTCGTGAAAGAATTGTGAAAGCTGTCCAACAAGTCAGAAAGAAGGACATGCTCTACAGAAAACTGAATTGGTTTGCTGACCAAATACAGTACTTAAATGATGAGAATGACAAGATGCAGAAAGAAAGGGAATTCGTTCAGGAGTTCATGAAAAGTCATCGTCAAGAGAAACTGAACGAAATGATCGAAGGTTACACTAACAAGTATCTTCAGGATTTCATTCCTAAAGTCACAAAGGAGATGTTTACCAGACAACTATATCCGAATCTTATGCAGATAGCCATGCAAACTATAAGATCAACACCTTTAACCGTTACAATCAATCCATCTGATCTTGTAGTTTTCTCGGATAATGAATTGGTGGCCAAGCTTGTCACACAATTGTCTAAACGATCTGGGACATTTACTTCTGAGGAAGGAAAGCTGTTTCAAGCATTGCTGGACTACCAACTCAAAGAAGCTTGTAGATTCGAAGCAGAAAAGTCTAAACGTCCTAGAGACGATGAAGGTAAAGATCAGGATAAGAATGATGAAGCTAAACGTCAAAAGAAGTCTGGTGAATCATCTTCTATGTTACCACCTCTCCAACGGACTCCTACTCAACAAAGGTCCCCTCCTCGTTCTTCTACAGATAAACCTCAGGACGATTCCGAGTTACCACCCTTGACTCAGAAAACCGGTGATCAATTTGAGTATACGGGTGGTGACGATGAAGAGGTCCTTGAGCCCCTACAACAACCCACCTCTCCCAAACAAGTTCAGAAACCAGAATCATCATCTAGGCCTTCGAAAAAGAAGAAGAAGAAGGCACCCATGGTTGACGTCGTATCATGGCTAGATGACGATAAAACTGAAGGATTTGAATGGTTCTCTACTCTTGTTAACAACACTCCCTACCCTGAAGAAGGTCAAAATTTGGTAGACGGTAATACATTGAAGCATGCAAAACTTTTGCAAGAAAAGTTCCATGTGAAGAAGATGACGAAATCCGAGTTAAAGCGCATCAAGAATGAAGCATTCCAACTGTTAAAAGACAGCTCCGAAAGTGCCATCGAGGTTGAATATCACCTTGAAAACATTGCTCGAGCCATGTCTAACAACATGGATTGGCTCAACCCAGAAGCAAACGTCGACTTCACTAAACGGGACAACCCTCCATACTACACCGACTGGTCAAGACCTCTACCAACAATTGGCCAACCAAATGAACCTAGGATTCCATTCAGATATTTCTTCAACAAAGATCTGGAATTTCTTCTACATGGTGGCGATGGATCAAGGAAATACGCTACATCGTTGACACTTCCATTTCCAGCAGCTATATACTCGAACTGCATAGCCATTGAGGAACGTGCCAAACACTTGTTCTCTGACAAAGTGGAAGCATACGACCGAGATGCAATGTACGGGATTCATCATTGGCCGGAACGCCAACGAATCTACTACCGAAGCTGTCAGGTTCAGAAGTCTCAACATGCGGTGTTCAGTACTAAGGATTTCGTTGCCATCAAACATGTTGTTCTATCATCTAAGTGGGACTACACCTTCCTTAAGAATATCGTGGTCAAACGACAAGATGAAAGGGACTATGCTTTCTCTGAAGCTGACTTTGAGAATTTGTCTATCAACGACATTGAAGACATGTATCTTGCTAAAGTACAAGATCGCATGAGACAATTTTCAACCGAAGTACAACGTGAATTCATCAAGTCATTGCTCATCTTCATCAGACGCATAGTCATCAAAGAACGTGTTGAAGATCTTCAGCTAGCAGTTGAATCTTATCAGACCCGTGTCAACTTCACACCACCTCAGCTAGATCTTCCCGACATCAACCAGCTCTCACAATATACACTCATCAGCAAACCTTTCGGCGTCGTTTACCGTAGTGAACTACAAAGAAATTGCTTAATGGCGTGTAGTGAACTTCACAAGTTTGGAGATCACACCTTGAAGATGGTTAGGGACGGATTGGCATATAGGTTGAAGGACATCCGTCAAAAGATTGGGTCTCCTAAGTGATGGAATTCTCAGGATCGCAGGGATGTGAGGAGAATCATCAGAATGATTGATGAAAGGTTTTTTCGAAGGGATCAGTTCAGAACATTGGAAAGCTTTGTTGGTGGTCTACCCAGGATCAACATCACCGGCTATCAACGCCCTGTTCGCACTCCTGGCGACATCACTGCACTTCCTGGTACCCCTTGAAATTGTTTCCTTCATTATAAATTTGGATGTGTGAATTAATTATGCATATGGCTTGTGCACACATAACAGTGTACAACCCGTAATTGTCAAGAAAGGACCCTGTGGTACGCAAACCTCGAAAGGTTGTCATACCCGTCAGAGTTCATGTCTACCAAGAGTGTCTCGAATGGTACTTTCTACTTGGACAAGTCCTTTGCGAGACACGTTTACATTACTAGCGAACTAGCTTGAAATTATTACCCGTCCAGGACAAGTCTTTTCGAGTTACTAATAGTTTAGTATCGTCAATTCATTGGTTAATTCTGAAGTACACAGATTCATTTGCATTTTGCACAACATATTTCTTATCACACAATTTTCTCCCCCTCAAAAATGGCATATAAAAATGTTATTTTTGAAAAGTTGAGAATAAATATGACCATTTCGAGTGTTGCGGGAAGATGACCACTATGAACAATTTGTGAACAAAGTTTTAATGCAAATACTCCCCCTCAACAAGTGATATAAACGGTTGAGGTTTTGAAAAACTTACGGGGGAAGTACTTGTTCTTTTGAGCAAAACCTTGAAAAGTGAAAGGTTTGATAGGTTTTACTCAAAAGTAAGAAGATTTCGCTCCTTTTATAAGGATTGTGGCTGACAATGTAACTCTTTAACTATGCAACGTAACCGTGTCTCGCGGGGGATTGTCTATCTCCAGTGAATCAATTCAAAATGTGCGCGCTCTTTCCTCACTGTGCATTTAAACCATTAAAACTCTTAAGCACATGTGGAGGGGGAGTATTTATGAAAAATCTTATCTCTCACAGTGGTTCAAACATGTTTTACATTTACAAACCCTTTGAGAGATTTTTCACAACAGTGGTTTTAATGGCAACATAGGTTAGTCATGGAGTTATAAGGTGACTAAAGTTAGGAATAACCGTCCTATGATCCACCAGAGCCGGAGGGATCTACCCAAGGACATCACAAATAGTTAGTACTTAGAAGTCCTTAGGTACGATTATAAAAAGGAGTAAATGAGAATCAGAGAAAGAAGGAGTTGAAGAATCAAAAAGAAATGCAAAGAAAAGGGTGATAAGAAATAGCCCTCCAGATTATTCAACTTAGGGCAGACACCGGGTTCAATTCATATGCTACTGGTTGTCACTTAGTGACACCGGTATTGAAGATTAAAAGTCGTCATGGACCCAGTGACGCATGCACTAAACCTTCTTAGCCACTCAAGTTTCTCTCAACAGAAGCTTGTTTCATTCTCACAGGGAACCCTACATAAACTATTGGCTTTCTCTTAGAGATCGCTGGTATTGAAGAAGGAGACCCTCTCCCTAGTCTCCGCTCAGGAAAACCAAAACGCACTATTGAGTCTAGAGCCACGAGATTCATCAAAAGATCTCTTAGGAACACTTGACATTTCATCACTTGTTGATCAACAAATAAGATTATAGTGGTTCATATCGAGTCCTTCACAGATCTTAGCAATCTGTCGAGAACATTTATGAGAGGTTCACATCTGTGACCCTCAGTGATTGAATGGAAACTCCTGCCAGGGTCAACATCAAACAGCCCTGACAGCAGGTCACTTCGGTAACTCCCCGTGGATTACGCGGAGTGTGTCTCAAACGGTCTACAGTCATGAGGTGATGCTTCGGTGTACCTCAGCGACTCATCTGAACTGTAGATGTACTTCGGTACATCGCGTTATATCACTTGTGGGACTCCAGTTCAGGAACGGCCTTTGTAAGAATTAGAGTTGTGTTTTCACACTATGCTGTTAACACTCTCGAAGTTCAAACTTGTAAGTGCCGGAACCTGCTTATTACTAACCGTTTGAAATGTTTTCTTCTTATGGAAGCTCTGGAGCGGGATGATCGTGCTGATTCTTCTCATGCTCACGCCAACATCATCACTAATGGAAGTTCTATTCAAAAGCAACACAACAGTCAGAATGATTCTTCGTCAAACCAAAGAATCTACAAAGTTAAAGACTTAAAGAACTTCATCAGTATTGAATTCCAACGTCAAAGAGCGTGTGAGCATGTTGAAGAATGACGTCGAGACACTGGAGCAGCGAAGCAGACCTGAGGCAGACTTGATGCAGACAACAACATACTATCACTTTCACCACAAAGAACAATATCAAAGAACAAAGTTAAAGATGACGTCAAAGCATAACTGTTCAAAGACAACTATCTCTCTACACTGGGGAGATTGTTTGAATCAAGGCAATTCTTCTCACAAGAAAGAAGAATGTCAGAAGACGTCAGAGCTACTATTACATCAACGCCTTCACCGTTCATCACCAACACTTGAGGGGGAGATTGTTGGAATCACTCCTAAACCATAATCAAGTGTTAGTAATTAATATGTAATAGTTAGCTTTATTATGGCCTTTATGTTTGTTATTAGCCTTAAGCTTATGTAGAAGGCCCATGAGCTTAGGCCCAAGCCCATTAAAGAAAGGATGGAAACTAGGAGTGTTGCCCTAGCTTTCCTCCTATAAATACTCTATGTAAACCTTCATTTGAAGGTTGGTTGTTCAAGTTTTTCTTTCTCTCACTCACCTACGCATAACCGTTTACTATTGTCGTGTGTGTGTGTGTTAGATCTTGTTCAATCGCCTTATCTCTTTCTATATTACTTGTGTTTGTAAAACTAGTGACCTAACAATGTTATCATGATC